>JAEQBH010004251.1:0-444518 GCA_016808115.1 Tetrastigma voinierianum | reverse complement strand
GACCTCTGTTGTTGTTAATAAACAACAACTGCGAGTTATTGTCACAGCTCTGTGGCGGGCTATCCATAAATCAAACACGGTTAACTCCTTAATGAGGTTCCCGGAGCCAAATTGCACTGATAGTTGTTGAAAACGTACTACAAACTCAAAGCTTGCATGGTAGGATGCAATTGATTCTGATTTCTCACTTTCCATGATCTTTGCACCTCCTGCTAACTTAAAGATATAACTTGGAGGTTGTTGACTTAACTTTTCATCGACGGCCAATGAAATCGAATCTGAATACCCGACTAATTTGTAGGTCTGAACATGTTGTAAATCAACATATAGTCTTTTGTCCTCTTTAAGTACCTCATAACCTTCTTGCGGCAACCCAGTGATCATATCACAGGTTTGGGTGATATCTGCCTAGAGAATCTTGTTGTAAAAGCAATATCAGGCCCTGGTATACTTGAGCATACATAATACTCCCGAGTGCACTAGCATAAGGTACACATTCTTCATTTGGGCTTTCTCTGCTCTGAATGGGGACATTGTGATGAACTAAACTTATCACCTTCTGAGGCAGGGAGCGATTCACGAACTTTGTGTTAAGTATTGAATCTTTCACAAGAATTCGATCGACCTTATATGCCCTCTGAGATAAACCCAATAGTTTGCAAACGATTTCCTATGAATCTCAATGCCTAGGACAAGAAAACCTCACCAAGGTCCTTCATATCAAAGTTGTTTTGACAACATCACAGCTTTGTCTCATGCGATGAACCCGAGGAGTCCTTTGCTTGGCAGAGATATCATCCACACATAAATTATTAGGAAAATGAATTTCCTCCCACTGACCTTGTAGTATATACATTGATCTACTTTGTTTCTCAACAAAACCATATGAAACAACAACACTATGAAACTTAGTACCATTGTCTAAGCTTGCTTGAGACCATAAATAATTTCGGTCTACATACAAGTTCACCGAATCATTTGCCACAAAACCTTCGGTTGCATCATATATGAACTTCTTCATTAGGGTCTCCATTGAGAAAGGCGGTTTCAACATCCTATCTGGTGTAACTCCATATCAAAATTAGCAACTAATGCCATGATCCTCTGAAGAATATTTAGAAGAGACTGGAAAAGTTGCTTCATACCACTCCTTCTCTCTGAGTGAAACCTTTGTGGCTCACCAGGTCACGAACTTTGAAACACCGATCTTTTCAGCTGGGGTCCTTTTAGTCTTATACACCCATTTGCGGCCAATGGTCGCGACATGATTGAATTCCCGATAAGTTCCCAAACTCCGGTATGCTCATAGATTGAATTTCATCTCATTGCATCGACCTGAGTTCGTGAGACCAGCTCAACTTCTCATAAGTTATTGGATCGAGTCAAGGAACCGATAAGTAATCTTGCTCTCCTATATAGACTAAATAGTCGGGTGGTATAGATGATCGTCTCTCACTAGTGGATCTCTCATATTTTTGGAGTATTAATAGCCACATCCACACTTTGGAGCCTTGATGAACTTCATTAGAATTTGTCAACAACGGGATCCCTAGTCTCAACGGGTTCAAAATGGTGTGTGGGAGTTTCACAATTATCGTATGGGAGGAGATATAGATACCATTACTCATCATTGCTATCTTCCTCAATAGTACGTGACGGCTACTCTCTTCGGCCACATCAAACTCAACTTAGCATGCAGCAGTTCACAATTCTTGTGCCTCCATTGGGATTATAGAACGTCATCCCACTTGAATGTTCGGGTAAGATACAAAATAACACCTAGTGGTTCTGGAAGTCGACTTACTTAATGTTGGATTATATAACTTTACTTATGAGGACATCCCTGAAACAACAGGCATGGTTTAAACTAGGCACTGCCAGATCATAACTCAGTCAATGGAGCAGCTTTCGTGAGTACCACGATTCAAATGTACCAAAGCTGTTTCAAAAGCTTCACCCCATAGAAAATCGGGTAAATTTGTCCTGCTTATCATACTCACTCACCATTTCCATAAGAGTCTGATTCGCCTTTCGGTATACCATTTCTTTCGGGACTCAGGCATAGTAAGCGTACTTGTATCAGGAATCCTCTAAGTATTTGGCGAATGGCCTTAAGGCAATCGACATCGCCATGCTTGCCATAATACTCTCCGCCCTCGATAGATCAACTTTATGACTTTCCCAATTGTTTCTGACTTGGTCCAGAAAAATCTTAGACTTGTCAAGAGACTAGGACTTTCTTTAATCAAGTACAAATAACCATATCGAGAATAGTGTCAATAAATGTGATGAAATAAAAATTTCTACACAAGGTTGCCACATAAGATCCCACTTATATCGGTGTGAATGACTTCCAACAGAGTCGAACTCTGATTCTTGATTTTCTTTCTTATCTTGGTCATTTACCTACAATGAGTCTACATATCTCTAAGTCATTTTAGAGCGAGGCGGGATATTGATCTTTATTAGCCTTTCTACTCATACATAGAGATATGGCCTGATGGGTTTATGCCATAATGCATAAGATTTCGTCCTTAGGTAGTATTCTCTTAAGCTTGACCTTTTAAGTAATTATAAGCTAAATTATATGTCATCAGGAATAAGCAATCTATATAATCCGTTGGACATATGACAGTACCCAACCTTATTTGAATTAAGAAATATTGAAATAATATTGCTCTTAATTTCAAGAGAATAATCATATGAATCAAACATGATGCGAAACTAAATTCGCGCCCAAGAAGGTACGCCAAAATGATCTTTCAGCATCAATTTAAAACCGGAATCTAAAACTTAGATTATCTCCGAACATGACCGGCCTTCGTTATTTCCCACGGTGAGCTTTGATTCATCCCCTTGTTTGGCTTCCTCCGGTTTATGAATCCACAATATGGTAAATGCAACATGATTAGTTGCTCCACTGCTCCAAACCACCAAGAAGCTGGATGGTGCTTGGATAGGTTAAGTTCACAAACAAGTATTAAAGAATCGTACAAAGCGCGCTTGGACATCTGACTTTAAATTTGCACCGATCCTTCCTTCATGTGACCTTTCTTCTTGCAAAGAAGCGTGATCACCATCCTTACCAAGAATGTCTTCTTTGGACCTACTGTTGTCGAGATTGACCGGTAGTTTCATGGCGCCCTTTGTAGGTTCGAGCTTTTGAACTTCTTATTCTTCCTCTTATGGGGACTTGCGCATATAAGGCCATATCTTCTTTTCTCACTAAAAACTTCTCTTCCTACCTTACCACCCTTGCTATAGTCATTTACTGACCAGAATGTCACCGTCTTGGGAATTGTAGTTTGTCTTTATAATAAAATCGGGTGGAAGGGTGTTCGGGGCTTGATGCCTGATGCAAGCATGGGGAATGGTAACATTAAGGCAGGTTTCGTAGCTAGGTCCTCGGGACATAATCTCTAACCCAGTATGCCATCATGCTTCATGTTGAGGAAGCTTTTGAAAGTGTTCCAACCTCGGCATTGGATGACTTCGATTTCTAGCCTCTATGGCTGCGTCGTTCATGGCGATGCAGATCTCTTGTGAAGAACCACTTTCCGAGTGTTCTTTGTATGGTTCTTACCATTTATCGACAAGCAAATCTGTGTCTCTCCCCGATGGCATAGTCGTTTTCTCAAATTCGGTACTAGAGGTTGTGATATCTGCGGCTTATCCATTGTAGCGCCGTAGCGAACATCATGGCTCCATTCGAGTGTCCCTCTTTGCATTTCTTGAAATTCAATCGATGAGATCTCGGTGATAGATTCTGCTCACCAAAAATTGATGAAAAATCGCAAAACAATACAGTAAATAAATGTGAATACTCATAAATTACATACATCATCGCAATACCTTTGAAGTGAGGAAAATATGACATACGGTTATGCGTTCTCGCTTAATGGCCATGAAATATTCAATCGCTTCGTAAAATCGCACCTTTGGGTGTGAGCCACTAAGATCGATCATTTCTCATGTGTACATGTCCCTCCGTGAACTAACACGGACCACACCATTTGGAGTATGATCATGTAATAGAAACGGGGAGAACATCACCCACAATATGAGGCGATATTTCGAAACCAATTAAGTGGCAATGCCACTTTAATGAATTCATGGCTTCAAATTGAATCGGCAATCTACCATCTGAGGATATAAACATATCGCATTAAATATATATATATTATGCCAATTATACTGTTCAATCATTCATTAATAGTCAACGAATATAGACTCTACACAGTCCTTATCACGGTGATATACATGTATTAGCTACCATATGTATTTTAGGAAACCATAGAGAAATCTGTGAAAACTACGTAAAAATACAATATCCCGGCGATACGTAGGGTTATCTGCATTTTCATATCTGTAGCTTCAAACATGCAAATAAATATATACCACATTGTAGAATTTGATGAGTTTGTAGATATCAAGATTGCCCAACGACCTCACCGCAGCCCTCCGCGCGCCGCGGAAGGTTCGGTCGCGTGTGGAGCGATGGCGGCAGCGTCTGTTCTGGGTTTGGCCGGGTCGAGGGCGTTGGCCGGGCGGTCGTTGGCCGAGTCGGGTCAAACGTCGGGCGTTATTTGGGTCCGGGTCGTTGACGTTGACGGGTCGGAACGGCCGTTGACGGGTTGGGTCTTGGCGGATTGGCCGGGTCGGGTGTGGTTAGCGGGTCGAGATTGAAGATCGGGTTATGGATGGCGCGCGTCATCACCCGCGTCGGCGTCCACCGTCGTACACGTCAATGTCACGTCGGCGTACGTGACATCCACTTGCCCCGAGCCGAGATTAGCAATTTGGGTAGATCCCGGTTGGCGGGAATTAGTCGGTAGCAGGTCATGATGGCGTCATCATGGCGATCAACGGTGGATTGGATCGGTCCTGTGGCGTGTGTTTGCCGCAGCGCCCGTCGTGCCAACCAGCCTGTGGTGGCGACCCGCGTGAAGTGACAGCGTGGTAGCGTCGGCCACCTCCGTGACGAGACGCCCACGATCGTGATCGTCTCGTGATGTAGATTCCAAATATGCAAAAATATTTAATTTTGGATTGCTCCAGCTCTCAGCGCGGGCCGAATGCTTGATTTTCATGAAACCAAAAAAAAATTTTCTCAGTTCATATGCTTTGAATTCTAATCGTGGTTGACTCGTCTGCATTGTGGGATCACGATTCTATCAACCTAGATTACCATGTTAAACAGCATAACATTAATGGAGAAAAGCGAAAATTGTATGCACGATTTGGAATCGTTTTGAATATCTTGCTTGATGCGGAATTGATGAAGAACACGCAAGCGTCGAGATCTCCAGATCTTCTGAATAACCCTTTGGTGACAACGACTTGAATGAGAATGCGCCTGCTCGCGATCTGAAAATATTTACCGAAAACTAAATGTGAGAATGATTATGCGTATCGCCTTTAGGGTTTGGGAGGAGGCTTGGCATTGCTATATATTGAGTTAAGCCTTTGGTACTTTCATTCTGGTACGCAGACGTCTCTTTTCAGCCATGTATTTCTTAGATAATACTGAATTATTAGGCACAATAATGCCGGCAGGTAGGCAAAAGATAATCAGTTAATAATCACGATTAATAAAGCCCACTTTATGAAAATCTAACAGATTTTACTCCCAGTAACTCCCTCAATTGATCATTTCTCGTCCTCGTTCGGAACATCCTCCAACACAAGCAAATACCTCCCCAGCTCACTTATCTGCTGCTGCTCCTCCTCCTCCTCAGCATCAAGAATGACATCTCTGATGATGGACAGTGTCTCTCGAAGCTTAGTCAGCTCCTTTGGGACGCCATACATGGTACATCAATCCGATTTCTTGAACACCCACAGAACCCAGCTTCATCAAAAGGTTCTGAGCAAGACCATACAGAATTCGTTCTGCCATCTTTCAATCAAAGAACAGTAGTGCAGTATTGCGGTAGAAGAGAAGAAAGAAGTAGTGAGAATTGTGAGGAAGGATCAAAGAAAGCCTTTGGAAGAAGTAGCATTGGCCCAAAGTCTTTGATATTCAATGACGCCAACAATACTAATTTGACGAACTTCCCATCCATCCAATGGGAACAAAAAAGGAAAAAAGACTTATACAAATACATACAACTGTAATTCATCTTTCTTCGCTCACTTGGCTGGCCTCTACTAAACTAATGTCCTAAATCTCATTTTGAAAAACTTGAAAAGACGATTTTATGTACATAAAAAATTAAAATCTCCTTAGGATCATTGGGGCCTGGGCCTGCTGAGGAGGCCAAGAGTTTATAGAGCTAAAACGGGCTGCCCGGCCCAATGGACACGTCTGATCCAGAGCCACGAAGCCCGCCGCTGGTCATCACTCATCATCGTCTTCCTCTCCAGTCTCCCCACCGATCACCACCACTTTTCCCTCTGAACCGTTACCAGACTCTCCCAACTCTGACGCAATGGAGCCTCATCTCCTTGACCCTGCTAGACTCAGCTGGCCATCATCCATCCCCTTAACGTACACCACCTTTTCGTTAAAATTACTCAAAGAGACCAAACCTACCTTAAATTCACCATCGTTATTTGTCAGAGCAGGGAAACGGAGCTCCGAAAGTTCTCCAAAGGGGCTTCAGAGGCAATCCAAGAAGGACCTTTCTCGGATTTTGAGGAGGGAGGCCGCAATTAGTGGCATTGAGAGAAAAGCAGATTCAAAGAAGTACGATACTTTATGGCCCAAACCGGTCTTGGAGGCGTTGGATGAAGCGATAAGAGAGAATAGATATGAGTCTGCTCTCAAGGTTTGTGGGTTTTTCTTGCTGTGATTGTTGCCTTTCTTTTTTGGCTTTTGGATATGCGCTGCAATTTTGCTGTGACTTATTGGTTGATGAGAAAACGTCGGAAAAGAAAGATCGATGCTTTACATCTCTCGAAATTTTGGCGGATTTTTCCTGTTTATGCTTAGTCCTTTTTTTGGATTCTGGGTATGTGCAATTTCCTTTGTAGGAAAAGGATGAATCAAAGTTTTAATCTATGAGAAACTTAACTTGCTAAAGCCAAATAGTTGCTGTAATACGATGTAGTAAATAGGATTTTTGTGTGTTATCCAGTTTTATTCCTTTTTAGCTTCTGGGTATGTTTAATTTTTCTTTTAGTCTGTTTGGTTGCTGACAGAATGTACAAAGAACAAGAAGAGGTAGAAGTCCTTAATTCAATTGTTGTACTATTTTTAGCTGTTGAAACAAATGAGAAACTTAACTGATTAAGCCAAATAGTTGATGTAATAAGAGAGAAAAAATGGGAGCCTGCTCTCAACTTTTATGGTTTATCCTATTTTTACTCCTTTTCATCTTTTTGGGAATGGAATTTTTTTATGCTCTGTTTGGTTGTTCAGAAGCTTAAGCAAAGACAGACATTAAGATTTTGGATTTTGGAGTTATCATTTTTTGGGGAGCAAAAAAATAAAAACCCAATTGAGCAGCATTTCTAAAAGCATTGAACTTATGATTCAGAATTTTCAATTCTGTGTGTTTTCATTCTTATCTTTCAGTTTTCTTAGCAACCAGGACTTGAAATGTATTTAAGTATACTAAAGCAAGGGTGTGAAGGGTTTCATCTTAAGAACTGAGGAATTACCTTTTTTCTTTGAATGTGATTCCATGCTGTCCCTCATTTCTCTTTCGAGACAAAAAGAGTTTCCATTTTTACTGTTGGTGAAAAAGAACTTAAATTGCATTGAATTATTGATGAAAGAACTGCTATATCCTCTTATTGAGTGCACTAAATCCTTGACTCCCAACAACATTTTCCTTTCACTTTTGGACAACATACCAGCAGTTCCAATAATTTAGAACACTTGGATCCTGTGAAGAATGTCTCATATTCTGTATGAAGTAGGGAAAAAATGATTGCTTCATTGAATGTGACAACTGCATGAGAATTTTCTTATGTATAGTAGTTATATGGTGGCCTCATGTTGGCAAACTGATGTACAGGTTAAATCCAGGTATACAGTGTGTGACATTGTTAATGGCATGGACTGTTTATGTTGGCGTCTATATTTAAATGCTTTCTTTGATATCTTGTTTGCATAATTGAAGTTGTCTTTGTTCTTTAACTGTTTTGGAATTAAATAAAACCACTGTTCATTAATAGATTTTTGGACTTCTTCGTAAACAACATTGGTATGAACCAAGATGCCAAACATACACGAAGCTTTTGATGATGCTTGGCAAATGCAAGCAACCTGAGCAGGCAAGCCTGCTCTTTGAGGTCATGCTGTCTGAGGGGCTCCAACCCACTCTGGATGTTTATACTGCACTTATGAGGTGCCTATGTGGTCATAATTGGCCAACTTGACAAAGCATTTTGTACAATTGAGGACATGAAATCAGTCTCTGACTGTAGACCAGATGTATATACCTATTCTATTCTTATTAAATGTTGCACCAAACTTGGCCGTTTTGACCTGATTGAACGCATTTTCAGTGAGATGTCATATCTTGGAATTGAATGTAGCACTGTGACATACAATACAATAATTGATGGATATGGTAAAGCTGAAATGTTTGAATTGATGGAGAACTCGTTAACAGCTATGATTGAAAGTGGCACATGCCTTCCTGATATTTTCACTTTAAATTCTTTTATTTGGGCTTATGGGAATAGTGGGCAGATTGAAAAGATGGAGAAATGGTATGATGAATTTCAGCTCATGGGGATAAGGCCAGACATTAAGACTTTTAATATCCTGATCAGATCATATGGGAAGGCATGCAATTATGAGAAAATGGTGTCTGTTATGGAGTTTATGAAGAAAAGGTTCTACTCCCCAACTGTAGTTACTTTTAACATTGTTATTGAAATGTTTGGAAGGGTTGGAAATATTGAAAAGATGGAGAATTCTTCCTGAAAGTAGGCATCAAGAATAAGCTAATTCCATTACCTACTGCTCTCTTGTCAGTGCATGCGGTAAAGCTGAATTTAAAGAAGGTTAGTTCAATGCGCCAGATTGAGAATTCCAATGTAATTCTGGATGCTCCATTTTCAATTGTGTGTCCTCCAGTGCTTATGGCCAGGCTATGGTGATGTAAAAGAATGGGCGGTGTGGATATGAAGGAAATTTAAGCCTGATAATATAACTTTTGCTACTATGATTCAACCCAAGGCATGACTGAGGCTGCCCACAGAATTTGGAGGTTAGCATGATTACCACTGGGGATGTCAGGTATCACTTTCAATACATTCAGTCTGCCACTAGAAAAAAATCTTCTTGTTTGCCACTGTGTGAAGATTTCTTGTACACTTTAATTAGTTCACTTCTTACCAATAGAAGTGTCACCTAGTGCCTTTTTTTCCTCTTTCGACCAATATCAGCATCTAAAGCTTTAATGGGCAAAACAATTGAGTTTTAAACCTGAAAAGACTTCTCTTCTATAAAAACTTTAATATTGTTTAATTTGAGAAATGAATACTGTAATATACATGGAACTGGGATGCATGATTTTTCTTTCTGTTTTTTTACTCAGGTGCAAGGTTGATTGGATGCTAATGTATTGACTAATGAGGAAGAGCAATCTTCTGTAATTGAGAACAATAATTTGTGATACATGCAGAGCAGGAAAGAACAATTTATTGGCTTCATGACAGCATCTGCAGCAGGTAATTGTTGTACCTTGTTTCCCTTCTTTTCATGGGACATTCCTTGACATTCCATCTATCTCCCCATCTAGAAGCCAAGAAACTCCTAGAGAACTCTCAAAGCCATACCCCTTTATCACCATATTATTTGAATATTTACATGTTTCCATGAATTTCTATCTAAAGCTAATAAATTAGGACTTTAATAGCTCAAATCAAACTAAAAATAGGCTTATACTATGTTTTCTTCTTCTAGGATGGTGGATTTGAAGTTCCTTAAATTCACTTTTAGATTTGTTGAAGAATAAAAAACTTAAACCCATCAGAGGGTAGTATCACAATGATTAGATAACTAAATTGATGGAGGGAGGAATTGGGTCCTAAGACTTTTTAGTTCATTTGGGCTGTGATACCATATTGAACAACTAATTTTCTTAAAAGTTTAAAAATTTGTTTAGGATTAGGTTCCTAATGTATATAATGCTCCAACAAGATTTATAATTTATCGTAAGATCTTAATTAAAAAAAAAAAAAATTGTATAGATTTCTTTTATTCTTTAGTTTGCATGTCCAAATAATTTCATCTTTAGGTAAAGATATATGTTTATGTAATAAAGCTCTCAACTCGTGTGTGGAACTTTTGAATACTAGCAATATTATAATACTAGCAATAGTATAATACTTATAATGGACATTTATTTAATCGTTGCTGTTATTTGTAAATTTGAGGAGCAATTAGGGATTTTACCCTTAGGAAATTAATTAATTCAGGTGTTGTAGTCATTGAATGTATGCTTGTTCTGATGCAAAATGTTTAAAACCAAAGCAAGAAGTGACGATACAAGTTTATGGTCTTTTAAATTTTTATGTTTCAAAGACTAACATCTAAGTTCAAAGACCCTAAAATAATTAAAATAAATAAATGATAAAGGAACTCACACAACTTTAGGGAAGGTGATAGTAAAATAGAAATGACAACATGCCATGAAGGAATATTAACTGAATGCTCTGGTGCTTATGGAGTCATCAAGGAACACAAACCTAATGGAAATTTAAAATTTTTGTAAAAAGTCACTGAAGCCAGCTCTTATTGAGGATTATAATGTATGATAATGATCTGTTTCCTTGATAAACTGAAGAGACAAAAGTGATTAGAAATATTTTTATTTAGTGCTATACTATTGTATGAGATTTTTAGAGAAGACAACAACATTATATCTCAATAATAGTATGTTAATCCTTTCAAAAATAAAAAATAAAAAGAAAAAAGAATATTAAGTCTTTTCTTTCTTCTTTTTTATTTTTTATTTTTATTTTTTCCTCTTTTTCCTCATAAGTACTGTTTTTTTCTTTATGTCCCTATGAATTGAACAGAAAACACCTCATACTGGCACCAAATCTCCTATCACTGGAGGCCTCAAGAGTAGATCTGCAATCAAGTACTATGAGTTACAAACGACAATTCTATATAACAATGGGTTACCAATGACATTTCTATATAACATGTGATTTACATCACTTGCTTGGCCTCAAGAGATCTTTGCTTAGCACTGTGCTTGAGCTTATAAGTATACATGCATCTTTTAGAATTTTGATTGTCAGATGATCACACCTTCTATTTGTTTGGCTTATGGCAGGACAAATAAAAACATTACATGCTACTACAAACCAACAAGATGATACTTTCAGAAGTATTATGCTTAACAAAGATTGAAAGCACAACATGTGATAGACACAAATTTTGAGTAGAAGGAAATAATTTAGCAACTATGGCATAGTAAGAACACAGGTGATGATGTCTCTTGATTTAAAGCTTTATATTTGTACATGTTCTATTCACCTAATTAATGGATACCTTCCAGGCTTTAGAAATCATTCATTTGTCCAAGAAATGAAGCTATGGATGGGGCGGGGCGTGGAGCATATAAGGTCAGGTGAATCCAGTACTGCTTCAAAACATATCAGTTGGACCAGCAAAGATTGCAGACCGCAGGGTCTTCCTTCAAATCTGAAGCATCTCTGCTGTCCAAGCAATCCCTACATCAGTGAAGTGCAGTGATGTTTTGAACCCCTGGAGATGATCTAGCCCTTTGTTTGATTAGAGGAGAGATAAATGGTTTAATTGATATATGATTAATGGATCAATTGTATTAGTTAAGAAGATATGTCTTCAGTACTGCTACATAGACAGAGGAGGATGGAAAAGAGCAACGAGATCAATATGATATAGATTTGCTACAACATCATGTATAGAGATCCGGAAAAAGAATTTGGAGAATTCGTCAATATATTTTTCTCATGAATAATGAAGTGGAAGAAGCAGAACTTTCGGTTTCTGTTGCAATCTATAGTTACCCACTTGCAGTGGACTACTCATGCTTCCAACTGTTTCTGTTTCAATTAAAGCTATGAGGCCTTCTCAGTTTTGTTAGTTTGAAATTTCAGCCATTTCCTGTACAAAATTGTACTATTTTTTTGGACATTACATTCTGGGATTTTCATAGTCAATTTAGAATTTAGCTAATGCTTAGATTGAACTGTAAAACACTGTTTGAGATGGGTGAATAATGTGTGGGATAAAAGCATAGCCAAATAATAATGTTGGTGCAGAAAATCGCTAACATGGTTCTGTAGAGCAATATGGGATATGTCTTCAAATGGGTTGTATTGGAAACTTGACCATTTTAATGTGATAAAAAAGATGACGAGAATGGTTTCTATCCAGAGTTTTCAATAGTTAAATTTCTTTAAACATGTCTGTTCTCTATTAAAAAAAAATGGTCTCCTAGATAGAGTAAGATGGAAAAATAGGATTTCTGTAGCCAACTACAAGTATTGCAATAAGGTCTTTAGTAGATCTGATTATGCACTTCCTTTCATCGGGGCTAGAATAAATTATAGTTCACCTTAATAATGGCTTCTTTGTTTTTAAGTCTGAATATGCATTAGTAGGGAGGCATTGAAGTTGATTTCTACATAGAACTAGAACTGGCTGAATTGATCAGAAGAATGCTTTTTCAGTGCTCTGTTAGAGGTGTATAACCAGCGATGACTTCTGCTACAAACTGTGTGACAGTCAGAGAAACAAGCACATAAGATTAAGCGGGGTAGGTGGCCCAAATCTGCTGATGTTTAGTCGTATAAATTGGTTCTTAAAGCTTTTTTTGTTGTCTGCTATACAACGCATTTGTTTTATCGTTCCGAATATATTTACCATCAATAGATGGAATGACGGCGTGTCTAACGCGTAAACGTGTCGAGTGGTATAACACGTCGATAAATCGTCTGCGCGTGTGGTGGACAGCATCTGACATGAGCATAGGCAAAAAAAGTTTAAGGACTAAGTTAGACATATGATCAAACATCGAGGGAATTTGTGTATCTTATATCCATGATCAGCACAGAAGAAATGAGAACATGAATAATGATGAGTTGAGTGCCAACTGCCAAAGCATGATAAGATTCTTGAAAAAACGTGGTTTTTTATATGAGGCTAGGCTAAAGTTGTTGTAACTTGTTAAGGATTAGGAAGAGTAGAAGATGCTTTGATTTGAGATAGTGACAGAGAGAGATACGCTGGACCCAGAAAGAAGATACTTGAAAAAGAAAAAAAAATGAAAAATAGTGGCCCCTAGATGATGTATGGAGACTAAGATAAGTTGTGTTCAGCTGGCCCCCATATAGTTTGAAAGAGCTTTTATGGTGTGTGTGTATTTTGCAGTCCCTTCAGAAAAAAATGGAGGATATGAAATCCCCCATTACTGGCCCAGCCATGAGCCACTACTGTTTGGTAAGGGTGAATCTGAACCATACATGTCACCCTGACCAGGACCAAAAATATTCCCAGTTGGGTGCACTGTGACCTAACCCAAACTCTCTCTGCCCAGTCCCCACCTTCTATTATGCCATGACTGCTTTCAATTCTTTCCCCCCCTTTATTCATCTCTGTTCACTTTTTTCTTTTTTTTTGTTCATTCACATTCTCTTCATCTTTTGCATACTTTTCAACTGCAAACAAATGACTACTGATTGTGTTCATGCATCTGCAACAGGTTGACCATCTCAGGTGTCCGCATATTCCTCTTATTCTCATGTAAACAGAATCTAGCCGGGGTCTCCGGAGGACTGATTCAGAGCTACAATCATATGTTGTAACCACTTAGAAGTGATGTTGTTCTTCAATTGAATTCAACATGGGATCATAATGGTATGTTCTGATAATCTCACTTGCACTTGCACTAGCACACAATATCTGACTGAAGAAACTCTGAATGGAAGACCTTGTCAACCTCTCTGGTTTTGCTGCTCCTACACCAAGAAATCAATGACACTGATCAAACCCACATGGTATAATCTCATAATCTCCTAAATTATGGACATTTGCACACTGTATATGATTGGATTGTGAAAGATTTTCAAACAAGATATCTCTTTATGTGCCGAAAATTCTGATTAAGGGTCCAACATTGTATGATCTCAAAAGCTTTTGTTCTGCAAATCGTGAGATGGCAGTTGCTATGTGCAAGTGCATTTACTGTTTCTGTTGTTTAGCCAACTAACTGATTAAGATTTGAGTTCCCTACCTACCCTTTTAAGTGAAGGGCATTTTGGTCTTTTTGCATATGCGGTTTTCTAGCAGGGTTTTGTGTAGGGACAAGTGGAAAAAAAAAGCATAAAAAAACAAGTGCATGAAAAAATGGATGTACACAAAAACAGGGGAATGAAGGAGAGTGTGTGAAACTGCAGAAAATTTCAAAACAAAATCATAACAGAGTGGGGGGAGGGGATAGGGACATTTCTAGTCAAAAAAATTCTAAAGGAGATGGGGAAAAGATGAAGTTGACCTCCATGAAGCTTCTAATGGAGCAATCAACAAACTAGCAATGACTTGAAGTTATTGAAGCATGTGACCAATGGAGATCATCCTTTTTCATGTGTGAAAATGAACCCCCCCCCCATCTTGACCACTTATTTTCCTTTCCTCCAAACACCCCCCCAATGCCTTTGGACACTTTGTGAGACTTTGGAGCAATTTTGAAGGAGCTTGATGTTTGGTAAAGTACCATAGTTGGACTAAGATCATCACTTGAAATTTTTCAAGTTTGAGTCATTTTTTCGTCGCCTTTCGTCCTAATTTGAGGCCAATAATTGAACTCTCTTGTCCAACCCCACAAAGTTATGAAACTTAGAAATGGTTATTTTGGTGATAGTCACTTTGATATGATAGAATTACTATTTCTTTTGAATTAGATATAGTTGATAGAAAATGAGTAATACATGTACGATAACATATGATAAAAAGCCATTAACCCTCAAATAATATAAATGGAAATGGGATGACTAATCACAGGCTTTGTAACAAAGGGAGAAACTTTTGGGAAAATGAAATTGATATTTTTCTTGGAAAATTACATCTATATCCTAAAACCCCAATATATAGAAGTGTCCCTTAAGACCATTTTGCCTCTTTGTTTCCTTTTCAAATACCCCAAAGCCAAAATGCCCATGGCTAAATGTCAAAGCTTTTCCTTGAAGTATGACCAAGCAAAAAGTTGATGCAAAATCACATCTTTGGCCCCAAAATTATGGCTGGATTCGTACTTGTGATGATACCATGTGTCACGGAATTCTTTCTTCTCCTCTTCACACAGTGGCCATTTCATGTTTCCCATGGAACATTTTAATTTTCTTTATTGGCCTAAAAAATCATACCTAACTCATTATAAATGAACTAATATATTTTGTTTTTTCTTTGGGATTTCATAATTTATTACAAGGTTTTGAATCTATGACCCTGTTATAAGCTGTTTCAACTAAAATAATAATAAAGAAGTATGTTATTTTTCAAGAATGGTTGCGGTCATTTTGGTTAACTATGGGTGCATTGATTTGAAAATAGTCTTTCGCGTTGCTGATACTGCAAATTTAATATTTTACATATTTTTATGTTTTTAAATGAGATTCGCGTGTCGTGTTTTTAACATTTTAAAAACGTAAAGCAGATTTTAATATGAAGCTAAACGGACCTCCTGTTTTTTAGGTTAAAACAGCCTGGTTAAGGATAGAAATTGGAAAAAGCAAATTAGGGATGATTTCCTTCTTTGCAAGTTATTCTACTGTTCCATTGAACAATTGTGGTATGTGTGCTTGTCAAATTGCAACTACCACCACTAATTATTTTCATTCCCTTGGTATATGCTCACTTTCTGTCATCCAACTACATATTACTTTGAAAATTGTTCCTCTTTATCTTCTCTTTTTGTGGAGTTATTTCCCCCAAGGCACCAAAATATCCCTTTTTAGATTGGGATTTAGGAATTGATTCAATGCTTGGAATCAAGAGTTCAATTGTTCAAATTATGGATGAGAAGAAGATGAAAGTGATTGAGAATGATTTGAATTCTTTGTTCGGTCTACATCAAGCAAAACCAAAGTTTTAGTCAAAAGAGAGCTTCATAAGTTCCCTTAATGGAGTAGGAAAGACTTGGTCACCAACTACCCATTTAGAGCATTAATTTAGATATTTTTGAGGTTTATAATAAATAATTAGGAAAACTATGTTATGGGGTCCTCATTTCAATTTATTTGAAAAATTATGAATAAAAGACCTAAAACTAAGTGAAAAATTATGTTATGGGGTCAATAATCAGAGAGTGAAAACCGGTCACGATCTGCGTCGGTTAAAGCGTAAAGAAAGTATGGGTGGTATTTACAAACTTGATGGATTAACCCGCTTTTAATAGGTTGAGTGCTTTTAGAGCAGAACCTTACATTGGAGGCTTGGAATCTGTCATTTGTCTTCCGTTGGTAGTGCAAGCGAAGGGTTGCTCGATTTGCCCTTAAAGTGGGTTGAATTGAAAACATAGCCTGAAGTGTGAGTCGCGAAGTGAATCTTAGTCCCGCGGTGTCACGGTTCTTAAGAGGTATGAAATGTCTGATCGCGCGTCGGTTTATGAAAGTAGCAAATGGAATGATGCGTAAACGATGGATTCTCATCTAATAAATTAGTCTTTTGAGTTTGGTTTTTTTATTGGGTTGAGTACCTATCACAAACTCAATTATGTGTTAGGTACGATCCATACCTAAGATTTATTGAAGTCGTACCTATAGTTTGTTGAACTCTTTATCAAATATTTTTTAAATAAGAAAATATGACATAATTTATGTTTTTTGCTCCTAATTTTTCAAATAAATTGAAATGAAAACTCCAGAACATAGTTTTTCCAAATAATTATTTGTTCTAATCTTTGAAATATGGGGAGAGCAAGTTTCCTCTTGGAGTAATATTTGAACTTGTTTCTTACAGGAAGATGAGAAAAAGTAAAATAAAATTGATATTTTAAATAAAAAACTTGCGATTATTATTATTATTTTATTTTTTTTGAGACAAGATACTAATATGATATAAATATCACTATGTAAGTACGGTATTAAGTTGGAAAAAAGCAACAGTTGGATGTCTTAACAGTGTCCTATTATTTTATTTGATTATGATCCATTGTCTCTTCATATTGTGTTAGCTCATATTGATGGTTGTTTTAATTAAATAAATAGAATGTTAATTAATTAATAGCCCAAAACAAAAATGTTTGTGGAATCAAATCAACTAACTCTTTACATAGAATGTTTAAACAAATAATTCCTTCTAATACTTTTCATAAATCAATAAAATAAAACACTAAATTTTAACATAAAACTAATTGTATCGGCTTTTTAAAATTTTAAATAAATATTTAAAGTCATTATGTCAAACTAGTTATTTGATAAAACTGTTTCATCAATTATAAAACAAAAAAATAAAATAAGATATGGATTTTAACATTTTACAAAGCAAATGAATAGAGATTAGGGATGACAATTCGTGTTGATGAGTTTTGTTCGTATCGTGTCAATGTACGGATCGTGTCGACCGTCAATCTGGCGAAATATGGCTGTAGCGTGTAATATTCATTGCTTCAAGCTGGCCCGTTTATTGTTGTGTTAATCAGCATGAATATGATCGTTTAATTTTGATTATTTAAAATAATAAATTATAATTTATATCGTTAAATAAATGTTTTAACACAAATAATCTATTAAATTTAACATGTTTATTACTTTATTATTTAAATTAATAAAGATTATAATTAATAATCAATATTTGTCTGAATAACACATTAAATAAGTTAATTAATTAATATAATAATTAAGCGAGTCGATTTGGATCGAGTGCTTTGTTGGCGTATTAAAAGCGAGAATATGATTCGTTTATTAAACGTGTTGAAGCGATCAATCACGAATATGGCCTGGAGCAACGATTATCTTCGATTGACATTACTTAGTATTTGATTCATATGTCGAATTTTGGAGTCACAATAGTGATGCTTTTTTATCTTTGAGGATTTGTCTATAGGAATTCATGGATAGATGGTTCAAACAATTTGATGCAAAATAATTAGATTAATAAAGTAAAAAACAATATATATATATATATATATATATATATATATATATATATATATATATATATATATATATATATATATATTATGCATTAAATTCAACCATTTATTGGAGGACACATAGCTCAATATATCATATCAACAATAGACTCAATATTAGACTAGTACTTATACTTTATTAATATTTCTAAAGAAGAATGATTTGTGATGACTTTTAAAGCACTCATTAATGATTTTGTCGAGAGCCATTAGTAATATGACTTTGATTTCACATCTATTGACTTAACATCATAAAGTTATTATAATACTTTTAAAATGTTTAAAAAAATCATTTTGATTTCATATATACGGACTTAACATCATAAAGTTATTGATAGTGTTTTTTACATCGATATTAGGTTAAACTTTTTGAGCGGGTGGGCGGTCGATGAATCGAATCGTGACGACTGCAATCTACAAAATAGGTGATTGATAGGGATGTATCGATCGTCTGAATTCCGATGGTAAATCGATTCGCTAAGCATAGAAAAATAATTCGGCCCGATACTACATGGCGTAATTGTTGCGTCTTTTGTTGTGGAATGGGTCGGTATTTATAAGAAATAGATTCTTTCACCGTTGGATGGTGATCACGATTATCTTCGTTGGATGAGAAATTCGCTTCTTTATCTTGGATCATTTCTTAAGGGATAATGGAAGTCGTGATCGTCTGCGATCTTTTTTAATTCGTGGGATATGGATCCTTGTGATTAGATAATTTTCTATTTTCATGAGTTTTGAGCCAAACATGTCGAGCTTGATTTCGACGTGATGATTTTAAGCTGCGGGTGCTGGCGAAATCATGGCGTGGGTAGGGTCTCGTGGGGGCCTCAACTCCCTTTATAAAGTGAAGGTTTGGGCCTGCACCCCTAAGTTTACACTCTAAACCTATATATATGTCGTTTTCTACCCCCATCAATTATTATAATACTTTTTAAAAATGATTTGGGATGACTTTCAAAATATTTATTAACAATTTTGTCATGAATCATAATAATTGAATTATGTATGATTATATCCACGAACATAATAATATAAATTTGGTTAAACTTTTGAAATACTTGTCTATTGTCTTATTGTCTTGTCAAAAATCATAATAATCAAGACTCTAGAAATATTTTAAGAAAAATGATTTATGATAACTTTTGAAATATTTGTCACAGTCTTGTCAAAAATCGTAGTTATGGGGGATCTAGTATCACATCAACCACTAATTAGTACACAATGGTTCATTTTTTATACAAGCTTATAATATATTTGAAACTATTTATCAGTACTCTAAATCATAATAATTGTGTAATGACATCACATCCAAATAAACCGTAATTATAGCTCTAAGGAATTTATATATAAGTATAAGTTAGAAAAAATAATAATGGCGTGAATTTATAGATATAAGTTAAGAAATTAATAGCGGGAATTTTATAGCCGTAAGTTAGGAAAATAATAATGATAATTCGATTAGTAATTAATTAATTAATTTAATGAAAAATGGAGTAAAAGAGTAATTTTAATAGATCTGCTAGTTATAAATTGGAATAAGAAAATAACACATCTTTATACATTTATCTTTGAATTTCTTTTTATTGGTAGAATTTAAAGAGGATATCGAACTTTTCGAATCTAGGAGTTTGAAGCAATTCTACAGGTAAGATCTTTAAGCTTATTTTATTTTTATAGATTCTTTGATAGATTCTTTTAATTTTTAACTTTTTCAATTTAGATCGGCTACGAAAAGTCGGTTGAATTCTGACTTTTAGTTAACAAAAATATAAAATAAAATAAGGATTGGTAGTGTCATTAAATTACTTTAAGTATGAGAATTAAAAAGTATTTAGGATAATTTTTGAAAGAAAATAATAATAAACAAATAAGATAAATTTGAAAATGCTGAATTTTGTATACTAAATATATATGTATTTGATAAGTATTTAAGATATATGTATTTATCGAAGTAAATATTTTATTAAAATTGAGAATTTATTAGATAAGAAATATGATTAGAATAATTATTTAGCAATTATAGGAAATAAGATCTGTTAATAATAGTTTGTTGTCAAGTATGATAATTGTTATGTAAAAAAATTTAGATATGAGTATTGTGTAATAATAATTTATAAAATATTAATATTATTTCTTTATAGTAAAGATTTAGTTCGGAAAGAAGCTCAAAAAATAAATAAATTATTAAAATAAGATTCAAGGAATATGAGTTTTATAAAATTTGTAAAAAAACTACAGTGAAATAGTTGCTCATTTGAGCGATTTAATAAATATGTTTGAGGTGAAACGAAAAAATCGTGTTGATAGAATAAACTTTATAAATCACAAATTTTATAAAAAATATTTAGAAACCCATTAGCTTTTATTATTATGGATTAAAAAGAATTAAAAAATAATATCATTGTTGAGAATATCAAATTATGAAAGTTTAGAATAAATAAAATGATGATTGTTTTCTCATATCATTTAGGAAATATTTCATTGAGGAATTGAAGTGCGGATTAACTGCATTCGAGAACTTTAGTCTTTCCTTTGAGGCCATGAGGATATTAATGCATATCTTTAAAAGAAAATTGTTTGTTTTACTTCATTTGAGGATGGTATTTTAAGCGAATTATATATAATCTTGGTTTATGAAAAGTTTTACTTTTTAATTATTTGATTATCATGGATCAAAAAAAAATAGTTTTGTATTATTATCTTTTTGAGATTTGTTTTGTTTACGAAATAAAATGTGGAGATATGATGTTTTGTAATTTGAACTTTTGGATGAAATATTTGACTTTTGTTAGTTCGGCCTTGTCAACGGGAATAATAGTTAACTATTAGGCCTTGTCCCAGCCGAATAATAGTTGACGCTACATTCCTTGGTGATGAGAGTATAGTGATTTGAAGACTTCAACCTTTAAGGGTTTCGGTTAGAAGGTCTGTCTTAGTAATGTTTGGTTCCATCCTTGGAAATGAGCAATTTGCGGTAGCCAATCATTTTAAGTTTATAATTTTGATGCGTTTGATATTTAATAGTAGAAAATATATTTGAAATGTATTTGATTTTGGTAGATATGAAAGTGTTTTGAGTCGAATTTGATATGAAATTGTTTGGATCGCATTTGTTATGGCGATTTGGGTGGATGTCTGCAGTGTTTTATTAAATTTGTTAATGTTAACTTATTTTTAGTCTAAGTTTGATGAAAAACATCTCACATTTGTTATATGATTGAAATTTTGATCATTAAAAACGTATTAGTATTTCTTATTGGCTTTTAAGCTCGGCTCCGAATTATTGACATATTTTGGAGTGCTTTTAGTTTCAGCGAGGGTATTGATGGCTAGGTTAGGATTCGTCATCATTAGGATTTGATTAGAAGCTTTATGTGGGATCATGTTGAACCTTCAAGTTCGTGTTTATGTGAAATGTTGTTGGGTTTGAAAGTTAATTGAGAAAGTCGCTGATGATAACATTCGTTTTTATATTCGTCTGAAGTTGGATTTAAGAAGTCTCAAATATTGTTATATACGACGACTTTATATGACATGCATAATTGAGATTTGGATATTTAAGTAATTTTGCTTCGGCGTGAAATTTTGAACTGATTTTGGAGAATTTATGAATTTAGAAAATTGTCATTCTTTGAGCATGTGTTTAGTAATTGGACAAAAATCCGGTTACAAGGAAGGTTAGTCTCGTTTGTGAAGCCCGGGTTGAATGCTTGAGTTTGAATTGACAATCGTCTTTAGAGTGGGTTCGAGCGTGACAATATCTGAGACTTGCTTTCAAGTTATACTTTATTATAGCTAAGGAATAAAAAATCGAATATATCGATCGATATATCGTCGAAATATCGGATATCGGTCGGTACCAACACAATCTTATCAATCGAAAATCGATTGGCCAAATATTAGTAAAATCATCGATATTTCAACTAAATATCGGAAATTTTCAATATTTCGACGATATATCGAGAGTATATCTCACATGTGCATGTGCTATAATTTCTAGAAAAATATCGATAAATATCGAAAATATATCGATAAATATCAGAGATATATCGGTAAATATCGGAGATATATCGATAAAATATCAGAGATATATCATCTATTTTGACTTAAATCAAATCCAACGGTTAAAATTAAATCACAATATTTTTTTGACAATCCAATAGCTATTTTGACTCCAAAAATTACATAAATCTTGCAAATCGTATAATTTAACTCTGGCTTCGTGTTGCCAAACATTCAATTTGCATTTTAGTTTTCTTAATTATTTTTAACATGACTTATCTCTATATTTTAAAGATGCTTGTTATGAATATTGTTTCGTAGATAAGATCATCCATCAATAATGTAATGGGTCATCGGTCTTCATTTTGGTTTTAAATGGTATTAACTAATGTAATTTACTTGATAAATTATAATGAATATCGTCTTGACAAAGTGTATATTTCTTTATTTATATTTTTTATAATTCAACAAGTATTTATATGAATTTGGTATTTTTGTTAATTTTTAGTTTTCTGGAAATATTTTGTCAAAATATCCGCCCATATTTTCGATATGTCTGTAAAACCCAAATCTGATATATCCCAGTAATTCTGATATTTTGTTCCTTGATTATAACCATCACATAAAATGCTAATGTTTTTAATGTAAACTTTACACTATAACTAGATGTGATAGCCTTATTACTCTAGATAATGTAAACCCAAACTTTTAATTTTATAAAACTACAAATTTTAAGTGATTATATAACACTAATTAACATTTCATGCCCTTTTTTATCAACTGTAAATATTACCTATACTGCGCTAGTATCTTCATCAATGAACACATAAAACTTGAATCATATCTAGAAAGTTTCTGTTTTTGTAATTATTTTTGCATGAGAATGGGATGTAGTATTTAATTTTCAGAAAAGATAATTCTCATTAAATAATAAAAAATAAAAATATCTCTCAAAAAATAAAACATCAAAATATCCCCCAAAATCTTTGAGGAAATGTTCCTTCTGACCTTGTAACGTAATCCTCACAAAAGAATAATACTTTCAATCTAGATATGAACATTTATTTTTTATTTTTTATTTTTATGTTTTATCTTTGTCCTTAGTTATAATCCAAGCATTGTCCCCGACATGTTTGGAATTTTTCAAATTTAGCACATTGATTCGAAATTTCTATGGCTCAAGAATAATTGGGACCAAGTTGTTGCCAAAATCTAATAATGCTATACTATATGTTAATAAAATTATGAAAGTTTTCAATGACTTAACAATTTTTACCTGACAGTTTTAATGAAGTACATCCCAATGTCACATCACATTTTCATAGTTTGGTAACATGTCATTAAATAAAAATGTGACCATTGAGATTTCCTTTTTAATTTATCCTTATGGAAAACAAAATGGAAAAGTATGTATATTTGAAAATAAAGACAAAAAAAATACACCAAAAACAAAAAATATTATAGTTCAAAGCATGTTAAGAAAAATTGGTTTTTAGGTAGAAATATTATTTTATCTAATTGTATTAAATAATTGGTTAAAGTATTATTTATAATTAGTTAAGATAATATATTTACCTGAAAGTTAATTATTTCTTTTAACATGCTTTAAATCATATATTTATCATTTTTTATACCTTATTTGCCTTTATTCCATAATCTAATACATATTTTTCCCAAACCAAAATTCTTCTTTTGTCCAAATAATCAAATATCATAAAAATTGATCTTTTTTATCAATGACACGTTTGGTTTATAAAAATTATTAAAAAAAAAAAAAAGGATAAATATCACCACAATGTTTTGTTCTTGAAATTTTGAAGGAAAGTAAGATAAATAAAAAATAAATAAAACATAATTTAGAGAATAAAGTATTTTAAATATTTTGTATACTCATTTTTACTTATTTTCTCAATACATAAGGTCAAGTAATTTTAAATGTATAGATTTTTAATTTAATTTAATTTATTTCATATTTTCTGTAATGAAATCAAATATAAGAAAATAGTTTTTTTATTTTTTTAAATATTTAATAGGAACCAACCACAACTTAAATGATTTGATATAAGACATAACCTCGGACTTCAAAAGATATCCATATTTATTAACTTTACTGAACAAAATTAAATCATTTCATATTATTAATAAAGTTGTATATATTTACGTCAATATTTATTATATATTCAAACCGGAGAAATTTTTTGCCGACAATGGATAATTGTTTATTCAATGAACTCCAACTCGCATAATCTATTTACACGTCAACTTGTACAACATCGATCTAGGGTTTATGAATCATTTTTTTTTTATCTGTTTTTGAGAATCTATTCTAATATTTGACTGTTTTTTAAAACATATTCGAGACATTATTATATTTTTCAGAATATTATGAGAAAAGATAGAAAAATATATGGAATATATGTATTTTTTAAGAACTCTTCGATTAGATATTGTATTTCCAAGAAGAATATTTTATAAAAACAAAATCATGTTCTTCAAAACACTTTTTCTTGTACTTCTCATTTGGGTGGTGGAGGATTGTGGTTTAGAAAGTACAAATTCTCGTTTGGGTGGTGAAGGTTTAGGCTACAATTTTATGAATAAAATATGCACTTTGCTTTTGATTTTGCTTTTATGTTTTATTGGTTGTAATAATAAAAATGTCACTTTAAAGAATTAGCTTAAGATGTTGAAAATTATTTTCCAAAATGATTTTTGTACTTTAGTATAATAGTAAATAGTTTTTCAACTTAGAAGAATAGGTTGGAGAATTAATTTTTGATAGAAAAAAATGTGTTGAAAATAGTTTGTTTTTTAAAATAAATTTCAAGGTTTTTATAAATAAAAATTGAAAACATAAGTAAGTGTATGTTTATAGAATAACTAAGACATTTTTTAAATGTTTCACCATATTGCTTTCTTCAACTATTTAATTACATGTAAATACAATAAGGTAAACTTTTAACATTAAAGAAAACATTCTAATCCATCACATATTTCAAAGAGTGTTACATCATCTTACAAATAAAACAATTAAATCTAGGAGTAGGAAGTTGATAGCATATTATAGCTATCATAATAATTTAGGTGAGAAATGTTAATCGCCACAACTTTAACGATCGTGTTAGGTGATAAACGACGAGATAAGAAATTTTTTTGAGAGTATCAAACATATATCATATCAAATTCTATGTCAAAATCATTGATGCATCGAATATAATCTAAATTGTTAATAAATATGACCTTACATATATAATTGAAACCGACTCGTGATAGATATTTCATTTGATAAATAACTTTTCATAAGATGTCAAAAAGTAAATTTTCTTTTTTTTTTCCATGTCCCATCAAGACCTATCATGTAAATCATTAAAACAAGTATATAAAAATATAAATGTAACTCTATCCAATTAGTATTAATAGTAGTTTACACTTTCAAAAACAAAATAATCACATCTCACACAATAAAAACAAATCTTTTTCATCTTAAACATCTATTCAATAATCTTTGTTTTACCCTTTCTTTTTTTACCTAATGGGAGGGTCATGCATGGCACCCTTTTTGGGTAGCAAAAGGACAAGTTCCCTCCAAAGGATCACTCCAAATCTTCAATTCACCACTATCGAGCTCTGTAGATTTATTTGCACAGAAATCAACCACGCTATTACCTTCTCTATAGACATGCTTTAAACGAATTCTCGGTGAAGGAGTTACAAACTGATACGATCCTATATCAATTTCATACAAGAGTATGGAGTAGTATTTAAGTTTAAGAGGTCCTCCTATTTATCAGATCTATATTTTAGGTTTGACTTTTCGATTGGGTTTAAGGCTCTATCATTCGTGTTTTCATTGAGATACTATCGTAGTGAGAAAAGACTATCTGAAGTAAATGTTATCCAAAATATGAATGCACCTAAAGTGAATATGGGTAGGGCGTCAGAACTCGAGAGTGCCCAGATTAATGATAAAATCTTACATCGGTTCCACATAAAATTATAGAGTGGTACTTGGCTTGGATATTTTCCTTTATTAAGTATCTTTGGGTTTATTTCTCTAGGTGAACTTAAGGTCTTGTCGTTATTAGTGTTCTTGGAGTAATGTTATCAAGAGTGTAGATCGCAAAAGTAGATATAAATGTGACGTCCAATTTTGAAAAGGGTATAAAATGATACGATCGCATCGGTTGGCGCGAGAATATGAAGTAATTACTTATGCTGAAATGTTATTTCACTATCGAGAGCTTCTTGATTGAGCTTGAGGCCTTATCACAAACACTCATGAATTAGGGCCACATGCTTGTTAGTTACCACTATCGAGTCATGAGTACACTAACTTGGTTGCATTTTTATTTTTTTATTATGGACTGATGATGAATGTGAGGATCGGAAATGATAATAATTGAATTAGTTGCATTCATTTTCGAAGAGGACAATCTTTTGATGATACTCAATTTGATCCACACAGAGTACATGAGAGTTGGCTGAGCAGGAATCTTGTTGCCTAATTTGGATCCATCTTAGGTCACTGAACCCTTAATGGGTAGTCCATTGCACACATTATCTGTACCACATACCTATTGTTTAAAAATCTTGTCTATCTGTGGTCAAACCCTTGGGATCTAATGCTCTATGAGAGAGACATTTTAGATCAAAATTTTGAGGCTAGGGAGAATCTAGATTGCATTGTGAACAATCATGTTTATTGAGAAACAAACATGGTAGGTGATATGGATCATATTCCCATAACATTTTAACTTTTAGGGTTTTAGGTGGGGAGATCAGTCGATCTAATAATATGAGATATTTTGAAAACGAAATCAATAAATTCTTTAATTAAAAAAAAAAATTGTTAAAATCAATAAAGTTGCTTGAATGATTGTGCACTCTTTTTTAGTATTTAGTCTTTGTATTGTTTTATTAAAAGAGAAGATAGCGATATTCGTTTTGTACGAACTACTTGAATAGGATTTTTGACAAAACATACATGTGGTTGTGTTTCCTAAAATCTAACTCAAAAATAATAATAATAAAATAATAAATAAATTAAAACTATAAATCTTTCTAATACTTGTTATTTAAAACTTATTTAGTCTAAATACTTTCATTATTTGTACTAAGTGTTACTTGATAATAGATTAAACCATATCAAGATATTCATTATCTGGAATCATTTTTTCAAGAAATGATCCATATATTATTTTATACACATTCACATATATGTCATATCACATTTGATCCTTTCTTAATTTTATTCCCCACGTAACTTTCGTACAAATATACACATTAACATATATCATATCATATTTAATCCTTTCTTAATTTTATTCATAAGTAAGCTTTCATTTAAATAAAGATTGTTATGTTTGTATCTTTTATTAAACAAACATGATTAATGTAATTTCTAAATTCCTCGCATCTAGACATAATTAGTAGACCGTTTTTCGACAAAACTACGATTTTTAACAAAGATTTCGATTGAATGGAACAAAAATAGGTTAAATCATATATAATTTGTGGTAGCAATTTCTTCTGATATGTTGTTGTCATCCAAATTTGAGTCACTTTACTTGGAAAAATGCATGGTAATGTGACTCAGCAATTTAACTCTGTTTTTCTATTTTCTTGATAAAGTCTTAAAACTTTTCCTTTTCCAACTCTTTGCCCATGCAAGTAGCTTATCCCTATTGCTACGATTTGTCGGTGACATGCATTAAATGCAAGGCTTGTCATTTTATGGCGCGTGGATTCACGCGCGTCTGTAATTGGATGGAGTTTTACACCTTTGTCTCCTTGACTTATGGGATGGTGACAAGTGGGGCCTTGTTTGTGGACCACCGTCCGATTCGATTTCAATTCGATTGTCACTTAGTATGAGTCACCAAAAATGTATACATTTATGTGGAAGTGTTCAATATAATTTTCCCCTCTCTCAATAAACTTATTCTTAGATAATTTGATACCAATGTGATTATCATTGGAGATGTAACAATTAAATGAAAAAGAATTAGAGGTAAAATCAAAGACAACAATATTAAAAAAAATGTGAAATATTCCTAATTAGATTTTATAAAAATATTAAATATGTAGAAAAAAAAACCTCCAAAAATATAAGAAATTCAAAACTCATAAAAATATTAAATAAATTATAAATTATAAGCTATGGATATGTTTAGTTGGTATAATTGGTAGCTTATTATTAATTACTATTTGATAAAATAGTTGATTGAATGTTAATTTAGTATATAAAAAATAGGGAGATAAATATAAAAAAAAAGATTTTGATATTTTAATAAGAGCAAATCAAAATAAGCTATTAGTTTTTTTTCGAAGACGTTTAGCTGTAATCAACTCTTAACAACTAATGATTGAGAGTAATTCAGCTATCTCTTAATTATTTAATTACGAGTATTACTTTTTCTACATTCCCTTGTCATGTGGACATAAATTCATTTTGGATTAACGAGTTCTCTTAATATTAAAACACGTTTATATAATGATAAGGCTCGTTTTGAGAGTTGTTATAAGTAAAGCATTTTAATTACGACGTATTAGAAATCTTTAATAGAAAACATCATTGTACAAGAATAAGTGACAGAAATTCTCCATATTATTAAAAAATTATCAAATTTCTAATTTTAGTAAGAAAGTACTTTAAGATATTATAAAAGGTTCTACTCTTTAGTAATTTGTAAAAAAACTCTAATTCCCATTAAAATTTGTTCATCCTAGGAGTATGTTACTCATAAAAAACACATGCAAATTACAAATAATTTATTAATATATTTTCATGTTTCAGCATTTTTAGGATAACTTTCAATTTTATATCTTTAGTCAATATTTTACTTTTTAACTTTTGTCGTTAGTTGATGTTTTTATCTTTAGAGTATGTTACTTATCCAAAACACTTTTACAAAATATCTTTTAATATTTGATTAGTCATAGCAATTTCAGGTCTCATGTATGATTAACTTTAGGTTTTTGTCTTTTCTCTTTAGTTGAAAACTGATATTAAAATTATAAATTTGAAGGTCAGTATTGGTATAGCATAATTTATTTATTTTTAATTGTCATATGAAGCTTTTTAAATAAAATTAATCAAATAAATGTGAAAATTTTGGTTTCTGGTGCCAAATAAAGCCTTAATATTATTTTTTTACTCAATTATAACATTTTCCATATAAAAGGTACTAGGTTTAAAAGCAATATTTGACCATTACATATGAAAGTTGTGAAAATTAAAGTAGATGTTCTACTGTTACACATCCTTTCAAAAAAGGAGTTCTATTGTTACACATCAAAATTATTGGAATTAAACGTGACATAATGGGCTATAGATTCATTGAATTTGAGGTAATGAGTATAAATTAAAATCTTTTCAAAAAAAGTATAAATTAAAAAGATGTGTGTGTGTGTGTGAAAATTAAACTTGATGTTCTGTTGTTACACATCAAAATTATAGTAATTAAACGTGACATAATAGGCTATAGATTCATTGAATTTGAGGTTATAAGTATAAATAAAAATCTTTTCAAAAAAAGTATAAATTAAAAAGATGCCAATATATATATATATATATATATATATATATATATATATATATATATATATATATATATATATACTATATATATATATATATGTGTGTAATGTTTGTTTTATTGGGATGTTTTGCCGTATTTGAAACAGTGAATGCTATACCATTTGAATTAGACACTCTAGACAAAAGAAGTACAATAAATATTAAAAACTATATAAATATGGTTTTTAAAATTTTTATATTTGATCATATGTTTAACTAAATTTATAGAACCTTTAAAGTTTAAAAATGTTAGAAGGAAGGGGTCCCAATAAGAATAGTTTATTGCATTATAATAAAGTGTTTAGTTATAAAAAAAATATATTTATTTTTTTTTTTGTATTTTCCTTAAATTTTTAAAAATCAAACATAACTAAAATTATTTTATTTTCAAAAAAAACTAAAATTATTTTAAAAAACCACGGAAACACGGAAAGGGGGTGCGCTACTTCGCTGTTTCCTTACACCTCCGTCCCGGGTCTCACGTGACCACCTCGCTTAATATTCAGCACGTTTTCCATATTTATCACGTGTCACCTCACTCTCTCTAATATTCTACCTATAAAATTAATTCATTCAATTTATATATATATATATATATATATATATATATATATATATATATATATATATATATATATATATTAAGTATTTTGTCTTTACGAATTTAAAAAAAAAGGAACATCACTGTAATAAATATGAGGAAACTCTAAAAATTTAAACATTACTACTAATATCAAGCATATTTTTATCTTTTGTTTTTTAAAAAAGTAAATAAATACTATGAGTTGATATGGTTGAAATCTATTAAAATTAAAAATTAGTTATGTTTTTTGTTAGAATTAAAATGAAAGTGATTTTAAAAACAGATATAGAAAAATAGTTTTTGAGAACTATTTCAAAACAATATTATTTAATGTTTATATATAATAAAAGTTTATTGAGACTCGATATATTGTTGATTTAATTTCTGCATTTTAAATGTAAATTTTGTTTTTTGTTTTTTATTTTTGATGATCTTTTGGCCGGGCCAATTTGGGCGTGTAAGGGTCGTTAGTGGACCCAGGATTCTTGTGAGTGGGATGTAGGCTCTGGATCGTGCGAATTTGAGAAATAGGATCATTTGCAATGGGGTGGTTTTGGGGCTGGGCGTGGCACTCTCTGCAAAGCAAAGAAAGAAGAGGAGGTCGTGGGGGACTGGGTTCGTGGCCATTCAGATGTCTAAGTCAGTTCTTCGAGGAAGAAAGAAGTTGCAAAGGCGAATGTGTTCTTGTGTGTCTGCTTGTATGGTATCTTGATATCGATATTAGGCGTACCTTTCAACGATGGGGTGACGCCTTGATAGTAGATGTTCGACGGTTGGATGGTGATTAGGATTTGTTCCGTTAGATGGGATATTTTGTTATTATTGGTATCGGATTTGGTAAGGATATAGAAAGAAGCGGGTTTATTTGGAATAATTTTCGCCGCTATTGGGGGGGATCCTTTGGGGGATCGATTTGATGATGTCTGTGTCTTTCTTTCCTTATTGGTGAGATTTGGCCTGGACTTGCGGAATAATATATTATTAGGGGCTTTATTCTATTTTACGTACCTGGGAGACTTCCCATAGTCGGTCTTTGGTCAGCGGGTTGGGCCCTTATTACGAGGTGGCACGGAAAAACTGAATGTTGGCGCAGAAGGCTAAGCCACTCCGATAAGGCAAAATTCATCTACTCCTTTGGGGTTCAGCGGATGGGCTCGGTGTTTCGTTGGGGCAGCCTCTTTTCTTGGGCACGGCAGTGGGCATGAGCGCTATTTTGACCACTTTGTCGGTTGCCCCCAGCCCGCGGTAATACGATGCGTGGGCGAGGCGCGCGTGTATCTCGGCAGTTTTAATTCCACATATGCCTTGGGGGTACGGATTAGTTAGGAACTTGGTCGTCATTTGTCTTATGATAATGATGACTCTTCGGTTTCGCGCTCATTTGCTCCATTCGCTTTCGAGTTTCGCTTTTGTTTGCTGCGGGCGTCCTCTGTCTTGTGTGCCAGCACGCTGCAGGATATTTTCTTTTCCTTTGGCGAGTTCGGACTTCCTTCTTTTCTTAGTCTTAATGGGCCCAGCACGTGCGATCTTTCTGCGTTTGCACTTTCTTGGGATAGTCTTTTACGTGACAGTATTTACGGGTCCCTTTGCGTCACTGTGCTTCTTGGTCTCTTTTCGGGCGATACGACGAGGCGTTAGGGTTGGGTTGGCCGAATTTTATTTTCATTATTTACTTTCATCATGGTCGAGATCATTTCTTAACCTGCTGTATTATCGATGGTGACTCTTCGGTGATGCTGAGTTACGGACAAAGTAGCGGTGTCGAAGCCAGATTCGTAGGAGTTAATTGAGATGCCCAGGGTGCCTCTCTTCTTAGACCGAGGAGTAAGGAAAGTGAACGTTAAGCGCCACTGAGAAATTAATATCTAAGATACGCGTTGACATCTTTAAGCGTGGGGCCTGGCAAAATTCGGTCACTTCATATGGGCCCTTTTTGCGGGCAGCTACCGCCTCCCTTTGGCGTTCGGGTGGCGTGCGGCGTTTTGACGCATGTGTCTCATTGCCTAAGATGGTGTCTTGGTAGCCTTTGATAACGGTCTTAACCCCCTCTTGCATCCGCCAGCCCAAGGGTTTGGCTTCAATGTGTCCTTCTCAACTCGCGCCCAATAGTTTGGGGTATTTTGTGGTTAGTCTCTTTAGTTTTCTTTTTGGGACGGGGGCTCGGTGTCCCGGCATAGCCCACTTGCTTCTTTACCTTTGCTTGAAGGATATCCGAGGAGCTTTCTTTCTTCCCTACAGGCGTTCGGCGCTCCTGCAGTGATTTAGATCTTCCCTCCTCCCACGAGCAGTGGAAGGGCCTTCTTGATAGATTGCGGGCGCAGTGGGAGTATGACCCTCTCGACAAGGGCGACACCAGGTGTTCGGTGGCTTGGACCACCAGAATCTTCGTGAGTGTTAAGTTCTTGTTTTTGGTTATAACCTTGTGTGGTTCTTGGGTATCTCGATTCTTATCTTTGTCTACATGCTTCTCGGTGCTCAGGAATTGATCTCGTGTGAAGATAGCATGCGTTGGCGTTGGTGAGTGTCATAAATCTTCACAGCGGAGGCGATCAAGTCGGATGTTCCCGACGCCGAGTTTGAAATTACACTTTCGCTCTCTGCGCTCGAACACCTTCACCTCCTTCCACTGTGAAAGTTCCTCCCGTTGGGCCTCATTTGCCAAACCCACTAGGGAAGCTGTTGGCCCGGATGGAGATGGTGTCTCGGAAGCCTAGGGCCGGGAAATGAAAAACCTCGGATTTCAGATTGAAAGGATCGGCGGCTTTGGTCAAAGTTCGAGTTGGGGCATCTTCATCTTCTCCCGATCTACTTACGTCCATGCTTGGACAGGGTTGAGGCTCCTATAGTTTTGAGTTCGCAATCCCATTGCAGATTACTGGCTGCGGGCGAAGGTCCCCTGGTGAAATTTGTTGGTAGCCGTTGGTGGTCACGCCTATTACCGTCTGGAACCCGCCAGCGAGGAGGTGGAGTCACCTTCTCGAAGGCGGAAGGCGAGGAGAAGAATCGGGAATCCAAAATTAAGCGGAGCGGGGGACTCTTTACTTCACAATGAACTTCGCTTGTAGTATGATCGTCCATTCTTAAGGATTACGATCTCGAGGTCGGTTCGCGTTGCCCGTTGATGAGCTTTGACCTATCTCTCGAAATTCGCCTCTCATTAAATTCTCGTACCTTGTCATATCACATTTGATTCCATTTTGAGTTGAGTTTCAATCTTGCATTAGATGTTGATTCTATCTTCCAGGTCTTGGTGGCTACCTCATTTGAAGGGTTTGGCCAAAAGGCCAAACTAAGCCGAAAGTCATGGTAAGCGGCCTGAGCTTATAAAGGCCGAGGGTGGCTTCCTCCGCGTCTGGCGGTGATGCGGTCGGTGTATTATGACCGAGGAAGCGGTGAAACTCAAATATGATGAACATACCATGTCGGCCGGGTGCTCGGGTTGGGGTAGGAGACGGGCCGCTTGGCGGGGCGGCCCGGCGAAGCCCGGCGGTTCGGGATGGTTGAGGCTGTGCGAGCGACTTGTGAGTAGGGACGAGGCTGCAGTCTGCCCGATGTGAACCCGGATGGTTAGGGATGAGCTTCTGCACCTGCACCTGCCACTACACATCCCACAAGAAAGAACCCGGGGAATCTGGGAAGCTGCGCGTGCAATCAAAGGCGATCTGCTTGATAAGGCGATCTTTGCATTGGGCCGAGGCTCGTCGCGCGAGGCTGCGGTGGAATCGGCTCGGTGGAAACGCCCCGGCCCGAGAAGTGGCGTGAAGGCTGCGTGGGGATCTTCGTAGATAACTTTGGTGGCAGCGCAGTGGGGCGAAGTTATTGGAAGACTCGGGGCGAAGGCTTCCACTCAATGGGTTTGGGTGGCTTGCCTTTCAGAAGAAGGCTATCAATACCTGTCAGAGCTGGATTTCAACTTGTTGACCTTCGGCGAGGGAGGATGAGGTCCTTCTCTGCGATTATCACGGCGGGCACCGTGGGCCAGCTCCTTCTTCAGTAAAGCCTTCTCCTTCGGCGCGATCTCACAGTGTACGTCTTCGCACCTTTCGATGTCGACACATACTTTTCTCTTTTATTTTATTTTATTTTATGTATTTTTGTTGGGCCTGGGACCCAAGACATATGTAGCCTCGTCCTTGATGAATATTTTTGCACTTCACTTCATTCGCCTCTACTTGTGCTCTTCTCGTTCTTTGCGGGTTACATGTGGCTTTGAGGTGGCCGGTGAGCTTTTCAAACTGTGTTGTTGGGCTCTTGGACGCTAATAATCCTGAGTTGATCCGACCTCATGGGTTGTATGGTCTATCACAGTGGTTGGGCGCTCGTCGATGTGACTCTGGCGGGCTCAGTCGGTGATTTGCGAGTTGAGTGACTCTTGTTTGTATGGCCCTATCTTGAGTAGGCGAACTTGTCAAAGTGGTGCGGACTCGTCGGTGATTTGCGAGGTTGAGCTGATTCCTAGGCCGTGTAACGTGTAGAATGGTTGAGCTGCGTCAATCTGCGGTGTTGGGCTCAGTGATCTGATTGATACGGGCGGGGCGATTCACACAGAGTGCATGGCACGGTAAGTAGGCGAACTTGTCAGTATTCTTTGGGCTCCGTCGGCTGATTTGCACGTGTTGAGTCACAAGTTGCATGGCACAATGGCAAGATAGTTTAGGCTTCGTCCAATCGCTGGCTATTTGGAGCTCAGGCGTCGGTGGTATTCTAAAGGCGGGGCGGTTCTAGGGCATGGCACAGTGAATGGTTGAGCTCGTCCAATGCGGGCTCTTTGAGGCTCCGTCGGCTGATTTACTTTGGCGAGTTGGTGATCCCTCGGTTGCGTGACTGTCTTGAGTGAACGAACTCGTCAAAGTGAAATTTCTTGGGCTCCGTCGGTGATTATTACGGCCCGAACTAATTCCTGAAATTGCATGGCACAATGTGAAATGAGCAAACTCATCAAAAAGTGTATTTGTTGGGCTCCTGCCGGTGATTTGCTGAGTTGAGCAGGTCCCCAAATTTGCATGGCGCTGTGTAGAATAGTTGAGCTCGTCAATCTGGCCTCTTGCCCCAGGCCTCCGTCCCGGTGATTGCTGAGGTTGAAGCGATTCCCCAAGTTTGCATGGCTGGCGTGTGGGTGGCGAACTCGTCAAAGTGGTTCTTGGGCTCCCAAAGCACTATGGCCGGATAAGCGTGTAGCTTTGGTGATCGACTCCTCGGTGGCGTGAGGCACAGTGCGGAATAGACGAACTAAATCCAAAGTGGCTGTTGGCAGGCTCGGGGTGTGGTCAGTGGTGATGTGATGCGAGTTGATCATTTCGCCGAGGTAGCGTGACTGTGCGGAGTAGGCGAACTCGTCAAAGTGGTTGTTGAGCTCCGGTAGTGGCGGTGGCGATGTAGCTGGCGTCGACTCCTCGGTGGCGTGACACGTGCAAAGTGACGAACTTCGTCTGAGTGATGCGATGTGCGGCCATTCGACTTGATTTTCTTAGAAAGGTCACGACGTCTTTAATCTTTGATTTATGGAGAATTTGAGGCGTTCAGGCGACCTTTGATGCTGGCCTTCTTATAAATGGCGGCTTCATTGCTATGAGTTTATACTTTGAATATTCTGTACGGTGCGTAAGCGGGAAATAAAGTGAGATAGGCGTCGTCTGATTGTCTTCGTTGGGGATCACCTAAAGATTCTAGTTCGATTATGTTGGACTACGCTTGTGGGAGTTGTGTTTCCTAGTCCCCTTTGTGGGAGTCATGTTATTCCTAGCTCCATGCTGGGAGATGTGTCCCGGAAGAGGCGGTGCATTTCTTGCGTCGCCTTCTCTCCATTTCTGTTCTTCTTTCTCTTCCTTTCTCCTCTCCTTCTCCGCTGCTTTTTCATCTTTTCTTCCCATCTCTCTGTTCTCCCATTTTTGTTTATTCTGCACAAACTCCTTCCATCCTCTTTTTTTTTTCCTCTTCTTCCACATCTGTTTCTCCCTCTTTCGCACAAACTCCTTCCATCCCTTTTTTCTTCTCCTCTTTTCCACCTCTCTAGCCTTCTTCCATTTATTCTCATCTCGTTTTCTTTTTCCTTTTTTCTTACTAAAGGGTTTTTTTTTTTTTTTTAGAGCTGCGCCTTGTCTTAGTGCTTCCAAGATGTGTCGATGACACCAGCGATTATGGCGAATGTAATCTGATTGGGTCAAGAGAGACTTTTCCTTTTATGTCTATGAGCTTTCTCATTCTGTGCATGTAATTTTAGAGGCATTATATGCGAGTTGTAGCGTCTTAACAAAATAACCTGATAAATGGTCGAATCGTTAGCCCCGAAAATTGATAAATCTCCATTTAAGATTACAAACCAGGTCTCTTGATAATGGCACATTGCAGATATTCCACATTAGGCGTATTGGCAAATTTTCCCCTCCTCTGTTTGGGCTCGTAATTGCCTGGTAAACGACTCGGGAATATGATGTGGGCCTTCCAGTTGGGGCCCAATTTCCCATATCTTTGGATTCTTCCTTCAGCGGCGATCAGCTTTTTAAGACCAAATCGCGATATAGCTCCACAGGTTGGCGCGGTTGTAATTACCCCTTCTTGAGTCTTCGCTTTGGTATTCTTACATGCGCTTAGAACTTGCTCGCGTTTTTTTCATGAGATCCAAATTTGGAAGCGGAGAGCCTCGTCATTGTGCTCCGCTGCTTTGCTAACTGACCATGAGGACTTAGTCCGATCTCGACAAGGGCTACCGCTTCCTTGCCGGTGCAGGGCGACGGGGTTTCGGGTGTGACTTACGTGTTGTCCTGCAGGCCCATGTAGCACCTCGGGAGTATTCTACCCACTTTCCTTTAAGATATTCAATTACGGTCTGCGGCCTTAAGGGTTGATGGTGACTTCGGCGGCCAGTTAGGCTGGATGTCTTTGGAGATGAGTAGTAATTCTTAATTCGAGCTCGTGCCAATCTCGAATTTTAGGCGTTATCGGTGTTTTTAAGATTGTCAAACAGGGGCTCTGGGATACAAAAGCGCATATATTGCTTCGCCACAAAATTAGTATCTTACATTTATGTGATTGTGGCTAAAGGCTTACAGCCTCGGCCATTTGGTGAAGTAATCTGCGACGATGATGAACACCTTGTGGCCCTTCCCAAGGGGCAAAGGTCCCAGTATGTCAAGACCCCATTGTTGGAAGGGCCAGGGGCTTGTGATTGCATCGAGAATACGTGGGAAGTGAGATGTAGCGTGCTCTGGCGAGATCTTGCATTTCTTGACTTAGTCGGTTGCATCTTTGAGTATTGTAAGCCAGTAGTATCCCTGTCTCGAGACCTTTCACATAGCAATGCTCGAGCTCAGATGTAATTTCTGCATATACCCTAGTGTACTTCTCTTATGTATTCATTGTTCTTTCCTTTGATGCGCGAGAGTGGTGTGAAGAAACCTCACTTGTCTGGAGCTTCCTTTATGATTAGTGAACTGGCGGACCTTCGTCTTTATTTTTAGGCTGCTTTGTTTCGGGTTGTCGGGTAGGCGTCAGGTCTGATATAGTCCAAATGGGGTCCATCCAGGCTTTGGCCTCGGATCAGGCACAGGCAACCTCCGTCGCGAGAGATCGATGAGAGGGGCTGCGCCGAATATTAAATCTCAGTGTTGACGTGAGGTCTTCACAGCGAAATTTGTCGCTAAGCTTTGCGAGCATCGGCTGGGAGTTTACCTTGCTCTAAGGACATATCGACTTGAACACTGCATGAATTTTTTAATAAATCTCGTACCTTTTGGAGATATGGGATCATCCTTCCCTTTTAGCCTCGTAGGTGTCTTGTTGTCTTCTTACCCATTTGAGTCGCTGTGAACCTCTGGTGATCGCTTCTGAGTGAATGGGCGAGGTTGGGGCATTTTATGCTTGCGGCCTCATATTCGGCCTCGTTGTTGGAGGCTAGGAATCCGAATCGAGTGTGTATTGATATGCATTCCTTGGAGAAGTCAAGATGGAACTTGCTCCAGCTCCCTTGTGCATTTGAGGCTCGTGCAGAGGTTTCGGATGGGAGGTGCGTTCATGGCTTGGCGTTCAGGCGAGGTTCCTTGGCGGTGAATTCTGCTGGCGCCAGTCAATAAGACCTGCCCTTATTGTAGTTCCGGCTTGTATCGATGTTGTTTCGCTCGGCTCTATGGCCCACTTCGCCGACCTTCAGGAACCGATTTATGTAACACTTGCTTCATTGGGTATTAGTTGGAACTTCTATGGTGTGAAACCTAGAGTAAGGGTGGGTTTCAGGCTGCGGTTACCAAGGCCAAAGTGGTTTCTCGTCAACCAGGTACCTCTCCTCCGCTCCTCTGGCTCGTTTGTAATGGTAGGCCCGGATCGTACTCGTTCTTTGTCTGCGGCGGGGGCCCGTGGTCGAGTCGTGTACGGCCAAGTATGGGGTGAGGAGCTCCTTCAATAGGACTTGCTAGAGAATGGGAGGGGGGGGGCTCAGTATGTTTTCAAGGCGAAATGCTTCCTCGCGCCGGCGTCCCGGTGAAGGCCTTAACGGGACTTGGAAGAAGGGTGGCATTTATCACTTGCCACTGAATCTGAATCGGCAAGGCGACCAATGTCCTTCCGTCAGGCGCTGAACCTCCTTTATACTTGATGGCGAAGGCATGTCAGTCTGACCTTTATCTTGTCTGGATTTGCTTGATTCCTCGTTGGTTGACTATGAAACCGGGAATTTTCCCGGTGATCTCGAAGAGGCACACTTGGTACGGATTCAGTTTCATGTTGTAGTTTCTCAAGATCTGGAACGCTTCGGATAGATGGTATGTCGGGGCCAATTGTGGTGGATTTACGACATGTCATCTATATGCGCCTCCATAGTTGTGCCTATCGACCCAGGGAACTCCGTTCACCAGCTTCGATATGTAGCTCTGCGTTCTTGAGTCCGACGGCATCACCGATAACAATAGGTTCCTTGTCTTGTGACGAGCGAGTGCTTTCTTGGTCACTGGGCTGCGTCGGTTGCTTCAATGGGAGAGGCATCCATAGCGAGAGTTCATGACGCATGGCGATGGCATCTCACGATATGGTGCGATTAGCGGTGAGGAAGCGTCGCTGGGCATGCTTTGTTTGATATCGGTGAGTCGTCTCAGTCGCCATTTGCCGTTGCTTTTGAGTCACACGGCGTTGGCTGGCCATTAGGGGTTTTCTACCTCACGATTGCTCCTACACTTTGTAGGGTTTCTTGACTTCCTCATTAATGGCTTTTTGTCTTTGCGTGTGACTCCTCCTCTTTTGTTTGATTGGCTTAAAGGACGGGCTGAATTTCAGCCTATGAGTGATTACCGTAGGATCAATTCCTCCCATGTCTGCCTGCTTCCATGCGAAGACGCCTTTGTTTTGCCTTAAAAAATGGATAAGGAGGTTTTAGAGATCTTCCGCTAGCTTAGAGCCGATATAGGCGAGATGTTCAGGGTCGTCATCCAACAGTACCGGTTCCAGTTCTTCTGAAGGCTCAGGTCGAGTGAGTACCTCGTCACGCATGTCGAGCTTGTCTACGTATATGTTGTCGACCTTTTTTTGTTTCATGGATGCTGAGTAGCATTCCCTAGCCACTCGCTGATCTCCTCGAACCATTCCTACCCCGTTTATGGTAGGGGATTTGATCATCATGTGATATGCGGAAGGATGGCTTTTATTGCATTGAGAGATGCACTTGACAACATGTTATCGCGGGATGGGGCATCTACGACGAGGAGATCTTCGCGTGATCGTCGCTTGGCATGGAGGATCTCGAGGTGATACCCGGTGTATTGAGGCCTGGGGTAGTACCTTTTCCCCTGAGAACACCCGTAAAGGGGTGTTGACGGGTTCTAGTTTTTCTTTTCCGATGCCCATTTTATCAAAGGCCGACGCGAAGATGATGTCGGCTGAACTCCCGTTATCAATTAGGACCGATGAAGCTTGTTTTGTTGGCCCTGGCCCACCTTGCAGTTCCACCGGTGGGTGGATCATGAGGAATGTTGGCATCCTCTGGGTCACGAATCGAGCGTGATGGATGTGCCGGCATGACGTTGTTTGCCGAACTACCGCTATCTTTGTCGACACGATCTTTGCGTAGATGGGCATTCAGTACGAGTGGATTCCCCTCATCATAGCGAATCCTCCACGAGTTACCTGGATCTCTACAGGGTTGTTGGTCTTTGAGTGTCGTGCGCGGCGGCGGTTCTTGAGCGGGGCAACAAGACTTGATTCTGAGACTGATTTTCAAGGGATATAAAGCGTCGGAGAATACCGTGTCTCAATGCTCTATTTCTCTCTTAGTTGTATCACGATGCGTGCGTGCGAACAGTCCCGCATGGAACTCCACGGTGCCAAGTTGTCTCTTGCGGTCGACTTCATTTAGTTGGCCACCTCGGGGCTTGTTTGTTTCCGTGCCAGCGCGAGGACACAGTAATCACGAGGCGTAAGGGTGTGGCAGCAGGCGAATAACGTCGTCGTCTTTCGGTTCAGATGGACCTGAAGCGATCTTGAGTTCCCCCACGCCTTTTTGGGGATCGTTCTCCATTTTTCTTTGGAGATCCCTTCCTAGTCGCTTTGTCTCTTGGGGCTTCGTCCTCGTCGTTTAACATGCCGCCTCACTTTTCTTTGGAATAAGCGAGCTCTCTTTCTTGGATATAATGCAGATTAATATAAAAACTTTTGTGAGCACCTACGCCATGCCTGTTTGGGATTTTTTGGAGATGGAAAACGGTAAGTCTTCGATTGATCCTAAGCCTGACAATGATGAATGTAGTGATCGCCCGAATTTCTCGTCGGGTATATCCACCACGCGAGACTACGACGTTGAATCGTTAGACATAAGACCTCGGGCTTTCTTGCGGACGCAGCGATGGTCGGCAAATGGTGGCTTGGCTTTCTGTACGTCACGGCTGATGGAAGTGAGGAAAGGAGCGCCAATGGATAGCTCCCTGAATGAAGATTGATGCGGTGGAAGTTTGTGAACCACACCAAAAATTTGGGCCTTTTAGGAGTGTGCTTGAAAGCTACTGCATCGCACGGATCTTGATACCGGCTAGGCTGCATTTGGTTTTTGTAAGTGTTGAGGTTCGGCGGGATCTCTAGTGCCGTCGAGCGGCTTCCACGTAACGTCGAACTTGGCTGGAAGGGGGAAGTGGAGTACCTCGGCTGTAGGTGATTCAGTTTGTTGTACCAAGGTGACTCAGTTTGTTGCACAGATTATCCGTAGTGTCGGGAGCACGTCCTTTCACCCACCTCCTTCCTACGGCCCGGCTTGTTTGGGCTTTTGAACTGTTCCCATGATTGCTCTCCTGCTCCTGGCTGAGGGTGGCGCGATTCTCGGAGTCACGGCGTGCTCTCCAAGTGTCGCCGTTTTCCCCTCCGAGGGGTACAGATGTGATCCGTGCCCGGGCTCGGTGCGGATCTGCTTGTTCCCGGCCCTCGGGTGCGGAATGTTGTGTTGTTCTTCGTGGGGAGATGTCATGGCCTTCACGGTTTACAGTCGAGCCTCCAGTGGTCAAATCGGTTGTCAGTGAGTTGTTCTAACTCTTCGCGACGTTGATTAGGTGGTGGAGTGCCTCCACACTCCCATCCAGTGTTGGCTTTGTGTATTGTTTCTAATCTTGCAGCTGGGAGGTTGGCTATCTGCGTTGCTGGTGGTCTGCATCCTTGGAGAGATTAGTATTGCTCTGCTGTGTTAAGTCAATACCATGTCGATGGCGAGAAATCGGTTATATTTGTAAAGGCTGTCGTTCCCACGGATGGTCCCGGCCCGATGATGCTTTTTCAGCCGGGCCGGGCGGGCGTCAGTAGAGTGGCGGCCTTAGATTCTTGTGAAGGTGGGATGCGAGCTCACAAGATCGTCTGGGCGCTGAAATGGGATGTCATTCGCGATGGGCTGGAGTGCGCGGGCTGCGGACGTGGCACTCCTCTCTGCAAAAAACAAGAAAGAAGGGGTCGGCGGGGGAGCCGCCGGGTGGCGCTCAGATGCCTAAGTCGATTTCTTTTTGAGAGAAGAGGCTGCAGGAGCAAAATGTGTTGCGTATGTACGTGTATGAGTATGCGTATTCGATTATTGGCGTACTTTTCACCGATGGGGTGGCCTTGTATTTATAGTAGATGATGACCGATTGGATGGTGATTAGGATTTATTCCCATTGGATGGGATATTTTTGTTAATGTTAATTATCGGATTTGGTAAAGGATATAGAAGCGATTTATTTGAATAATTTTACCTTCCTTCGCTGTTGGGGGATCCTTGGGGATCCGTTTGATGATGTTACTATTGTCTTTCTTTCATTGTGGTGAATTGTTTGGACTTGGAATAATATATTATTAGGGACTATTCATTTTGTCTTTTATGGGAGCTTCCCACATGTCGGTCTTTAGACCAGTCGGGTTGGGCCCTTATTCTTGGGCTGGCACCAAAGGCTTGAATGTTGGCGTAGAAAGGCTAAATGTTGTGGCGTGTCTCTCGCTGGGTTTAGCGGATGGTATAGTGTTTTTGTTATTTGGCCTCTTTCTTGGGCACAACAGAGTAGACCCTATAGTTGTATTTTTGAAACCTATCATTTTAATCACTTTTCATACTCTTAATAATTATATTTAAAACAATATTTGTAATATGTTCCTTCACAAATTTGTCCATATTGAAACTCGAACATTAACCATTTGAACTAGTCTTATTAGTAACTAGGGGTGGGCATGGTTCGGTTAATAGAACAGTGAACAAAATAAAAACTAACCGTCAGTTTTTTATTTGTTATTTATATAAACAAAAAACATAATCATTAATATGGTTAACTAAATTTTCGGTTTACCATTTGTTTCATTAACCATATATAAGTTTTTTTTACCATAATTTGTAATTCTATAATCATATATCAAAGTTCAAATCATAATAATCATTATAAATATAATAAAAAAATGCAAAGAAAAAATGAATACAATCCATTTATTTGCAATCTCATGACTCTTGTGCATTTATAATACATATTTATAATACATTCACAAATAATATATGAAATGCATAAGATTGGATAATTTAATCACAGTTTTTTAATTAACTATTTGTTTTAACAACTTCAATAGAAAAAAAAACTAATTCAAAAAAATCAGTCTATGTGCTTTGATTTGGAAAAAAAAATGGTAAAAGCTTTGTTTGGAAGAAAAAATAAAAGTGACGGATAGAAGTGGGAAAGTCATAACTCACACAAGCAAGGAAACTTATATATATATATATATATATATTGGTTAATCGAAACCATGGTTTTTATATTTTATAAACCAAAACTGAGATTTGTGTAAAACAAAAATCAAAATCGAACCGTTTGGTTTCAGTTTGGTTTTTCGATCGGTTTTGATTTTTAGGTTTTTTTGCCCACCTCTATTGGCAACTACTTTATTTTATATTTCTAAAATATGAAAATGTTTTAGGCTATATTTGGTTCATGGATAATTTGAGGGAAAATGCAATGAAAATAAAATAAATAGGAAAAATATAAGAAAATAAAAATGAATAATGATGATGTTTTTTTCAATCGGCCCAAGAGTGAAGCTTGTGGAATTCTTTGGGCAGTCGATTGACTGGATGTTCGACTCCCCTACGAAAATAAGAAGCAAAAAAGGATCGGCGGGGATCGCCTGTTGCCTCTCCGATGCCTAAGTTAGTTCTTTCCGGTGGAAGAGAAGATCAACTGCTTAGGAAATGAATTTTTGTCGCATTACCTTTCCATAGATAGGGTGGCACGGTATTTATAATAGATGATCGCGATAAACACCAGTTGGATGATGATATGGATATTTCTCCCATTAGGTGAAAGATTTTCTTTCCTTATCGTGAAGACGATTAATAAAGGGTGGTGTGCTTTCGCAGTTGGATGATGTCATGCATATCTCCCGTTGGGAGAGGGATTTTCTTTTCATTTATCGTTAACAGTGTAAGGGATAATTGATGAACAATTTTCTACTTCCCTAATTGGTGGAGATTTAATTAGGGAAGTTGGGTACTTTCCTTTAATACAGGTTCTTTGGATGTTTACGTCACCTGCTTCTCAGAAGGGGTGAACCAGGTCCCCGGCCTAGGCCTTTGTGTTTATGCATATGTGGTGGGCCGAGCTCTTTTATGTCTTTTATTGGGCCTACTTCTTTATCCTCTTAAACTGGCACTGGGGTGCAGTGTCACGAGCCACGCACATGTGGTTTTTGGACCCCATCAATTACCTCCCGACCCTTTACTGAAGCGACTTGGGCAGGGGTTGGAGTGTTTCGGATCGAGATGCGATTTCACGTGGCTAGGCAGGGATGGTTTGATTAGGGCTTTGTTCTTGTCCAGTGTCTTGTGATAATGATGGCCATTCGATTTCGCACCATTCAGTGTTGTTTCGTGCTTTTAGAAACATCCCTCTGCATTGTTTTCTTGTGATTACGGAAGACCTCTTCCTGGTCAGGTTTGGAAGTGATGCTTGGCGAGTGCCTCAGGCTTGCTTTTGGTGATTTATGTCGTCTTGCCTCTCGGCCCATGCTCTGTTCAGGCCAGGCTATTTGGTTCTGGCTCTTACATAAATTCACGTCTTTTGAGTTGTCGCTCCTAAATTTGTGCGCCTTTTTGAGTTGTTTAACTCTTTGGAAACCAAGTTGTTAAAGCTCTGAAATTTGTTATGCAGGCTGTCGTTCTTGGGCTGTGCGCCTTTTAAGTTGTTTAACTCTGCCGGCTTGAGCTATTTGGCTCTTGGGCACCTACGCCTCTGTTTGATGCCTCGAGTTGTTTATGCTTCTTTGGGCGGGTTATTCGCTCCTGAGCTCTTAACATACAGGCTATTCTTTCTTGAATATTGCGCCTTTTGAGTTGTTTAACTCTTATAAGGCCGAGCTATTGGCTCTTAGGCTCATACGCCCTCTGACTGTCGCCTCTCGAGCTCTTTATGCTCCTTTGAACTAAGTTATTTGCCTCTGGGCTATTGCATATTTTGGGCTGTCGCTCTTGAAGCTGTGTGCCTTTTTGACCGGTTAAACAAAGCGGCGGCACCTGGCTCTTGGGCTTGTGCCTTTTAGAAAGTTGCAAGTTCTAAAGCGGAGTTGCTTGGTCACAGGCTGTGTGCCTTTTGAGCTGGTCAGCTGCTAAGTTAGCAGCTCCTGGTGTGTGGCGCCTTCTGGGCTGCGCCTCTCGTAGGCTCTGGCGAAATTGTTGGGGCTCTGGGCTATTATGCCTTTTGGCTTGATTAAATCACATGGCGAGAGCTGTAGCTCATGAGCTGTGTGCCTTGCAGCGATTAAGCGCTCGCCCGAGCTGCCCAGCTCTGGGATGTTGTGCCATCTGATTTATTAATATGCCCCTCTCGAGGTTGTTTAGGCTCTCTCTCTAATGAAATTTGCTAGAACTCTGGGCTATTATTGCCACGAAACAATTAAACTCTACGAAAGCGAGTACCTTTGGCTCCTGGGCTGTGTGCCTTTTTGAGTAGTTAAGCTCTGAAAACTGAGTTGCTTGGCTCCTGAGCTGTGTGCCTTTTTGAGCAGTTAAGCTTTGAAGCGGGCTGCAGGCTCACTTGAAATTGTGTGCCTTTTGAGTATTAGTTAAGCTCAGCCGAACTTCACTTGGCTCACTGGGGATGTGTTGCCGCCGGTATTACGTCTGCGAGCTGTTTAGGCTCTCTCAAGTGAGTTGGGCTCTTTGGCTGTGTGCCTTTTGGCGTGGTCAGCTCACGAAAATTAGCAGCAGCTCTGGTACATTGTGCCTTTTGCTTATTTTGCCTCTCGGCTGTTTGGATTCTCTTCAGTGTTGCTGATGCTCTGCAGGCATGTGCCTTTTGGCTTGATTAGCTCTGGCTTGACGGCTTGGCTCCCTCTTTTTGTCACCTTTGCTTTTTTCCTTGTGTGCGGAAGAAACAATTTGATATAAGGGCCTCGCCATTGATATACCTTTGGCGAGCACACACACCGGTCGCCGCTGCCAGTTCTTTGAGATGGAAAACGCCGGGTCCTTTGATTGTACCGGCCCGATGATAAGCGGTGATAAGACTTCGTATGGGGCGTCCTTTTTAGGCTTTGCGTTGAACCTTTGGGCGTGAGCCTCGGGTTCTCATGTGAAAGCTCTGCGATGGTTAGCAAGTGATACGGCTTCCGTTTCTGTATGCGTCCAGGAAGCCCGATGAAGTAGGAGAGCAATGCGATGGGTGGCGCTCTACGAGAGGATGGAACCGATGATGGCGAGTATGTTGAACCGAGGGCGTCGGACCTTTCGGTGTGATAGCGAAGCTCACTCACGGTCTTAGTATCACGTCTGGCTCCATGCAGATTCTTATGCCGTCATTGAGGTGGTCTCTGAGGTCTTTTAATTTTGTCGAGCGTTTGTCCCGAGGCATTTTGAACCGGGGGGAGGGAAGTGCGCAGGCCGTGGCCGGGATGTTTGCTGGCGTCTGTATGGGCTGGGCTCGTCCTTTGGGTTTCCTTCATGGGGCTAAGCTCTTTTGATTGGATCACCTTTGCTCCACTTGACTCCCTGTCTCTCTGGCGATAAAAGGATGGGTTCATCGCCTCTATTATTCCTACCATGCCTCTCCTCATTGCGATCCTCTCTAGAGGGTTTGTAAGGGTCATACTCCATGACTTGACTGTTCTCTTCTTCGAGGAGGGTGAATTTTGCCATTCTTCTTTGTGACCCAGCCAGGGGCGACAGTGCCTCTTGTGGGCGTCGTAATTGTACTGTGAGTGAGATCGATTCTCGACATCGTTGGTTGTGAGGCGTGCGCCATCTACCAAATGGTGTTGGCGTAGAGTTTGGTCTTCGGTTGTCCATGGCCACGGCCCACGGTTGAACCTTGCCGTTCAGGAGATTGGGTGTAACTAAACCTCATGGCCCGGTCGATACCATCAGTCTTGTTAACAACCAGTTTTGTTGCAGCGTGTTCAGGCGGCGCCAAATTGATGGCGCTTTCATGGCGGGGCGCGGGCTTTGTGGTGTGTTTGTTGGTCGTGGCTGGATGTCCGGCTCCCCTGCCAAAATAAAAGCAAAAGGATGCGAGGATTATGTTGCTCTCAATGCACAGTCGGTTTTTAAGGTGGAAGAAGATCGATTACTTAGGAATGAATTTTTGTTCTGTGCCTTTCGAGTGGGGTGACTGATGTATTTATAATGGATGATCGTGATAAACCATAGTTGGATGATGACTCGGATATTTCTGTGGGCGGAGTTGATTTTCTTTCATATCGTGAGCAGGTCAGCAGAGACCGTGATAAGCTTCTTTGGATTTGATGATACCATAATAATATTTTCCATTGGTGAGAGATTTTCTTCCTTTATCGCTAACCAAATTAACCAATGTGAATAATTGATGAGTGAAATTGTGGGAAATATCTGCCACTAATTTGTGGAGACCCAGTTAGGGTTGAACCACTTTCATTTATCTGAGTTCTTTGGATGTTTCGTTACGCATACCGGTTGGAGTGAATCGGGTCCTACGGCGTTGATGTTTAGGAGGCATATCTTGGTGATTGAGACTCTTTTATGTATCTTTTTTATTAGTGCCTTAACTATACCCTCTGAAACACACTTAGCTTTGGGTTCTTCTAAGGCGTAAATCCATATTATTATTTTAAATCGCCCATACTCATTTTATTTATTTTGATTTATCTCATTCTCAAGGACCAGACTCATTTTAAAACTATAAATTTTTTAAATAATTTTGTTATATTTAATTTTCTTTGAAGATTTTCATCCGATATATCAAACATAAGAAAATAATTTTTCATAGTATTTTTTTAGTACTTTCTAAACTTTGCTTTATATTTTAAGAACAAATAATGTTTTTTTTTATATTTTGGTTACTAATAATATTTTGTCTAGAAGAATAAAAAACCCATTTCAAAAATTCTAGAAATAGTGTTTCAAAATTCTAGAAGCAATTATCTTAATTTGTTTCTAAAGCCACAATGTTAACATTTCTGAGCAAAATCACATAATAAATAAAAATAAAAACAAAACAATGATAACTCATTCTCATTAAAACTTACCACTTAGAAAATATTTTATATTATCTGGATTATTTTGGTGACATTCAAACGTCAAGGGTTGCATCAAGTCGTTAGAAACTTAAATCTCAAATATACCTTTTCAAAGTCATAATATTATAATTTACGTTTTATTAAATGATTGCTTTAAGTTTCAGGCAATGCATATATTTTTATCTTTACGTACAAGTGAAGTTAAAATTAAAAATATAATTTTATCCTAGTAATTAAAATTATCTAAATATCTTATTTTGCAAATTTTTTATCCGACATTCTCGTAATACTAAAATTCCATTTTGAACCACGAAGGTATTAGGGAAATAAAAAAAAATAGGGAAATTGATTTTTTATATATATATATATATATTTGATTAAAAAATATAAAAGAAAATCAAATATAATCAAAATTTTACATATTTTTTATTTTATTTTTTTTTTACAATCATATTTTTAATTTTCTTAATCTTTATATAATAGAGATAAATAAATAAAATGAGTTTGAATAAATATATATAATTAATTTATTAAGTTTTAATATTTTTTCTTTTTCTCTATTTTATTTCTTTAGTACTTTTCCGGGTTATAAAAGGAGCCTAATGATCCATTAAAACGTTTCTACAATTAAGAGATCCAAAAAAAAAAAAAAAAACAACCTACTATTTGGTTTATCTATTTAAATATTATTAGGGAGGAGGGAGGAGGGGAAATACCATTTGTATCATTATTACCCACCTCGTGTTAAAATCACATATATATTTACTATTCAATTTTGAAAATTTACTATTGATAGTAATTGTTCATATTTAAATTTAACTTTCTCTTCGTGAATAACAAAATTTATTGTTAAAGTTTTGTATTAACATTATATTTTTAGTAACATTAAAAAAAATTATATTCTTATATAATAGCATATTTTTAAATATGTTATGATAATATTATCAAATATAATGGAATATGTTTTTCATCAAATTTCATATCAAAATTTTATATTTTTATACTATTAAATTATGCATCTTGAAGAAAAATGTTGGTGTTAATATAACACTCTTATAATATAATATAAATTTTATAAGCCACATTAGAGATGTAACTTAATATTTCAATTGTTATTTATTATCTCATGCTTTATTTTAATATTTTCACATTTCCCCTATTGTATAAAGAAATTGAATTAGTGCACTAAATATGTATTAAGTACTGTATATTGAACTCTTTTTTCTTCATTTAATTATTTGTATTTCATTTAAACTACTGTGAAGCAAATATGATGAAAATTTATTTAATATATGTATGACGTGTAAACAATGTTATTTCTATTTTGATATAGATATAAATATATTAAAAAGATAAATTTAAATACTTCATCATATATAATTTTTATTTCATTTTAAACTTATTCTGTAAAAAAATATTGAATGAATTTTATGATAAAATTTAGCTTTAAAGAATCATTTGACTCAAATCCTTTATACAATAAAATTGAAACCATAAAATATATAATTTAATTGATTTATAAAATCTACATTCAGTAATTTTATTTAATAAATTTTTTTATCTTAAACTTATTCATTTTATCAAAAATAAAATTTTTTGTTATTAAATAATTTTATTGTAGAATATACGTCTATAAAAAATTAAAATTTTTATTCATAGTTCTTTCGGGAAATAAATAAAGATTTTAATAAAAAAATCTACTTTAATTTGCTTATAAGAACTACACTCAATCAAAATGTATTTTTAATTAATTTACATTAAACTCTTAACTTTTTCTATTTAAGCCACTTTTCAAGGTGATTTTTTGACTTGAAATCATTCATCTACACATTTTTCTATAATTTTATTTATCAATAACGTTTTTTTATTATTTTCTTTCTCAATACAGTATTTTTTTGTGATTTTATATTCACTTAAATACTATTAAATTTGTAGGCTTTGGACTAATTTATTATGCAATTAAAATAGATGTTGTTTTGTCCTATATTATATAGGGGGTTTGATTTTGTGTTTCTATTGATGTATTTGAATCAATAAACTTATTTTTATTTAAAAATTAATTAATTTACATTAAGATTACGTTTGACTATGATGTAATAAAATTCAAATTTAAAATAAACTCAACTTTTTTTGAAAAGAGAGAAAATTTTCTTTATTACAAATGATCAAATACGCTAAAAAAAATTTAAAAATTAAACAAGATTGAAGTTAATAATATAATAAATTGGGCACGAAAGTATCATGTTGATAATATTATAATATGTGAATATCTTTGTCCCTATAAATTCTGCATCATTGTGTGTCTGTCAGGAATATCTAACATCATTAATCCCGAATGTCATGGCAAAATAACGAAAAAATGAGTGTGTAGCGACGCTGTAAATGCATAGGCACCCAATCTGTGAAATACGTAAAAAAAAAAAAAATCAGTAAAACATGGAATAACCATTTTATTGAGAAATAAAATGATAGAAAAAGAAGTATATGAGTGATTTCAGCTAAATAATAACAAAAAAAATCACATCTCTTTACGTAAGGAAAAGAGGTTTTGAAGAGAAAAAAATATGAGAGAAAACGAGGGGTTAGGATTTTTCTACATAACCAATAAATGGACTCTTTAAAGCATAATCGTCCCAATAAGGTTAATGTGATAGGTATAGAAAATAACTAAAAGAGAAAGTATAAATAAAAAAATATTAAAAAAAGAAAATATACATAAAAGGGTAATGTAAATTTAAAGAAAAAAAGATAATTAAACTAAAAAATATTATAATAAAAGATAAAGAATATTGGGATGAACAATCCTACAATTTTTATTGTGTAAGAGGATTGATTGGCCTTGATTGGTGGGGAGTGTTTTGTGCTAAAATTAGAGGATTTGATCAATTTTAGACCATAATCAAAAACTCAAATGTTGATGTCTGGTGAAGAGCGGATTAAAACACTGGATTGTGATCAATTATCTAATTTAAAAAACGTTGTTTCCAATAGCAGATTGTATATGTGGAATTGAAAATACAAGTTTGTACCAAAGTTGTCAATAATTAATTTCCTTGCCCTTATCACTAATTTACATAAAAAAATTTCTTTACAACTCTCTGATTTATCTATTTGTATAAGGTTAATATTTTTGTAAATTAACAATTCAAAAAATTTGTATATTTTAAAATTTTAAAATGATTAATATTTTTTTTTTCTGTAAATGATGTTTTAATTATTCAATATTAATATATTCTATTTCCAATGAACTCACTTTATAAATCTAAATTATTAACAAAAAAAAAAACAATAAATTGGATCAATGTCCTTATTAATCATTTTACATAATAAAGTAGTTATAACTATCAATCCCAACTAAATTTTACCAAACACATTTATACAACACAACTAATTGAATCAGCTAACAACAAACAGTTAATGCAATAGCTATCCGCTGGTTGCCAAACACATTTAAATTAATATTTCTATTTAATTTAAAGAGGAATTAAGGAGGAAAAACTTTCTAACTTAGAATATTTAATTAATTGCATTATAATTTACAGTTATGAGTATAGAAAGGGACAGAGAAAGATATATAATTATAAAAACTTTTACAATTTTAATTAAAATTAATTTTGATTAATACATTTGTTAAGATAACTAAAGGGATAGTAAATGGATTGTCATTAAAAATAAAAAGGAGAAAAATGTAATATTTCGCAAAAATAAATTGAAAAAAATCTTAAAGTGGTTGTTGCTTGAGGAGTAAGGAAAATCGGACGGCCAGGATTTAGCTGTCATGAAGGGGAGTCACAGGTAGGGGTGAGGGTAGCAAAATCAGGCTGCCGTTACAACTCCTTTTCTCTCTCTCTGCCACCGATTCAATGCCTTTCACGTTCTGATATTGACTACACGACGCTCTCAGAGTCACACTCTAAAAATACTTATCTGAAATTACAATTTTACCCCCTGAATCTATATTTCTCAAATCCCGACATTGCCCCTATGTGAAATGACCATTACACCCCTCCCTTTCAGCCCTTTTCGCGTCAATCCCCGTCAAAGTAGAGACTAGAGAGAGAAGCCTCTCACTCCTTCATGGAAAAAAACTATATAAACGGCCTCCCGCTATTTAAGCCTTTCTCTTCAACCAAACATTAACAAAAAGAAAGCCTCTCTTGTCTTTCTTTCTCAATATCTTTCTGTCTCCTTGTAATGGATTCTATAACTCGGTGTTCCGTGATCGTAGTCGGAGCAGGTGTTTCCGGTGAGATATAGCCACGGCCCGTTTCATTTTTCTTGTTTTTATCATCTGGGTCGGTATTGTTTTTGAATTGAATGGTTGATTTTCCCGAGTTTTGGGTTTTCGGTGTCGTTTAGGGCGAAAGAGCACGACCCAGTTCGTTTTTTCTTTTCTTTTTTCTGTCCTCCCGGTTTTAGGCGTTGAATTGTTGGTTTTTCAAATGGTTTTGATGTTTGTTTCTTTTCCGTGGAAGGTATATCGGCGGCGAAGGTGTTGGCGGAAAATGGAGTGGAGGACCTTGTGATCCTCGAAGCTTCGGATCGTATTGGTGGGAGAGTGCGGAAGGAGGATTTCGGCGGTGTGTCGGTGGAGCTTGGCGCCGGTTGGGTTTCCGGGGTAGGCGGAAAGGAGGCTAATCCCGTTTGGGAACTCGCCCGAAAATCTGGTCTGCGTACGTGCTATTCCGACTATAGCAATGCTCGTAACAACATCTATGATAGAAGGTTTGTATTCGAGTTCTGGTTTCTCTGCAGCTATTCAAGTTGGAATTGATTCTGAAAGTGCGATGTTTTATGGAATTTCCCGGTTCTTTTGTGCTAATACTTTGGTGTTTCAGTGGAAAAATATTTCCGAGCGGAGTCGCGGCGGACTCCTACAAGAAAGCGGTTGAATCAGCCATTCAGATGATCAGGCAGCAGGAAGCCAGCCACCATGGCGGCGGCGGGATTGGTGGCGCTGACTTGTCCAAGCTAACTGAATCGCTTTCGTATGTTCATGCCTAGTCATTATTTCACCATCACAGTATGCAATTTCCATTTCCCCCCCTCAAATTAAGGCTTATTTTATTTTGTTTTATTTTTTGTTTTTTTAGTGACCCCAAAACACCTATAGAGCTGGCCATTGATTTCATCCTACATGATTTCGAGATGGCAGGTTAGTCCTAGTTCGTTTCAGCTGTCATTTTGGTAGGGACCTTTTGTTTGCTTTCTTGAAAAATATATGAAAATGGAGGACAAGAAGAGACAACTCGAATTCCCACTTGGTTATGCACATTTTATTTGCATTCTAGCAGAATTTCGAAGTGGGTAACTGAGAATTTTTATTTATTTTGTTCTTTCTCAGAGGTTGAGCCTATATCTACTTTCCTTGAATTTGGAGAACAAGAATATCTAGTCGCTGATGAAAGAGGATATGAATATTTACTCTACAAAATGGCTGAGACTTTTCTATTCTCATCAGAGGGGAAAATATTGGACAATCGTCTAAAACTCAATAAGGTAAATAGAAAATTTCTGTACTTTGATTTTGCTCTTTTACTTCTCTTCGCGTTTTTATGTTTTGGTTATTTTATATTGAAATGATTTTTTGTCGGTTTTGATTATGTTGTTTTGTTTTTGTGTTTAGAATGAATCAATCATCAGATAAAAACAAAGTGCAAAGATATTATTATAGTTAATTGGAAAGAAAAAAGGAACAGATAGAGTATGCGAAAAATCCGAAACTATGTTGTATGCATGCACTACTCATGTTGTTGTGGAGATAGAATTGATTGACCCACCCTTACGGGGTTGGGGATTAGTCTGATAATGACGTTTTCTGAATGCTGTCTTCCTCTTTTTGATTTCATTATTTTACTTTTGGCAACCAGACTTTTTTGTCACTCTGGGTCAACCCCTTTCTTGGTGTCCTTTTTCTCTATTAGATGATTCGATCATTATCTATGTTTGGGACAGTAAATATGAAGAAATAGTTTGGAGAATGAATAACTTTCCAATTGTGATCATGTCATGACATGGTTGATAATTAGTCGGGGGGTGACCTGAAATCATATATGAAGATTGATATAGAACGGGAAACATGAAAAACGGTAGGAAAGCACTAGTCTATGATTTCAATGTCAAAAGAGCACAATGATTCAATGTGAAACATTTTTCCTACCATGGTAGGTCTATATCACATTATTTAGCGGTACCCATGTGCAGTTCATGTTGTAGGAATGGGTGGACTGACCAAGCAAGCCTCAGGTGGTAGGTGTGTTACACTATGCATAAAGCCAATGCTGAGAACTGAGAAGGGGACCCCTTGTGTTCAATTTCACCTACCAACATCCAAAACACCCTGATCATATAGTTGTGAATTTCTATGTTTTTTTAACCTTTAGAGCCTTTAAAGCCAACTCCATAAAACAAACTATTTTGTAGGTCCCAAATTCCACCATTTTCCACAGTGCATTGTCAAATAAATACCAAAATTTCCCCCCTTCTGATCCGATCCTGACATGACTCATGAAAGAAATAACCTACCAGGTAAGATGTCTCATCAATTAAAAATAATTAACACAAAAAGTATAGAGTCTTGTCATTTTCTTCATTTAATGTGTGTTTGGTTTAATGGGATTTCTTTCTTTCCACCAATTGCTGTAACTTTTTTCTTCAATTCTATTCAAATGGTGTTCTGTATTTTGAGGAAGCATGCCTTATCCATAAGGGACTATGGTGATTCTGGGTAGATGACATCTGCTGAGATGCTGATTTTTTTTTTTTTGTTGCACTTTTTTTTTGGGTTTGACTGCTCTGAACTTCATGGAGTTGTCCTGGGCTTGCCTCGGACACTGTTTTTTTCACAAATTTTCTAATATTTTCATTTCATTTAATTGTGGCAGGTTGTTCGGGAATTACAACACTCAAGAAACGGCGTCATGGTGAAAACAGAAGATGGTTGCATCTATGAAGCTGATTACGTGATTTTGTCAGTTAGCATTGGCGTTCTTCAAAGTGACCTCATCACCTTCAGGCCACCCTTGCCTGTACGTCTCTCTACCTCTGTTATTCTTTTTGGAACATTACTACAAACACTTGGAGTGCTCGCATAATAAAAGGAGGCCTAACAAAACCACTTTCAGAATCCTTAATGTAGCACCATTTATTGGCAAGAGCTTGACCCTTCAATGTAGTATACGTTTATATTGCAAATGGGTCCCAATAGATGGGGAGTTCCCAATCTGTCCACTTCCCCCCTTTGATATGTAGTCTTGTGACCCCACGATATTAAATGTCCTAATAAGTTGACTATGCTGATAATGATGGAAAGAGAGAGCTCTGGCATTAAATGGAGTTCACTGTCTGGTGACCCTGTGCGGAGGTTTTCGAGGTGTCTTTATGTTACAAATACCATGGATCCCATGATCCCCGGTATTGTTACCCACAGGGATGATGATGCTTTATGTGGTTGTTGGTTCACCGCTTCTTCGTTGTTCCGTGACAATTTGCAATTTTATATGATGACAGCTGGTTTTGCCCAAATCGTGTTTCTTAGAGAAATAATAAAACAAAGGGACTTCTAATCTTACAGGTTGTTCAAACGATCTCCCATTCTTCCATCAAATATTCTGCATTTTCCCGGATAATCGGGTTCAAATTCCAATGGATTTGCTGTTTACTTACTGGCTTCATACTGTGTCATATCTTCAGTTGATGTTTGTCTTGAGTTATGCACGTGTCCTGTGATATGTGAGTGTGTCAAATTGTTTCCAGGAATAGGATAGGTCAGCGAAGAATGACTGCTGAAATGTGAACTTTAAATTTTTTAGGCTAGAGTGATCATACTTTAGGAGACATCAATGAGGAGATCTTCTGTGATAGAATGGTTGAGCCATTTGGGTGATCATACCTTAGTAGACATCAATGAGGTGATCTTCTGTGGTTTTGAAAGAATGGTGGAGCCATTTGGCGTAGGGTTCATGGAACCCCAAGGTGTTTAAATGATTTGTTAAAGATTTGGGAGTTCAAGCCCATCAATCAGAGCTAAAGGTTAGGTATTTTTACTACAAATATTATAATATGTGCACGAGCCTGACTTCCGAGCTTTGAATTTTATGGCTCTGAGGTGCATTCCTAGATTCTGAACCAATGCATGACGTAAATCTACATATGATTTGCGTAAGCAGGTTCTCTTGGGACTAACTCAGCACATGACTTACCAATAAAAACGAGTGTCTTTTAATAGTCTATGCGTTTCTTTATTTGTTTGTTTATATCTAGCCACTCTAGCTGATGTGTTCTACCTACTTCATATTACTAGTTTTATTAGTATTTCTGCACTTGTTATTATTGTATATTGGTATTAAAAAAACTAACAAATTGAAAAAATAATGAAACAGAGGTGGAAGATGGAGGCCATTGAGAAATGTGATGTGATGGTGTACACAAAGATATTCCTGAAGTTTCCTTATAAGTTTTGGCCTTGTGGGCCAGGTAAAGAGTTCTTCATTTATGCCCATGAGCGGAGAGGCTACTTCACATTCTGGCAGGTTCGTTGAATTTATATTTATCACTGCCAGCTAATTATTATCTATATGCTTTATCTTTGCTACTTCAGCTAATTATCTCTCAGTAGTTCATACCATTTTGTCTTGCATATCAATTTGAAATAAGTCTTTTATTTCCAAGTCGATTGAAGTAAAGGGTTTTTTTTTTCTTTTTGTGCAAATTATATAATAAGGGGCATGAAGTCAACTGATCCAGTTAGCGTTTCTTCATAAAATAAAATTGGCTGCCCAGCATCATAGGTTTACTGTCATACTCATTGACAAATACATCTTATTCATGACATGAACTTTAAGTTATCTTCTTCTACACGCATTACTAATTGGATTAATATGAAATAGTTGGTATACTGGGGTAGTTGTAGATAAATACTGTGATGTCTCCTCCAAAAGTATGTGGGCCACATATCTCTTGATCTGCACTTGTGATTATTGGGGCCATGCTTTTTCTATAATGAACTGTGTTGCCATCCAAATGCATGAAAATTTCCTGCTTTTAGGAATCCAATAACCAAGTTTGTGGTGGTTTATACAATCCCAGGACATGTTTATGGCGTAAGACGCATGGAATCTTTGTGTTGAATTATTTTTGAGCCTATTCATAGACCTATCTGTCATGAAGTCAATCCTAGGGTGTATATCCCCATTATTCTTGGCATTAGTAATAATAATATAATCATTTCCTAGTGCTGAAGCTGAACCTTGTGATTGATGAAAACATGTGATTTTTGTTTGATTGAGCTATAGCTCTAGTTGAGTTGTCTCACTAGGCTATATCATTTTTAAAAATTTATGTGATGCTTCTATATTCAAATTACAATTCTTTTCTTCATGGACAATACATGATTTTGCAGTTGGGTCACAGCTGCTTTTAGTTACAATAGGATAGAAAATAAAAAATGAATTCTTCTTCTTGGACTGATAGCAAACTAGAATCTCTTGCATTATTATTAGTTTGAAAAGTTCTTTTGATTACGTCTGATTCCTCTGTCAGTTTCTTTGAGCCAGGAATATTAATTGCCCTATAGAAGCCGTACATATGTAACCCACCTTTTCCGTTTTCCAATTATTTGATTAGTGCCAAGTATTATTCATCAATTTGCAAATTCATTACTATTATATGCTAATACCTTGGTTTTTCTGGAGAAGGATGGAGATTTTCTAATGATTGTGCCTGGCCTTTTATCGAAGCCCTTTTGGAGCTTACTGTTCATTTCCTTTCCTCTTTCCTTTTTTTACTCTTATCTTTATCTTCTTCATCATCTGTTTATTTTATTTTACTGTTTTCAATTTATATGTTTGTGAGATGGGATTTGATCATCGCTTGATCAATAATAACAGTTCACTAAACTGATCCAAGCTGGCTGTTGTTGTATGTCATCAGCACATGGAGAATGCATACCCTGGCTCTAATATTCTTGTTGTAACATTGACTAATGTGGAATCCAAACGCGTAGAAGCTCAATCAGATGAGGAGACACTGAAAGAAGCTATGGGGGTACTCAGGGACATGTTTGGCCCCGACATACCTAACGCGACTGATATTCTTGTGCCCCGCTGGTGGAACAATAGGTTCCAGCGTGGAAGCTATAGTAACTACCCCATCATTTCTAATCCTCAAGTCTTTAATAGCATCAAGGTATGAAATCACATCCTTGGACATTCATATATTTCATTCACAATCATCTGTTAAATTTATTCTGCCCGTCTTTGGTAAAAGCTTACAATAAATCAACTTCATGCTGGAGATCATAAGAGCTTTCTTGACAACTAATGATTGCATCATTTGCAATGAATCTCCATAGGCAGTCTGTAATAATGTAAAATAAAACACTAAATACATCAGCATATGCTATTTGGGGTACTAATGAAGGATTTTTTAGTAAATTTTTATAAAAGTTCCTGCTGTGTTCATGAGATGATGAAACTATCCTTTGTTTTATTTTGTTCAGGCCCCTATAGGACACATTTTCTTCAGTGGTGAACATACAAGTGAAAAGTTCAACGGCTATGTTCATGGTGGATACCTTGCAGGTAACAAATTCAGTGCATACTTCTATATAATCCTGGAAAATGAATGAAATGACGTGTTTGTTGTTTTTGTGGTCTAACTACTCTCACTGATCTTGTTAATCAGGGATAGACTCTGCTGATTGTTTACTTGTAGAGATGAGGAAAGAAGCAGAAAGAAAAGCCGAGAACCAAACTTTTATGCTAGAACCATTGTTAGCATTGACAGGTTCTTTAACATTGAGCCAGACAGATGCAGTATCAGCCCTCAACACATTGGATATCTCCAGACAACTCTTCCTCACCAGCAAGCTGGGCATGTCAGAAGCCATCTTATGACTAAATGGACTCAACAAGAAGTTGAAATTCAGCAAAGGAAAGCGAACCTACGGGAATGGTGACCGAAAAGGTCTGCATTCTGATGGAGTTGGCGGCCTGGACGGGGTATTGCACAAAGCAGAACCAGTCGAAGAGAAAAGAAAAGCAGCAGCCAAAGGGGTGTGAAGAAGAAGAAGAAGAAGAAGAAGAAGAGCAGAGCTGTCCTCATCATTGGGTGGCATTGGCATTGGCATTGGCGTATACCATCAAGAAGAGGGAGGTTGATTGGAGTGAAAACACTAGGAGGAAGAAAGGAATATATGTTGATTCTGGGGTTGGGGGTTGATGTTGTTAATTGTTATACATGAAAGAACTGTCTTTGTTAAATCATCTGGTTTTTTTATTGAATAAATATGAATATGATTAATCATGATGATATGAAAATTAATGAATTCAGAACCAGTTGACACTGTATTTTGGTCTTCAGCAATTGGTTATTATTGTATTGATGCTTTTTTTTTTTTTTTTTCAAAAAAGGCAGGCTCCTTTATTTTATTTTAAAACAATAGCTAAAATCTGGACTGTTGTTGAATATGAATAGCGAGCAGTAACTATTTTAAACAAGCCCCCTTTTCAAAATTTAGATTATATTTATCATCTCTGTATTGGGGTTGGAGTTGGACCAGGCTGATTGTTTGGAGCTGAGTTGGGCCTCAAAAATCAAATCCGGCCCAAATCTATAAATTCAGGCCAACACCATCAACTTCTGTCCCTTGTTCAAATTCTTGACAATTTTTTTTCCGGGATTCTTCAAAAATAAAAATAAAAATAAAAAGAAAGAAAGAAAGATCTCTATACAGCTTATAAATAATTCGTTTAAGAAATATGAATGGCAGCATGTGTTGGTGAATCGCATTGTACGATATCTTATTATTGTATTAATGAGATGGCTATATATGGGATCACTCAATAATGAAAGATAAAGAGAGAAAAATGATGATTTTAGAGTTCTCTTTTTCTGTTCTTTCAGTTTCTCTCTTCCTTTCTTTATTCTGTAACACGTTATCAGCATGAGAACTTAGATAAAAAAAAATCACAAAACCAGTAAGGATTCTGAGTATGTATTTTTCATTTTTTCCTTTTCTTTATTTTCTAAAGAAAATTTTATAGCCAAAAGCTATAAAACTGGACCTTATTCATAGCCTGAAGTTATGAAAATCTAAGTTGATAAAGATTTATTCCGTTGTTGATTCATAACCTGAAAATATGTACTCTTCTCTATGTGATAGAATGAGGAAATTTGAACCATAAGCCCTCGAGATTCATTTAAGCAATCTAGCTTGAGCAAATATATTATTAAATTTTAAGTTATTAAGTTATAATTTTCTTATCTTTCACTTTATTCATATACTGCTAATTATTTCATAAAATGACTAATATCACCAAGTTCGAATTTGCTGCCCTTGATATTTCGGGTAAAAATTATTTATCTTGGTTATTGGATGCTGAAATCCACTTGGATGCTATGAATCTTGGAAATACTATCAAAGAAGGAAATCCCGCATCATAGTAGGATCGTGCTAAAACTTTAATATTCCTTTGCCATCATATTGATGAAAGTCTCAAAAGTGAATATCTTACGGTCAAGGATCCATTGATTATTTGGAAAAGTTTGAAAGAATGGTATGACCATCAAAAGACCATAATGCTTCTAAGGGCCTGTTATGATTGGATTCATTTATAACTACAAGATTTTAAGTCGGTCAGTGACTATAACTCAGCCTTGTTCAAAATTAGCTCTCAGCTAAAATTATGTGGAGAAAAGGTCTTAGATGACAACATGCTTGAAAAAACATATACCACTTTTCACGCCTCTAATATGCTCATGCAACAACAATATAGAAAACGTAGTTTTACCAAATATTATGAGTTAATTGCATGTCTCCTTATAGCTAAGCAGAATAATGCATTATTATTAAAAAATCACCAATCTCGCCCTACCGGATCTATGTCATTGCCGGAAGCCAATGCCACAATTCAAACTAATAGGCGTGGGAGTGGGCATGGGCATGATCTTTATGGGCTGAAATTGGCCTTGTAGTCGTAAGTCATATATTTCTTGGAATCAAGGTGATTATAATTAACCTCACAATAAGAGAAAAACAACTCGATGACGAAAATTTGAATCATTAGAAATGTATGCGGAAAGGCAAGCCCAGGCCATGCTGAGTTTATAAGTTGAATGCTACGGATGTGGAATGAAAGGTCAGTCACGTACCTGTAAATGCGGCGAGCATTTAGTTGTGCTTTATCAAGCCTCTATTAAAGGAAAATGTAAACAAAATTGAGACAACACATTAATGGTGAAGGGACAATGGATCCACGATGATCCTTATCAAGTCTCCCTCCGAGAAATTTAACAATCCAATTAGTGACCGTTTCATTGATAATGATGGTGCAATACTTTTAACTCATTTGATATCTCTGACTTCTTTGAAGATCCAAGTGGAAAAATTATTATTTAATTGGTGATGGCAATGTATTGCTATGATTAACATATATGCTTATTATGTTACTTTTTGGCCATATTTAATACAAGAAACCCAGAAATTTATTCTATTTAAATTTTGTCTTTCTTTTGAAGATCTATGCTGTATCATTCTCCTAGAGATGCATGTCTTGTTGATTGTCACAGCTTCTGTTTCGTGATAAAATACTTTTCAAACTTAATTTTAAAGTTCCATTTAATGTTCAAATTATCTCAGGTCTCGTTGACCTAATTAAAGACTCTGGAAGAGCTACTATTGTTCTGCCTAATGGCACAAAGTTTCAAATTGATGATGCCCTTTATTCTAATATATCTAATCGAAATTTACTTAGTTTCAAGGAAATTCGTCGAAAATGGATACCACACTGAAACTATGAATCATAATGGAAATGAGTATTTACTCATTACTAGGCAAAAACAAATCTTGAACGGTGTTTCTTGTCCTTATGGATTATATCAAACAACTATTAGACCTCTTGTCCGGACCCTACCTTAGGTAGTGCGAGCAACCTGATCAACCCCGATCGCCATTTGGCCCAGTGGAGGAGTTCCAATAGAAAATTTAAGCCATTTTCCTTTATTTAAAAATTAAGGGTTGTGTAGAAATTTTTTTTAAGGCAGATTGAATCCGTTTCTAGAAACCATTACGCAAAAATTATAGAAAACACTTCTAATAATTCAAATAAGTCCATCATACCTACCACCGTCTTCCACAGCCTTAACCCAATAATTACTTATAAATACAATATCAATTGTTACTATATACATTTGCGCGATGGTTATTAATAAAACATTAGAGTATAAAATTTATATACAACAAAACATTTACAATTCATGCACAGTGTTATATTTACAATTATTCAATACAATATTTACATATACAAAAACAATCACAACTCTAACATACGCCCATCAGTGTCCCTATCTACGGGATTTTGATATCGGCCTTGAGTCCTGTACTTAGGAGGTTATTTAAAAAAAGGCGAAAATGTTTTGGGTGAGCTTGAAGCTCGAGTGAGTGTTTTAAAAATATAAAAAGCTTAGTAATATAAATACCTCCCAGAAAATATTTATTAAAACTCATTTATTAAATCCACTTTTAATAATATTTTTCCATAAATCATTTTGTAAACCATTTTCTTTCATTTTTTTCTAAAAATCATTTACGGTGGTGGCAGTGAATTTTTTCTAATTAAAATTCCAAAATCTACCAACCACCGGCGGCCTATATGAAAATGGATCACGTCGACCTTCTACTAGAGGAGTCCGCCACATGTCCAGCCAATGCCGACCTTCTCACAGAGGTCCCACCATAGCGAGGATACGGGACGACATGGCGGAGTTATGCCTCGCTCCAGTCTACCAGTCAATTAAAATGGCTATTAACCCTTTAATAAGTAAGCGATCTACTATCTATATACCCTAATAACTTACGTGCGGAGAAATGACCTAAGCGACTTCCCGATTATGCCTCATCGAATGTTTATGAATACACAAATTTCACACATTCTTGCCATGCACGTTAGGATATACGGCGACGTATCATTTATAAAACTTATTTATGAGGCCCATTTAGTAAATTTATTTCTAATATGCTACTTTACTTTTCTAAACTTATAAAATACTTATAAGCAGCAATTTTCCTGGAATCCATAAATACTAAATTTTTCTCTTAACAATTCCATATCAGTTTCATTTAATAAAAATATATAACAAATGATATAAATACTTTATTAATGATCATTATCGATTATAAGTTCTTTATAGAAAGCCCTTTCACCTATACTTTTTATTTGTTTTGGTAGTTCGAAGCCAGTCCTATGCTGTTTTCGAAGTCTCCGCTCGACCTACACATTTTTAAATATTCTTTTAACCCCACTAATCTTTTTTATACACCAGCTTCATCAAGCGGCCACCTCTGACTCTAATGCCTTAAGATACATTGAATCAATTTTACATGCCATTCGACCATGAAACTCCTGTCGATTCTCTTTCTTGCCTCGATGAGTAGCCTTGCCTCTAGAACCTTAGAACCTATAACTCATGAAGGCGGTGACAGCGACTCTAGGTTATCCATGAAAACCGAGAAATTTCAGCTGACCCACGACTTATAGCCCCTTCATGGAGCCAAGCTTGGGTTTGGGCTCTTACCAAGTTGTTCTTGCTTCCAAATTTAGAACAAGCCAGCAGATAGTAAGGAGTAAACCCTTGAAGAGCTTGAAGTAAACACAAAACTTCGAGAATAGGGTTGGTTGCTCATTTAGGAAAAATAGACTCCACAGCGAAATTAATAAATCAATGGAAGCAATATGACCTCAAAATAAATAACGAGAAAATAAATGGCTTTAAGATTTCACGTGGTTCCCTCAGTGCTTGAGAATAAATCCCTGCGACAATAGGTAGGTGGAGTTTCTTCCACTATCACGAAAGAGTTTACAAAGTGGCGAAAAGGCATAAACCTTCTGAACACACCAAGGTATAAATCCGCGAAGGAAAAATACCTCCCGCAAAAAAGTAAGCCGTCTCCAGAAACGAACGCGAGAAACCCCAAATATCAAGTGAAGAAACATTACTCACTTGAAGAACAAACTTACTAATTTTGTGGCACGAAAATGGAGAAAGAGAAATGAATTTTCTTGAACCAAAGAGCGCGAATGCCTTCTTGCGAAATGACGAGATGATATATCATCCCAAAAATACCACAGCCATTTTATTCGGCCGAAGATTCCAAGCCGATACCAGAGTCATACCGTAAACCAAGTCTTGGATATGCCAAGAAGTCATGCATGAAGCAAGTCTTGGATATGCGAAAGTCATGCGCTGAAACAAAGCAAAACCATATTTATGGGGTGAAGGAGTCCTGAAGAGGAAACCCAACAATTCTCCCCCTCCCAACTTATGTGGAGGATTCGACCATTCCGCAAAATCGACACTTTTCATGCTTGTTCTTAGTCAATGCTTTTAGTCGACATGTAAAGTGTTCTCATCGGGTGTGAACTTTCGAGGTTGCAACAAATTGTATTAGACATCACGAATCCAATGATATCTAACATCGATATGTTGATCTGAATGAAATGAAGAATTTTTACTCAAGTGGATTGCACTCTGACTATCACAATGACGGACATACCTTTCTTGTTTCAAACCCAACTCTTGTAAGAATTTCTTCAACCACAATAATTCTTTGCAAGCTTTTGTGATGGCGATGAACTCAGCTTTTGTGGTGGAGAGAGCAACACATTTCTGTAATCTTAATTGCCATGCTACTGCTCCCCCTCAATCTCTGGCTCAACATTATCTTCCACTGCATCATCATGAGGTGTCTGCACTTCCTCATTAATATCATGAACAATAGGTGGATAAAGAGGATCTAAGTCAACAAGAATCATCCAGTACTAGACTGATTATTTCGAAACTTGTCAATGTCTTCAATAGTATGATCTTAAAGAAAACAACATCTCGGCTTACGACAACTTTCTTGTCAAACTGGATCATCTGTCTGACAGCCAAATTCGCCGTGCCTGTGAAATAATACCTTTGCCCAGGACCTCATCTTTTGGAATATGAACAAAAAGCTTTGCATTACGAATACCTCAGTGATCATAGGGCTTCTAACTTTTCCTTGTCGAACTTTTACGGCACATCACCATTGTGGGCCCGAAGGAGACAAATTGATAAGATTAACTGTTATCCTCATTGCCTCACCCTAGAAAAGATCTTGGCAATTTAGAATGTGAGCAAACATCTTACTCTCCTCTCGGGAATAGTGCGATTCATTCTCTATGACCGTTCTGTTGATGTGTCTTTTTGGTTGTCTTTCATGCGATCGTGATTGGTGCAATACTGATCAAATGGTTCAATATATTCCACCACCATTATCGGCGAACACATTTCAAGCTGTCTGCAGTTTCTCTTTCAACATTGGCACGAAAATGCTTAAACCGTCTAGAACTTGATCTTTAGTTTTCGATGTATAAGCGAACTTTTCTAGAGTGATCATCAATAAGCGACAAAGTATAAAGCACCACCAAAGTGTCTAACTTTCAAAGGATCACATACATCGAATGTGCCAAATCTAGAACATGAGATTTTTCTAGATGCAATGTTTCTACGGAAAGATATTATATTTTGTTTACCATTAGAGCAATGAACCACGAAGTTTTAATTACCTTTATCAAATAGAGCTCTTTCTTGGACAATACTTGCAATCCTTTTTCACTCATATGTCTAAGCCTTCTATGCCATAGATCGGTGGATGAATCATTCTCTAAGGTATTCACAACACCCTTGCAGATTTTTGCTTGCATAGTGTAAAGAGAACAAGTCTTCTTTCCTTTTGCGCTACCCTTTAGAACCTTTGAAGCTTCCATTTTCCATGCTTCAGGTATTGTTGTAGCCTTCATCATCTAACTTTCCAGTGAGATTAAATTAGGCAGATATCAGGTGCATGCCTCATCTCTAAGCAACAATTTGCATCAAATATTTGTTTCAATCAAATGTCACCCATGCAACCGATTTTGACACATCTTATTTCCCATCACGGACATTCCCAAATTCACATGCGAGTAAGAAGTAAAGAAGTTATTAGCCAGCGAGAAGTAACATGGGAATGAAGCTCCATAATCGGTGATCCATCTCTTGGCGATCCGCGTAATCTTTAGCATCATCACGGATAATCATGGGTTCACCATGGTAGCTTCTATTTGTATCATTTGTTTTTCTCTGAATTTTTCTCTTTGTTTTGCTCCTTGAACTTGAGTTTACGCACTCCGCTTCATGTGTGCCCTTTCTTGTGACAATAATGGCACTTTCCCGACATCTTTCTTTGAAATCGAGCTTGAGCGACCTCTAGATTTATCACGGTTGTGCGGGCCGCCTCTTACTCCTGCACTCTCCGATTTTCCATTACAAGTGCCTCGGAGTGAGAAGAACTTGATGATTTTCTTCTTGTCTCTTCATTCAACAAACTGTTGGTAACTTGACTCATTGTTACCACTCCATCAGGTGCAGAGTTACTAACTGTGACCACAGAGAGTTTCTAGCTTTAGTGAACTGAAGTAACAAGAAGCTTGCAACTCATCATCAAAAGTAATTTTCATGGTGGCCAACTGATTCACAATGCTCTTAATCTCATTCAAATGCTCTGCAATAGGAGTACCCTCCTTATATTTAGAATTCACAAGCTTTCGAAATAAAAATGCTTTATTCATGGCCGTCTTTCTATCATAAAGACTCTCCAATTTGGTCCAAAGACCATGTGCTGAATTTTCTGTAGAGACGTGATGAAAGACACTATCATCAATCCATTGCCGAATAAAGCCCAGAGCTGACCTTCGATCTAGGCTTTTCCATAAATCATCCTTTATTCCTTAGGTTTGCCATATCACCTACAATAGGTCCATTTAAATCTTTACAAAACAAGGTCTTCCATTTTAGTTTTCCAAGTCACTTGATTTGTGCCATTGAAACTAACCATCGCGACGTTGCCGTCCATAATTCACACACAAAATATAATGAATCGGGCCAAGATTAACCGTGCTACGATGATGTTTAGGAAAAATGAAACTCCCACCAGTGTAAAATCAATGGAAGCAATATGACATAAAATAAATAACGAGAAAAATGAGCACACAAGATTTCGTGGTTCCCTCAAATAGCAGAAGTACGTCCACGACGACCGGTAGGTCAGTTTCTACCACTATCACCAAAAGAGTTTACAAAGTGGCCAAAAAAGGCATAAGCCTTACAAACACACCAAGGTATAAATCACAAGAGGAAAATACCTCACAAAAAAAAAAAAAAGTAAACCAAATCTCCAAGAACAAACATAAGAAACTGAATATCAAGTGAAGAAACGTTACTCACTTGAAGAACAAACCTAACTGATTTTTGCTTGGCACCAAAAATGGAGAAGAAAGACTAGATTTTCTTGAACCAAGATTGCCCCGAATGCCTTCTTGCGAAGCCAACCAAGATGATATATCATCAAAAAAATGCCACCAAAACCTTTTATTTCCCTTAGAGATTCCAAACCCGATACCAAAGTCATGCCGTAAAACCAAGTCTTGGATGTACGAGTCATACATGCCAAAACAAAGCAAAACCATATTTAGAAAATTGAAGAGTCCACAAGGAGGAAACCTAACATTGCTCTGTGCAGTGCTTTTTTAAGGCGAAAATCACTCTTACTCTCTCTTTCGGTTTGTTTAATTTGCTTGATCTTCTACTAGCTTCTACTCACTTTATATACTGATTAACAAATCTGAGTAATGCCCTCGAGTCTCTAGAATTCATGAATTGGACTCATGAATTTATAAATCCTAAAACTTCCAAACATTTCATAAGTTCTCAATAAAGTCCTCAATCAACTTTTATTTATTTATTTTTGCCATATCGACTATTTATTCGTGGCATTTTATTATTGGTTCATGTGAGTTTGACATGGATTGTGCTTTTCATGAGTGAATTGTGCTTTTCATGAGTTATTCTTGAATGAATAAATTCATTCCCAAATTGTTTGATTTCACTTAGAGCATCTCCAAGAGGCTCAATAAATCTCTCCCTTTAGCTATTTTAGATAGCTTAATCCTAAAAATCAACTCCAACAGGCTCGGTATTTGCACATCCATTTTCCATATATCAACCCGTTTGACTCATGCATGTAGCGACCCATCTTCCTCGCCAGCAAGCTTCCCGATCGACAGCTTCTTCTCTAAAAGAGAGGGAAAAAGATGGTGATAAAAGAAGAATTTCATGCTATTCATATTTGTAAGTTATTTTTCTTTTTATTTTACGTTCTTGTGATTTGGATTTTCTTCGTATTTTATTTGTTTTTCTTCACGATTTCTTTGATTTGCATCTTCCGCGTTTCCTAGGGTTTGAATTTATAAATCCATGATTCTTTCATAATTTTTGTTTTTTAGCTTTGTTTTTAGTTGCGGAGTTCTATTGATGCCCCGAATAATGAGGCTTTCATTTAGATCCACTTTAGGGTTTTAGCTCTTGTTTATAGCGATCCTTTGCCTGTACGAACCACCCGACCACTCCTCCCGAATTGGTAAAGTATTATTAAAATGTGTTTGACCAATCCCATCTCTACCTTCTCTCGCTTCAATGAGTTGTATCAGGTGAAAATGTGTATGCCAGATCTTCTTAGTTCTCTTTGTTTTTGTTGAAATTATGTTTGATTTAATCGTTAAATGGGGGCGGCTACATTGTTTTTTCATATTGTGCTTTTTGAATATCTGTGTTGTGTCTTGGCTTGTCTGAGATTGTTGCATTAGTTTGATATCTCTTCAATGGGATTTTGTGCAAAAAGCTAATTTACAATGCTTTGATTGAAGCTCTTTTATTGTGAACATTAGAGTTTTTAGACGGTTGATGTTGTCCAATGGTTTTGATTTACAAAGAGATTTCTCTTTCTCTAATCTGTGACTGAAGTGAAACTTTAGTTCATTCAATTCTTGATGAAAAACTTTATCTTAGTTCGTTTGTGAGTATTAGGATTTTAAGATTTCTTCCTAAATTGAAAATCCGAAAGGTAGTGAAATTTAGGAAATACTTTTGAAAATATATGGGATTTTTTGTAGTTTTGAAAGGATAAACATTTTGTTAGTGAATTTCCTAAAAACACTTTTAGAGAACATTTTCACTAAAAACTTAGGAGAAACACAACTAAAAGTACTCTATAATACACTCTACTGTAATTAGACTTGTTTGCCGAATATTTAATCTCTCTTCTTTGATTTTCTTAGTTGTTGATATAGAAGCAGGCATATGTTTGCAACTGATAAACTATGAGTAGCAAAATAAGGGAAAAAAATATACATTAAAGTAATGGATAAAGTCTTTGGATTTAGGTTTGTGAAGTCTTCACAGATCTTCTATGTTTATGCCAACTCGCCTCTCGGTGTAAGGCGAAGTGGAAGAGAAGTGTTAGGTTGCACTTGTTAGTTATTTGGTTTTGGAGAAGCCCTTTTGAGGAATGTTTGGGGAATATTTTCAGATTCAGTTATGCCTTGCTGGTGGGAATTGAGTGCTTTATGTAGGGGGTCGTTTGTGAGAGTGGGGTAAGGAATTTTTTTCATTGGTAGAGAGATTCTTGGGAGAGAGAAGAGACTCTTGAATATCTCTTGAACCTTCTATTTTGTTTGTTCTTTCTATCAGTATTAATCCATGCAGTGCATTTGAGCACTCTGTTTTTTTCCTTTGTTGTTTGTGAAGTCTTCGTGTGTGGTTGCAGGTTCAATAAGAGGGTCCTATCAGAATTTTGCAGACTTGATACATTTATGCTGCAGTAGATGACAAAAGTGATCTGTAGGACCCTTCTTGTTGATAACTTGTGGAACTATGAGACTAAGAAAGCAAAGAAACATGAATGGTGTATCTGTGCTTCTTATCGCCTTAAGTTAGCTGCTTCACCCATGGGCAAACTATTGAAAGAATTCCCCATATAGAATTACGGGGGATCAGAAAATTGTGTTTCACTTTGGCACAACCTTGACATAAAGCAAACTATTTTTATTGATGGAATGTAAAGACACCTATGACATTGAAGTCTCCTAACAGAGTTAAAGTGGAAGCTTATATTTATTGATGGAATGCAAGACACTGACTTGAGGCACATTTATGGGATGAAGATGTAAATTGCTGGGCTGAAACTTCCATTGATGTGAAGCTTCTGTCTTAAGAAAAGACATGTTAAGTTAATGAGGTTTATTTTGTTCAAAGGAAATTTGGGGTTAATGAATAGTTGTGCAGTTAGGTTGGTGAAAAATAGAATTAACAAACTACATAGAAGTCTTAGAATAGGATTGTCAGTCAGATTCTCATCAACACCATTAATCCCTAAGCTGAATTGAATCGGGAATTGAATTAAGATGCTGGTTTAAGTTATCGAACTTTAAGTTGTTTTTAAAAATAAATTAAATTAGGAATATGACACAATGTTATTCGTTTTTAATTTAATGCCTTTCCTTATTTATTTTTATTTTTTGTTTTTTTACAGTATAGTACCTCATCATCTATATTTGCAAAGCACAAACTGCCCATCTCATGGATCCATTCCATCTGTAATTAGCGTGCTTCACTAATCTTATGCATGATGGAATACATTTAGATGATGAGGTTATAGGTCAATCTTCTCCAATATCTCCTCAAGTAGACTCCACCACCAAAAAACAATGAGGTGGCAATTTTACTTCAGAGGAGGACATTATGATAATCTCGGCATGACTTAATATTAGTTTGGATGCTGTGCAAGGAAATGAGCAAAAATCTAAGACATATTGGCAAAGGGTTTGCGAGTTCTTTCATGAATACAAACCTAAGGCATGCCCTATTCGTTGTCAAAATTCTTTGATGAATCGTTAGTCGACAATTCAGCTAGCCACCAACAAATTTTGTGGGTGCTTTGCACAGATAGAAAGACCGACCACAGTTGGTTCTAATGTATAAAGACAAGGTTTGAGTTAATATTTTCTTACAAAATAGTTATCTTTAATGACATGATAATGAGTTTTGTCATTAAATTTTTTTATTCGTGATGCCAAGAACTCATATGAACTCTATAAATCTTCTTTTCCATTTGAACATTGTTGGAATGAATTAAGGTATCAACCAAAATGGATGGAGGATTCTCAAGCAAAGAAGCAAAAATCAGAACATAATGATACTAGTGGCAACTCCGTGCCTTCTACACCGGACTCCGTAAATTTAGGAGATGATGGTGGGTCCTATGGATCCTTAGACAGACCACCGGGTAGGAAAGTTGAGAAAGCGCGACTCCGAAAATCCAAGAGCAAAGAAGCTGGAGGTGATGCAAAAAATCTTGAACTCGTTAATCTGTTAGTAGTGATGCAGGAAGAGAAAAAAGTAGCGAATGAGAAGAAATTTTCAATATGGAAAATGTTATCTTCAAGAACAACAAACGTCTACTACACGAGGAGCAACGTCTACAAGAGAAAGAGAAAATGAAAATCGAAAGCAAATGAGAGGAAGATCAATAATGTCGATGGATGAAGTTGCATGCCTGTTTCAAATCGATATCAACGCCGCTAAATGGAAATATTGGGAAAGAAGATGTAATCTTTTATTAATAGACATGCCAAATTTAGATAGTAGTAACCATGGTGCAAGCAATCGTGAATAACATTTGCTTAAGTAGTGCCTCAGTAATTTCCATGCATATTCCACTGATGCTCGACTAGATCTACTTGGAGTTTGGAATGAATTTCTTTGTCTTTAATACAATGTTGAGTATTAATAAATTTAAGTAGTTCTGAACTCCGTTCAGGTATGACCGTGGCAGTGGGACGCTCATCCATTGTATCATAAGTAAAGTGCAACTCATTAGCGTTCCTCTCATCCTCGACAATCATGTTATGTAATATTATGTATTCTTCGAGAATATCTTTAAGCACTTCCAAGTTTCCATAAACGTGCCGGGTCCACTGAATATAGAAAATCGTGTGTCGAGCACCCAAATGCTCGCCAACATCCTTCTTGCTGACTCTTGAGATTTTGCAAAATGTATTTGACCGTTGTAAATATGACCGTTGTAAATATTATCATTTGAAAATTCAAATTTTAAAATTTTTTGCATTTCATTAAAATTTCTTTGATGATATGACATAACACATCAACATGTGATGTCATCAATATAGTGATGACATGGCATACTATATAGTATTTAGATTTTTATTTTGAAAGAAGTTAAAGAAGGAAGTGGGATAGCTAAAATAGATAGCGTTGTTGGAGTTACTTTAAAAAAGTGGTTAGCTAAAATAGATAATACAATATTTTAATATATTTTGAGTAGCTATTTTAGATAGCCTTGTTAGAGATGCTCTTAGTCACCAAATAAAAATTTGTTCTCAAGCTTGTCAAATAAAATCCCAAAAATATTCCGCACCAATCCATTTGCTCAACATACTCTCAAATTTCCAAATTTTTATTAAAACCTTGGCTACTCAAGGTTAAAATAATTATTCATCACGTCATACATGGAAAAATGCCCGATACGGGTACTGTATAAATTAACTGGGAGGGTATATTACAATTCTCCCCCCCTTATTAAATTTCGTCCTCGAAATTTACAAAGCTAATTAAATAAATGCGGATATTTCTGCCTCATATGGAGTTCATGCTCCCAAGTAGCTTCTTCCATCACCTGGTTCCTCCACAACACTTTCACGAGTGGAATTGTTCCTGTTCAGAGAACTCGCTTCTCTCCGATCCAAAGACGGTACCGGGATCTCCTCGCATGTTAGGGTCCTCTCAATTCCACTGGTCGAATTTCTATGAATGTGTGAAGGGTCTGGAATATATCTCCGGAGCATGGACATGTGAAAAACATCATGAATCCTAGCAAGCTCGGGTGGCAATATCACTCTGTACGCCACCGGTCCGATCCTTTCTGATATCTCATAGGGCCCTATATAGCGTGGACTTAGCTTACCACGCCTCCCAAATCTCAGCATGCCCTTCCATGGGGAAATCTTCAGAAAGACTCTGTCACCAACTGAGAATTCCAGGTCCCTACGGCGATGGTCTGCATAGCTCTTCTGTCTATCACCCGCCGTCTTCAATCTGTCCTTGATTATCTGAATCTGATCGAAAGTTATCTGGACTATTTCAGGCCTATCACCTCCTCTCATCACTCCCAAGATACTGGGTCCCCAGACTTTCTCCCATAAAGTGCCCTGGAGCATGGAGCCATGCCTATATTGACCGATAATCGTTGTTGTAGGCGAACTCCATCAATGGTAGGCGTGTGTCCCACTCCTCAAATCCATGACACGTGCTCGGGCATATCCTCTTAGTGTCCGGATCGCCCTTCTCAAACCGCCCATCGGTTCGGGGGTGAAAGGCAAAGTAAAGTGTAGTCTCGCCCCTGGCAGTACGCAAACTCTGCCAAAACTGTGAAGTAAATCGAGGATCACGGTCTGAGACTATCGAAATAGGAATCCCATGCAGTCTGATAATCTCATCCACATATAGCTGGGCCAGTTGGCTTAAGGGAAAATCATTCCTAATCAGAAAGTGGCGCCTTTATCAACTCCGTTTAATTATCACCCATAGTATCATGTCCTCTATGCAATGCAGCAATCCCGTAACAAAATCCATAGTGATGTTCTCCCACTTCCATTGCGGAATAGGGAGGGACCGGCAAAGAACCCCCGCCGGGCCTCGATGCTCGCCTTAACCTGTTGATAGGTCAAACACCGAGAGATGAACTCAACTATCTCTCTCTTCATCCCTTTCCACCAGTAATGTTGTTTCAGGGTATGGTACATCTTCGTGCTACCCGGATGCATGTCATATGCAGAGGAATGAGCCTCCTCCATAATCTCTTTCTTCAAGTCCTCTGAATCCGGTACACAAAATCTCTGGCCCATCATCATCACCATCACCGACTAAGGAAATCTGTTCTCTCCTACTTCTATTTCTTCCTTCACCTTCTTCGATTTATGGTCTCCTCTGTCTTTCTCCTCGATCCGATCTACCAAAATGGGGCGGACATGGAAAATAGCTAGAAGTACTCTTGAATCTGCCATCTCAAGTCTGACTCCTAGAGACCCCAACTCCACTAAAGAGGAAGATACACCGTCCCGATGTGCTAATGAGTCATGTCTCGTCAAGGCATCCGCCACCACATCGGGCTTTCCCCAAAGCAGAGGCAATGGTGCAGTCATAATACTTGATAAGCTCCAACCACCTCCTCTACCTCAAGTTCAGGTCCTTTTGTGTGAATAGGTACTGCAAACTCTCGGTGGTCGGCAACCGACACGAACCCCCATATAGATAAGGCTCCATATCTTCGAAAAAACACCACCGTAGTAAAGCTCCCAAATCATGAGTACACTGTGCTCATGCTTCTTCAACCGCTCCTGATGCATAGGCTATGACCGCTATTCTCGCACGTAACACACCCTAAACCTTGCTTGGAGGCATCACCGGTAGATCACAAAATCCTCCTCTATAGGTAGTGTTAAAAGATAGGAGCTTTATTATCAACCTCCGTCGGCTCTCAAAACTCTACCGGCAAGCAACCGACCATATGAACTCTTTCTTCCTTAATAACTGTCAACGGGCCGCTAACTGAAAACCTCAACAAACTTCCTATAATACCCTGCCAGTCCGAGGAAGCTCCTAATCTCTGTCACAGTGGTGGGTGGTCTCCAGCTGGAAATCGCCTATCTTACGTGGGATCAACACCGAGGCCTCAAATGAGATGAAAGTATCTCCAAGAAAGCTACTATGTCCAGCTAAAACTGACACTTGCTGAACTTAGCATACAAAGCTGGTGTTTCCTCGTAGGTCTCGCAGACCGTCCCAAGATGCCCGTGTGCTCTCCGATCAAGCCAATACACTAAAAGGTCACCAATAAATACAATCACAAACCGATCCAGAAACTGGGTATGAAGACTTTGTTCATAAGGTCCATGAAGGCTGTTGGGGCATTCATCAATCCGAAGGGCATCACTGAAAACTCATAGTGTCCATACCGCGTCCTGAAGGCAGTCTTCGAAACATCCTCTTCCCTAACTTTCAATTGATGATAGCCCAACCTCAAATCAATCTCGAATACACTCCCCAGATCCTTTCAGAGCTACCAAGAGGTCATCAATCCGGAGTGGATATTGATTTAGATATTATCTGATCTCACCATCGGAGCACAGCCCAACTCCCACCCTTGCGCACATCAATCGAGAATCGCATTCGCAATGAATCGATGACGACTCACTTCACTTCAATTCTTTCAATTATGCCGAGCCATCCGACAAGTGAGTCCTGGGGCTGATCGGGTTCGGTTCCCCGGAATCGCACTAATCTCAAACTCAATCTCCCTCTCTAGAGGCAACTCCGGAGATCCTCCGTAAAACACATCGTGAACTCTAACCACCGGATATCCCCTCCACCCAACTCATCCATCCTATGGTCAATCACATAAGCCGATATCCCGATAATTTCTACACATCTTAAGAATTTCGCCATGGTCGCCATCATACCGGGTGGTCAGCTCTTCGTACTCCACTAAATACTACCCCGGGTTCCGATTTACCTTAACTGACTTCCTTCGTAATACCATGGTGGCTCAGACGTAGATAACCAAATTCATCCCCTGTGGATGACATCAAAGTCTCCAATGCCCAACACAACCGTATTAGCTGTTAAACTCTGATCCTCTATCCTCACTCTATTCATAACACTATCTTTCGCTACTAATGCATTCTCCACGAATGGAGACTATCAGCTACCTCTAAAGCATGTAACTCTAAATCTCGACAACGCAGTACTTTTCGTGATACAAAAGAATGGGTCGCACCCGGATCTACTAATACATAAGCATCATGACCGGAGATAGAAATCATACCCGTCACAACCTCTGGAGAAGCGTCTGCCTCCTACTAGGTGACCACAAAGACTCCGCCTCGGGTCGTTGACCTGTCTGATGTGCCAAGGGGTACCCGACCCCACCCCCGGACCTCCCCGCCGTCGATCCCGAGCCACCCGGCTCATGGGGTTGGGAACTTCTGGCACCACGATCCCGACTCCCACTAGTCCGTGTAGGCAGCGAAGGAATAGTCTCGATTCCTTAGTGATGATCAACCTGTGACACTCTAATAAAATGGCCCTCCCGCCCACAAGGAAAGAATGCAAGGCCCTAAAGTGGGTCCCATCTACATACACCCTAATGTCTCTTCCATAGGTACTACACTCTAGTACCTGCATCAGGTGTCCCTGAACCGCTAGCCCCGCAGCGATCTCACGGACCCGACTAGATGAAGCCGCTCCTCTACCAAGCTCCTTGCCACTATACCACCCGACCCACCTCTCTGCACTCGACTGGGCCGGGTCCACCCCGAGAAGTATCAAACCCAACGCTTTTCCCCTCCGATCTACACCCGGCGGGCGCCTGAATTCTCCACCTCATCATGCAAGATCAACCAGCTCCCCGTAATGTGTCCGAGGGGCTAGTGTCAAATGAACTCTCAATCTGGAATGTAGGTCGACGATGAACCTCTTGCACTTCTGCTCTTCATTCTCTGCTATGAGGGGTACCAAACGAATCAACTCAAAAAATCTCCTCTCATAATTCGTAACTGAGGTGGACCCTTGCTCCAGTATGAAAAACTCCTCAATCCGGGCATCCCTGTGACTACTCGGATATAACCTCTCTGTAAAATCTCTCTGAAACTGCTACCAGGTCACTCCGCCCGGAAACCGTCTCTCTAGGGCGTGCCACCAATCCTTAGCTCTACCCTCATCAGAATCCGTAAAAGTAACCTCCGCTTCATCCACACACTCCGCCACTTCAGAAACTCTGACCTTATCCAACCAATCCAAAGCACTCTCTGGGTCACCACGGCCGTCAAAGGGTTTGGTGCCAAACTTTTGGACGCGCTCAATCAAGGGTATGTGGGGCTCCCGTAGCTCACGTGCCTGGCACATGGCGGAGGCTAGAATCTACGCCATCTTCTCTACAGTCACAACCCCTGCGGCGGGTGCAGCAGGTGGCGGTATTGGAGCGTTCATTGAACCCGCTGCATGCCCTGGGCCCCATCGCCAGGTACATTTGGGACAAATCCTGGATGGCTCGTTTAGTGGCGACTCTACCATGTCTGGCATATCAATATGAATTTCATAAAAAAAAATTTATAATACTTGTATTTTTCTTAAAATGTGTGCATGAAAATTTTATAAAATAATTGAAAATGCACAAAAACATTAAAACTATGCTCGATACCAAAATGTCGACTTACCCCCTAGGTAGTCCGCAGAAACCCCGCCACCCCCCCGCCATTTGGCCCGACCGAAGGTTCCCATGTAGCTGTCGTTTTCCTTTATTTAAAATTATGGTTGTGGATTTTTTTTTTTCGAACGGAATTACTTCATTTTCTAGAAACCCATTCTTCAAAAAAAATTATAGAAAACATTACTTAATAATTCAAATAAGTCCATCCTTTACTACCACAAATCTTCCACAACCCAAGAACCCAATAATTAACATAAATACAATATCAATTATTTACTATACATTGCGTGATGGTTATTAATAAAACATTAGAGTATAAAATTTATATACAGCAAAACATTTACAATTCATGCACAGTGTTATATTTACAATTATTCAATACAATATTTACATATACAAAAACAATCACAGCTCTAACATACGCCCAGCAGTGTCCCTATCTCTGAGGGGATGCCCCTGATATCGACGCCCCCGTCCCTGTACCTGGGGAGGTTATTTAAAAAAAGACGAAAATATTTTGGGTGAGCTTGAAGCTCAGTGAGTGTTTAAAAATATAAAGCTTAATAATATAATACCTCCCAAAATATTTATTAAAACTCATTTATTAAATTCACTTTTAATAATATTTTCCATAAATAATTTACAAACTGATGAAACCCTTTTCATTTTTTTTTTCAAAATCATTTACTTGGGTGGGTGGCAAATGAATTTTTCTAATTAAAATTCCAAAATCTACCAACCACCGGCGGCCTATATGAAATGGATCACGCGACCTTCAACTGTAGGTCCCGCTGATTTGTCCAGCCATGCCGACCTTCTATGAGAGGTCCCACCACATGGCAAGGACACGCCTATTGTATGGAATCAGACTTCGCTCTAGTCGCCAGGCCGGTAAAATGGCTATTAACCACTAATAAGAAAGCGCTAATATCTATATACCTAACCGCAAGTAAGAGGGTGACCGAATCAATTTCAGCTATGCCTCTAATTTAATGTTTCATGAATGCATTTCGACTCGCATGCACGTTAGGATACTGGATCAAGTAAAGATTATTTATAAACTTATTTCGAGGCCCATTTAGTAAATTTATTTCTAATATGTCGCTTTACTTTTCTAAACTTATAAAATACTTATAAGCAAAGAATTTTCCCGAATCCATAAATACTAAATTTTTCTTAACAATTCCATATCGGGCTTCATTTAATAAAATATATAACAAATGTATATAAATATTTTATTCAAGGCAATCATTATCAATTATAAAGTTCCTTATGAAATACTACCCTATACTTTTTATTTGTTTTCCGTGAGTTCCCGTAAGCGAGCCCCATGTTGTTTCAAGTCTCCACACCTACACATTTTCAAATATTCTTTAACCCCTAATCTTTTATACACCAACTTCATCATGTACTCTATACAACTCTAATGCCTTAAGATACATTAAATCAATTTACATGCCATTCAAGCCATGAAAACTTACCAATCAATTCTCTTCTACCCAATGAGCGGCCTGCCCTGTGAACCCTAGAACACCTATAACTCATGAAGACAACCAACCAACAACTCAGTTATCCATCAAAAACCAGAAATTTCAGCAGCCACAACTTGCCGCCCTTCATGAACCAAGCTTGGGTTTGGAGCTCTTACCAAGTTGTTCTTGCTTCCAAATTTAAGAACAAGCCAACTTGAATGGTAAGGGACTAAAAACCCCTTCAAGAAGAGCTTGAAATGAAGCTTAAAAACTCATAAATGGGGCTATTGTCAGCCCGTCTGTGTTTCGTTGACTAAAAATCACTTCGCTTCTTTATCGGTTTGTTTGATTGCTTCTTCAATCTTCTACTAGCTTCTCACTTTATATATGATTAACAAATGCAACTAATGCCCCTCAAGTCTCTAGAATTCATGAATTGGACTCACATGAATTTATAAATCCCACAAACTTCCCAAACATTTCATAAGTTCTCACAAGTCCCCAATCAACTTTATTTATTTATTTTGCCATATCCAAGCTATTTCCAATCGTGGCATTTTATTATCGGGTTCATGGAGTTCATGGATTGTGCTTTTCTGCGATGGGTCGCGCTTTTCATGAGTTATTCTTGAATGAATAAATTCATTCCCAAATTGTTTGATTTCACTTAGTCACCAAATAAAAATTTGTTCTCAAGCTTGTCAAATAAAATCCCAAAAATATTCCGCACCAATCCATTTGCCCAACATACTCTCAAATTTCCAAATTTTTATTAAAATCTTGGCTACTCAAGGTTAAAAATAATTATTCGTCACGTCATACACGGAAAAATGCCCGATACGGGTACTATATAAATTAACCGGGAGGGTATATTACACCTCTTGAATCTCATGTTGTCATGAACCAAAATTTCAATGACCTAAAAACATTTTTATTGTGGCATAAACGGCTTAGACATCCGGTGTAACACCCCGAAATATACCATAGCAGTTTTCGGACATGTTTAGGGTTTAATAAAAGTTAAATATGAATTTTCGGGAAATAAAACGAGAGACCCTAATTATTAATAGGTGCCAAGGGTAAATTAGTCATTTACTACTTGAGAGGATATGAGAGAGGTATAAATCAATAAGTTTATATGCACTATGGAATTTGAGAAATGATGGAATATAAATTAGAAAGAATGGAAGGACTTAAATGCAAAAATGAGAAAAGAATTTAAAAATGCAAAGGCCAAACATGGCCTTAACTCAATAATATGGATAAGATTAATTGGTCTCTCATTTTTGAGGGTCCAAAAACGTAGAGAAGAGAAGAGAAGGGGAGAAGAAGAAGAAGAGGAAGAGGAAGAGAAGAAGAAGAGAAGAGAAGAAGAAAGGAAGAGCAAAAAGGTATGGAATCTAACATTTAGTATGGATTACTTGGATTTTCTTGTATGGATACATGTTTTGGGTTGTGGGTTGTAAGAAACCTAACCCTAGATTGAATTCTTGTATGGAATCATTCCTTTGAGGTTGGATTCATGGTTTAATTGCAAAGTAATGGAGTTTGGGTTAGAACAAACCCTAACTAATCCTTATGTTTGGTTTGTGTATGGGTTATGATCCATATTAGAGTTGTTTTGGGAGTAATTCATGAAAGGTTTTTGAAGTAAGATAAGTATTTGAAAGATGAATTGAGTATAATAGAGGTTACAAGATGGATATAGAGTGGTTTTGATGTGTGTATTGAGAATAGAGTTGGCTCGTGCAGAAAATACGAAAAATCTTGAGAAAAACCACCATTTCTGGGCATTTTTGAGGGGTGGTACCGGTACCAAACATAGTGGTACCGGTACCATAAGTAAAAACCATTAACCGGTACCGACATCAATTTCTAGATCGTACCCAATGTTCTATTTTGGACCAGTGTAAGTATTTTGGCCATAACTTGATAATTTATTATTTGATTTGAGTGATTCAAGTGGTTGGTTAAACTAGACTTCAAGGAGAACAAAACTCCATGAAATAGGTACCTTCAAATTTTGACTCTCTTTGGCCTAGAAATTCACTCAAAGTGGGGCTATGTTCAAGCCACTTCGGTTCGGGCTTGAATATAGAGTAGTCTGGTTATTTAGACATATCTCGAGTCATGGCAAGCCCGATCGGGAGGATTCCACCTGAGAAGAACCCTTAGCACCTTAGCTTCAAAGGAATACAAAGAACCAGTGTTAGATATGGAGTTAAGACCCCTGAAAATGGGTATTTCAAACCGTTCCTAGTGTAAAATGGGCAAAATGACTAGTTTGGCATGAAAATGCCATAACTTGAGTTTGGATCATTCAATTGGAATGATTCCACCCCCTATGCAAAGTAGATTTATGAGGAACAAGAATACATGAATGATGTGTGAATACATAGGCATCACACCCATTGGGCATATGAAATGCCATATGTAATAGGCATGAAACAAGAAAATATAGAAATGCAATATGTATAGATGTGTTCATGAAAACATGAATATGATATGAAAATGAAAGAACCGAAACATGAACATGAAAATGAAAGGCAATATGTCATGAACACATACGAAGGTTATATATGATTATCACATATAACCAGAAAAGATAACAAATGATATGAAATACATGAATGAACAAGTGATAGCCAATTAAGAAGGCTATGAATAGATAAAGACTTGGTAGATCTACAAAAATGATATGAAGACAGAATGCACAGATAGGTTAAGTGAGTTCTAAATACATATGATAGTATGACTACCAGGACCCAAGAATGAATGACGGATCGTTCCACCATGTTTCAAAGACTCCTCGCTAGTGCTACGACACTTTGCTACATGGGCAGCATCACTCGATTGGTGTTTCAAGACTCGCCATCGCACTTCAAGCATGTGGCATGCATCGCTGACGGTTTCAAGACTTCGCTAGTGATACGACACTCGGTCATATGGTAGACACGCACGGGTCAAGATCGCACTGCACCTTCCTGGGTTCCCCGTACCGTGGTCTCATCTCATTCATGGTCTCCTTGCCTTAGGTAAACAAACAACTATAGATATGTAGTGTGTAGACGTTGAGGAATACACCTATATAAAAAGTAGATGAATAAGACCCAGTATGCTTAGCATACTTCTGTACCGTACTGTGTGCCCTTGGGTACCATATGTTCCGATTTGTATAACAAAGTCATGAAACATGTAAAAAGGAGACGAATCAGATACCTTGACATGAATATGTATAAGTCTGAATATGATTTTGATATAAACCTATAAATCCATTTGTTTTAGATATGTTTTGAATCAGATAGAACTCTAAGATATATATTTGATGATATACCTATTACTGCCACGTCCGTATCCGTATAAGCTCCACTTTGACCTTTATGTATTTGATATGATTATGATATGTTTCAACTTATAGTACCTATGGGTACCTTCGCATAAGAATAAATTCCGTAATACAAGTATAAGATCCGAAATACAAGAGTAATCTCCGTAAAACAAGTATAAGGTCCGTAAGACAAGTATATGCTCCGTAATACAAGTATAGGATCCGTAATACAAGTATATGCTCCATAATACAAGTATAAGATCCGAAATACAAGAATAAGATCGGAAATACAAGAATAAGATCCGAAATACAAGAATAAGCTCCGTAATACAAGTATAAGATCCGTAAAATAAGGATATGCTCTGTAGTACAAGAATGAGATACGAAGTACCAATATAAGTTTTGTAGTACATACGGGTACCTTAGTAAAGGTCTAAGCTCCGTAACTCCTACGAGAGATCTGGATAAGTATTAGTCTGACAGAAGTTCAAGTAGATGTCTTTTGGGAGATCCGACAATTATAAGTCCGGTGACAAGTATAAGAATAAGTTCGATATATGTCCTCGAGATCCGACACGATACTCGTCGATACAAGTACAAGTATGTGTCTTGTGAGAGACTTGAACAAGTATACGTTCGCTATAAGTACGAATATGTGTACAAGCTGTTGTATGAATTGATGAAAAATTCTGATATATATTACTGCATATCTATTACTGTTATATGCTCCCTATAAATGAGTAATAGTACATGTGTTTCTGTATAAGTTATATGTTTCCCACTAAGTGTAAAGCTTATACCTGCTTTTAATTCGTGTAGGTAATGTGAGGAAGATTCGTCTAAAGGTTCCGTATACTGGGCCAAAGACACTAGTAGGGTTTCACTACATGTTGGTTCTACGCTTTGATTTGTAAATGTAAAAGTACAGTTTTTGTATATGTAAATGGGACTCAGGACTGTATGTATATGATACTGTAAACACCACTACGGTGGTAGTTTTATTTTGGTATCTTTGGATATATGAGATTTTGATTTAGTTATAAGACTTGGACCCACCAATGTCTGAAAAAAAAAAAAAAAAAAAACAAGTAAAGAGTCCCGCTGAGGTCTCGCGCTCCGAGTGTGACACACCGACTTTCAATGATGCGATAGTTAAAAAATTATACTGTGCATCCATTAACGGTGCAAAGACAAATTTTAAAATCTCATGATTTTAGTTGTATTGCTTGTTCTCAAGGAAAATTAATTATTAGACCATATTTTACAAAGATTGCTTCTGAATCTCCTGCATTTCTAGAACGTATTCAAGGGGATATTTCTGGGCCTATTCACCCACCTAGTGAACCTTTTCGTTATTTTATAGTTCTAATTTATGCGTCCACTAGATGGTCTCATGTATGCCTTCTTTCTTCTAGGAATGTTGTACGGTTAGATTACTAAATTTTGCTAATTTGGTTCAAGGCACAATTCCTCGATTAACGGTCAAGACAACTTGTCTTGATAATGCCGGGTGAATTCTCATCTCAAGCCTCTTGATTATCAGAGGTCCATCGGAATGTATGTTCAATACTCAATTGCTCATGTCCATACTCAGAATGGGTTGGCTGAATCCTTTATCAAACGTTTGCAATTAATTGCTAGACCATTACTTTTGAATACCAAATTGCCTTTATAGGCATGGGGGTATGCTATTATTCATGCTGCGAATTTAATTCGCCTTTGTCCTATAGCCAATCAAGATTTATCTCAATTACAACTTGTTCTAGGTTATCAACCTAATATTTCACATTTACGTGTTTTTGGTCAGGCTGCTTATGTTCCCTCATCCACTCATCGAACTAAACTAGAATCCTCAACGCCATCTGGAGCATTGATTACTACCTAAAAAGGTTGTTTTCGTGCCCCGTTTATTGCTGTGCTGAGAGCACTTTTGTGTATTGATCGTACCACTAACCTTTGCCAAGTACATTAAGGTCCTACCTTTACTTCTAATTGCATTTTCGTGGGCAAATTTTGTAGTTTTCATGTTTATCTATGCCAAGTTGATTAAGTCACTCTAAGATGAAAGGTCAAGTTGAATTCGTGAGTTGCGCTTTAGAAACTAGAAGAAAGAGAGGAGTAGAAAGAGCGTAAGTTTGTGGTGCGAAAATTTCTGCGGTGCCCACCGCTAAATTTCAAAGGGCCGCAAAAAATTTCAGCCAATGCGACCTCGTGGGCCTCCTATTGACTTTTTTGATCCAATTTTGTAATTTTCCTGAATTTCCCTTCATGTAATAGTGGGTAGTTCATACATTTTTGTAATTTTGGTTATTTTGGGCAGTATATAAGCCCTAGGAAGATTTTATAAAAACCCTTAACTTCTTGATCAAGAATACACTTTATGGGCGGGAACTTTCCCGCCTCTCTCATTTTCCCTCACTTTCTCTCACTTTCTCACCTGCTAATCACCATTTGAGGATGACAACTCGGAGGATGAGTGGCTAAACCCCCTTCAACCTTGAAGAGGAAGGTTACTGGAGGAGGGTTCCTAGGGTCTTGAGGTTTCTCACAGCTTCAACGCAGGTATTTATTGTCATTTATGTGTCTCCTTCCAACTTCAGGTTCAAATCCCTTAGATGCATCTTGAATGACCAGATTGCACTCCAGGTTCAAGGATGCTTACTGTTATCCACTGAGATCGCCAGTTGCCATTTATTAGTCACTGTAAGGTGGGTCAAGGAGCACATGCTCTACTCAATTCGAGACCATTAATGCTCAATAAATGCCATCTTTCAAAAGGAAAATTATTATGGGTTCAGTTTTTATAGCCAAAGGAAGATCCGGTTCGGAAATGACTATAGGTCATCCTTCTCAATGTGAGGAAAAGGGCCCGAGAACCTCTTAGTTACCTTTAGAACCCGAACCCAGTAGCCTGATACTTCAAGGAGATTTCTTTTATATTTTTACTTCATTTTATTTCCAGTTTTCAGCCATCAAACTCACTGTTTTTACCAAACCTTAAAATCCAAAACAAATTCACCATTTTGAACCTCACCGTGAGTCATTTGTGCGAAGAAAACCCATCCTTGTGTTCGACCCTAGAGCCACTATACTACAGTATCCATGCTACTAAGAGTTCGGAGGAATTAGGTTTCTTATAAATTTTTAATGGATCTGACCACCTTCGTGCCATGAACCGTGTCGGCAACCGCTCCCGGGAATGGTGCCTTAGTGCAATTAATGAACTGTTGAACACTTGTGATAATCATCACAAGTACTGGTGAATTTGTCTTAACTTCATTCTATCTAGCATTCAACTGCTAGGTTAATCTAATTAGTTTTATTGTCTATATACATTTTTTCTTTTAGCTAACAATAACCCCTTGTTTGCTAGCTTTGTTTTGTTTCTATTGTGTGCTTGTGGTTCCATGTGGTTTATGTTCCGCTGGGATAGGAATATACCGGTGTGTGTTAGTGAGAACCAGTATCCCATAGGAACAAGGTTGTGAATTGAACCTAGACAGTGACCAAATGGAGCCCCCACTTGAGGAACAACAAAGTCAGCAGGGAAACCATAGGAACCTCAATGCATATAGGTCTATGAGGGACCACATACACCCTCCACGAGTGAGTGCACCCTCATGCATTGTGCCTCCCACTGAGGACATGGTTGTTGAGAACCCATATACGCATATCCGGGACTTTGAGGAAGTCTGCAACACCTTCAAAGAGGATGCTACCAACTTGGACTTAATGAGGCTAAATTTTTTTCATCTGACTTTGAAGGATAAAGCCAAGATTTGGCTCAACTCTCTGAGGCCAAGGACCATTCAACAGACGAGATGGAGGTCAGAAGTTCTTAAAAATTTTTTTCCACATTGGTTTAACCAAATTAAGAGACAAATCTACACTTTCGTAGTCTACTAAAATGAAAATTCTACAATGCTAGGAAAGATACTTGAAACCCCTCGCTGCTTCGTCCTCACCATGGTTTTCGACACTCGTCGTTAGTCAACCATTTTACGATGGAATGTCCCCGCCATGAAACAATTGTCAGGGAAACAATGTGTGGAGGAGACTTTGAGCAAGAACTGAAGGTTTCGGGCGGACTTCCCGAACTATGGAAGAGACATCTAAAGCTCTCCGATGAACCAAACCCAAGAGAAGTGAGGATGAGACTGCGAATCCACTGTATGAGGAATGTATTCCCTCCCGGAGGACATGGAAATGAAGGCAAAGCTATCCACCTTAGCAAGAAGGTTGGAGGAGCTAGAAATGAGAAATCAACATGAGGTACAAGCAGTGGCTGAGACACCTATGCCCAACCAACCTTGTTTCATTTGTCAATCTACTGAGCACCAAGGAGAGCATTGTCCAATTGTTCCTTCAATGAGGGATATGATAGCTGAACAAGCCAATGTTGTGGGTCAATACAAATCACCAGCCAATGCCCCATACAACAACACATACAATTCTAATTGGAGGAACCATCCTAACCTCTCCTGAAACCAAAGCCTCCACCATATGTACCCCCTGCTGCACAACAACAGTATGGTTCCTCATCTCAAGCACAACCCCCGCTATCATCTTCGCTTGAGCAGCTAAGTAATGAACTCGAGTAAAGTAGAAATGGTAATTTTGTAGAGGAGCAGTATGCGTTTAATGCAAAAGGACTCAATGTGTAGAAGAGTAGAGCGTTGGAATGTCCAAAGCAACTGCAGAATCAACACAATGGAAAACACTGTTAACAAGAAGATTGAGAACCTGTAGTATTCACTTTCTAGGCTGACTAACCAGCAACAAGTGTAGGAAAAAGGAAAATTTCCTTCCCAAACACAGCCTAATCCTAGGGGAGTGCATGAATTAAGCTCTTCCAGTGAACCAACTCCCAGGATAGATGAGGTTAAGGCAGTTATCACTTTGAGGAGTAGTAAGAAGATCATAACTAGTGCCCAACCAAAGAAAAAAGAAGACACGTACAGTAAAGCGAAGTCGAACCCGAGAAATGGAGATCAAAGATGATGCAAGAAAGAGCACACTCCCCACCTTTCCTCAAGCACTAAAAGACAAGAAAGGCAAACTGTGCTGGAAATTTAGAAGTGTCGAGGCAAAGGGCAAGCATCCCTTGTTAGGACATGATTAAACAAGTTCCTACGTATGCCAAATTCTTAAAGGACTTCAGGCATGCTGAAAAGACGATCGAATCTCACAAGAAGGCCTTCCCTCGATAGAACAAGTCGGCTGCCATTATTCAATGCAAACCCTAGTGAAGTACAAAAGACCCAAGTCAGTCTGAACCATCTCTGGGCAAGTGAACACCTGGGACTTGTTCGAGAAGGCTTTATTAGACTTGGGGGCCAATGTCAACCTGCTGCCCTATTCAGTGTACAAGCAGTTGGGTTTGGGAGAGTTGAAGCTCACTACCATTACACTGTCCCTAGCAGACATGTCCATAAAAATTCCAAAAGGAACTATTGAGGATGTTTGATATAGGTGGACAAATTCTACTATCCTGTAGATTTTGTTGTTCTTGACATGGAACCAATAGTAGTGGGAGCTAACTATGTACCTATTATTCTTGGAAGACCATTCTCGCCACTCCAATGCATCACCAACTGGCCAAATGGAGTTATGCAACTTACATTCTAAAGCTTTATGATTTTGAACCAACATTTTCCACTTGCACAAAGCATATGCATGCAGCTGAAGAAGGTCTAGAAAGTATGCTTGATTGACACTAATTCTAGTGGAGCAGCCAGCAAAGACGGGCTTACAAGATGTGTTGATTTGAGGAACCGGCGCATTTCGGAAGAACTGGCAGTGAAACCCAAGAACTTTGTGGCCGTACATGGGCATGGAGAAAGGCGAATTTTCGTCGCTTAACCGAAGAAACAAACATCGAGCCTCAAAAGTCGACTTCAAGCCTCTCTACCGTGGGAATCGAATATGCATATTTAGGTTATGAGACCAATGCCTGGGCTGTAATCTCTTCACTACTCAATGCTTCATAGGAGAATAGTCTATTGGAAGTCCTTAGGAAGAACAAGCAGGCTATTGGGTGGAAAATCTCTGATTTAAAGGGGATCGGCCCCTTGGTTTGCACCCATCACATCTACTTGGAAGAGGAAGCCAAAACAGTAAGACAACCGCAGAGGAGATTGAATCCTCATACGCAAGAAGTGGTTCGTGAAGAAGTTCTCAAGTTGCTACAAGCTGGCATCATTTACCCCATATTTGATAGCACCTAGGTGAGTCCAACTCAGGTTGTGCTAAAAATACGGGTGACCACTGCAAGAATTAAAAAGGAAAGAGGTGCCTGACCACTTACCACATGTTGGAGGGTATGCATTGATTATAAGAGGTTGAATGAAGTGACAAGGAAAGATCACCATTACCCTTCATTGACGCCCTGAGAGAATTTCCGAACCCATTCTATCGCTTTTTGGATGGTTATCTGTGCTACTCGTGTAGAGATCTATTATAAGACCAAGAGAAGACTACTTTCACTGGTCCATTCGGGGACTTATGCTTATAGAAGAATGCTCCTTTTGTCTATGCAATGTCCTTTAAGCACATTCCAGATGCATGCTCGTATTCATCGAGCATGGGTGGAGCGCATTATGGAGGTCTACATGGATGGCATCACTGTTTACGGGGGTAGCTTTGAAGAACGCCTAGGAAACCTTGAAACTGTCCTACATAGGTGCATTGAGAAAAATTTGGTGCTAAACTTGGAAAAGTGCCATTTTATGGTAAACTAAGGAATTATGTTGGGACATGTCATATCCAACAGGGGAATTGAGGTTGACAAGGCAAAGATTGAGCTTATTTCCAAACTTCCTTCTCCCACAAATGTGAAAAATGTGAGACAATTCCTTGGACATGCAGGCTTCTACAGGAGGTTCATCAAGGACTTTTCGAAGATTGAAAGCCTCTCTACAAGCTGCTGGAAAAGGATGTTAAATTTACCTGGGATGAAGACTGCCAAAGGAGCTTTGAGGAGCTCAAGTCCCACTTGGCCACTGCACCAACTGGCAGTTACCCTTTGAGGTCATGTGTGATGCAAGTGATTTCACTATCGGAGCAGTTCTCAGACAAAGGGAAGATGGGAAACTGTATGTGGTCTACTATGCAAGCAAAACTTTGAATTAAGCACAGAGGAACTACACTTCAACAAAGAAAGAGCTGCTGGCGGTAGTCTATGCCCTGGATAAATTTTGTGCATACTTGGTGGGGTCAGACATCATAATTTTTACAGATCATTCAGCGTTGAAGTACCTCCTCACCAAGCAAGATGCCAAGGCTAGGCTTATTAGATGGGTCCTTCACTCCAAGAATTCAACCCGCATCAAAAGATAAAAAGCCGGGCAGAATGTTGTCATGACCATCTCTCAAGACTAACCATAGCTTACAACACACATAGTCCTCCAATCAATGACGAGTTTCCTAAGGAGTCCCTGCTGCTAGTGGAAAATGCTCCATGGTATGCTCACATTGCCAATTTCTTGGCCATAGGAGAAATCCCAACTGACTGGAAGGCAATGTGACAAGAAAATATTTTCATAAAATTCATTCCTATTATCGGGAGTGGTGCCTTCTTGTTCAAGTATTGCACTGATCATACATAGAAGGTGTGCCCGAAGAAGAGCAAAGAAGGGAATTCTCGCCACGCTATGAGAGTGCCTCGTGGAGGCTACTTCGCTCCGAGAAGATCACATGGCGTTCTTCAATCAGGGTTTTTTTGGCCTTCGCTCTTCAAGGATGCCCATAACATATGCCGTGGATGCGATAAATGCCAAAGACTAGGAAGACTTTCTCATCATTATTATGATGCCTCTAAACCCAATTTAGTGGTTGATTTAATTGATGTTTGGGGCATCGATTTTACGCCATTTCCTGCATCTTTTCGATATGTATACATATCATGGGGTTGACTACGTGCTCATGGGTTAGCAACTCCATGCGCAGCACACTTACGGGTGGTATTGAAGTTCTTGGAAGGAAAACATTTTTCCGCATTTGGGGTTCCAAAGGCCATAATTAGGCGACGGAGGTTTTACACTTTTGCAACAAGCCTTTTGAAAATCTCCTAGCTAAATATGGTGTAAAACACAAAGTGGCTACCCCTTACCATCCTCAGACTAGTGGTCGGGTTGAGCTCGCCAACAGAGAAATCAAGACTATTTTAATGAAAGTGGTGAACTCTAACAGGAAGAATTGGTCTCTCAAACTGTTAGATTCACTGTGGGCATACAGAACAGCCTTCAAGAAAATTCTTGGAATGTCTCCCTATCGCCTAGTTTATGGCAAGGCATGTCACCTTCCAGTGGAGATTGAATACAAGGCATGGTGGGCAACTGCAGCCGAACCCGATTCTGGGGAAGAGTTGGCTCTAAAAGGTTCCTCAACATCAAGTGAGCTTCAAGAGTCATGAAATGACGCCTACATGAACTCGAAGATTGTAAAGGACAGATTAAAGAAATGGCATGATCAGCTGATAGCTCGCAAAAATTTTAAGCTAGGAGACCGAGTGCTGCTTTATGAATCCAAGCTCCACCTTTTTCCGGGCAAGCTCAAGTCAAGATGGACCGGTCCATTTGCCACCCAATGCTTCTATCCAATGGCAAAGGAACTTGCTAAATTCCATGACAAAGAGATTCAAAAGCCACTGGCCGAGGCTCGCTTTTATGCAGCCCATTTCACGTTGCATAAGGAGGAGCTCCCCTTCTTTTTTATCCTCCACAACTAAGAACCACTGAGTGGGCTCGTCTCGCAGACTCGTAAAGCCACTCCATATATTTTTGGGTTCTTTTTTAATTTATTTCAATTTTCATATTTGTTCTTCCATGCTTTCCTTAATTTTAGCTTAGTTTTTATTGTAGTTTTTCACTTTCCTATGCTCCTATTCATAATTTTTGGTGTTCCCGTTTTTGTGTGGCCGATCAAGTCAAGGCAGCTGAGTGAGAATTTCGCAAGGTGAGAATTTTACAGCCACGCGAAATTCGCCAGGTGCGAATTGTCGCCCAGACTCTCATAGCTGCCCTTCGCCTTCTCGCGGCCTTCTGTCCGTGAATCCTTATTTATGTCTCCTTAAATTTCCAAACCCTAGTTTTTAGTGTCCATCCTAAACCTTTCACCTTCCTTGAACCCTTATAAATAGCCCTAACCTCCATTCTATTTCCTTTCAAACCATCTGAAGAAGACTCAGAGAAACCCCTTTCCATTCTTCTTCCCCACTCCTAATCCGCTACGCGAAGACTCAAGTGCAAGCACGCCTTCCTACAGCCTGTGTGAGGCCATCCTCACCCCTCTCGTCACTGCCGCCACCCCATTGGCCGTGCAAATTTCGCCGATGATCCGGCTTCCTCCTCCCCGTCGCTCTTGTCCCGCAGTGCATGAAACAAGGGTGGGGCCCACTCTTATCCCCTTCACATCCTCTGGCCATCTAGAGGCCCCCGCTCTAAAAGAGGGCCTGAATTCGCCCTGGGAGTCCTCCAAATTCCGCCTCAGATCCCCACTCCCACCCGCTCAAGGCCCGCCTTCCGCGCCTCACAGACTCCGTCCCGTCCCATCCAAAGGTCTTTTTTCATCCTGGCTAATCGTGGCCCTATTCCAGTGGAATTTGACAGTGCCAAGGACTTTCACGATGAGATCTTTTATGACATATCTGCTTTTTCCGCCCTTCCCGAGCTCAGAGACTCCATGCGACTTGTGCACCTGCATTCTGAGCCTTCACGACTCCACGGTTTTTCTACCCTCGTGTGATCATCGAGTTTTATCAGACTATGACATCCAGGCGAGAGCCCCATCCTACTGCCATACACTTCTCTATTGATGGTCGTGAGGGGATACTTCGGGCCACTGATATTGCAGCTACATTCAACCTTCCGGTTGTCCTTGCTAACTCGGTAGAATTTAGATAGTGGCCTCATCCCTCACCTCGGGACATGGTTCGCCTGTTATCCGCGGATATAACAGCAGGATCCGTTCTAATCAGGAGGTAGCTTCCTCCGAGTATGCTTCTTATTGACCACATACTGTGGTCCAATCTATTTCCACTTCAACATCTGGTACAGAGGAGAAGAGCCATTCTAGAGGCCCTCTATCGTATCTCCGAGGGTTTTTGGTTCTACCTTACTGAGCTTATCATGACCTCCTTGTTCCACTTCGAGGACAAGGTCCACCGCAAGAACCTTAGTCGGGGTTAAGTTCCATACCCCTCATATTTCCGAGGCTGCTATCTCAAGTGTTTGAGCACCTTTGTTTTCCTGCTGAGCCCCTATTAGAGCGCCGTCAAGATCGCGAGACCACTTTCACTGTAGAGAAATGGTAGTCTATGCCTGGTACTCCTCATCTCCCACTTCAGACCTAAACGAGATCTACCAAGATGACCATCATGTGGAGGATCACCACCTCCTCAGAGTTCCTACCGGTGAGCCTGCATTCTAGTATCCACACCCAACAAAGCCACGCCCACCGCCACATCACCCGCCTCCTATACCTCTGCCTCCACCAGATTCAGTCACCCAAGACGCCAAGATCGCCACTCCAACATATCTTTATATCCCCTCGGGATTTCCTGGCTATTATAAATGTAGTCCGCAATTCTTCTACCACGTCACATCTGCGCCACACACGCTCTAGCAGAGAGTGATGAGACCCACCGAGGCCGCCGCTGCTTAGACACCCATGTCGCCCAACAATGCATCCTCGTGCGCACATTGTGAGTCACCCCGGGCCTACCCGATCTCCCTTCATCGCGTCCCGCCTGTGCCTCCCTACCATCCTCCAGCCAGCTCTCATCCAGCCCCTCCTACAGCCTACATTGGGCATCCTCAGCAGCCCGCAACACCGACACCCTCCAGCCTTCCTCAACATCTCCTCGCCGTCTGTAAAAGTTACAAGGATGACACCCCACCAGCTGCACACCCTTGAGAAGGTAGCACTTCCTTCCCTAGCTTCCCAATCCGAACCCCATTGAGGATAATGAGACATTTGGTTGGGGAGGAGAGTTAGCGAAGGAAGTGGCTTTTACATTTATGTTTTGTTAATTTTGAGCCAGTCAAATTTTGTTTAGTTCAATGACTTGTAGCTAGTTTTGTGAAGTTGTTGGCTTCTTTTTCAGAAGGTGAAAATATAATATCTTTTTTATATATATAATATACAATCTCACTATAGTTTTAAAATTTCATCCTTTTTTTTTTTTTTTTGTTTGTTTCATGTAGTGCTTAGCTTACAGTAAGAAAAGTTGAAACATCGCCCCAATGTTGTTGATGTTAGATTGGTTCCATGCTTATTTAAGTTGATGATCAGTTGAATTCCTATTGTTTTCAACCTTTTTCTTCCGCCTGAGTCAAATTCACACACCAAGTACATTAGGCCTCGACTTTAGACTTGACCTCCCTTTAATGTGCAGGACCCCTGAAAGACCAATGATTCTTTCCAAGAAAATAAATGGGGCAAGATGAAAAGAAAAAGAAAGAAAAGAAAAGAAAAGAAAATTTGTGGACGTTGTCTTGAAACCCGAGCAAAGTTCGAGAGGGTATATGTGGCGCAAGTCTTTAAAGCTCCTATGGTTCTAAGCCAACTGGTCGAGCCACCGACTTCAGGTTCATTACACGGGTGAATGTGCGCAGCTTAGCAAGTCAGAAAAGCCGGAGTCTCTGAATTCATTAGAAGTCCCAGAAACCCGGAGTCAGGCTGAAAATCCCATGACTCTGATGCCCTAAGCCTTAATTGGTCAGAGTCATCTATGATCCTCGCTACATGGACATTCAGAAGTCGAGATGCCTCAAAGATCGCACCCTACAACAATGCAGTCATGGAAATAAGAGGGTCCCGATCTATTTAGGTTGGTTAGCTTACAGGTTTCGCCCTAGCTAGGTCAGAGAGTGCGCTGACGTAATTATCGCTGAAAGTCGATCAAACTAACACTTAGGCCTGGTGAAAGTCTAAGCTGATCCTGTAGAAGGAAGCCCTGATACTTTATTCGTACATTTCACCCTCTCAAGATGGTTATCAACAGTTTTAGTGATTCTATTGAGGGTTGGGCACACTCCCTTCCACATTCTTTTGAAATATCATATTTTCTTTAGAACATACTTTGATATTGTTTTTATTTGCTCTCTCTTTCTTCATCATGGCTGGACTAGCAAATGTGTTTCATTAAGCAGATTACTACCCAAAAAGTGTTGTTTTGTATCCCTATTATAGGCTTTGAGCACTTTTGTATTAATCACCAATTAACCCGGTTGGCACATCGAGGTCCTGCAATTTTTACCACTAATCGCATTTTGTGGAAAATTTTGTGCCTCATGCTATTCATGCCACTGATTAAGTCACTTCATGACCTAAGAAGTCAAGTTGAATTCAAAGCTGCAGTTTAGAAACAAGAAGAAAAGAGGAGCAGAAAGAGTAGAAGAAGTTCGTGTGGTGCAAAATTCCCTGTAGCCACTGCGAACCGTGGGCCTCCTGCTTCTTCGACTCTTTTTTCGAGCCAATTTGTACTTTCCCACTTCCCTTCATGCACAGCGTGGCGCCTATATATTTTTCAGAATTTCGTTATTTTGGCAATATAAGCCCTGTGAAGACTTTGTAAAACCCTTAACTTCGATCAAGAATACACTTTTCAAGAGAACTTTCCCAGACTTCTATTTTCCTACTTTCTCTCACTTTCTCACCTGCCAATCACCCTTTAAGAACGATAACTCGAAGGATGAGTGGCTAAATCCCCTTCATCCTTGAAGAGGAAGGTTACTGGAGGAGGGTTCCTAGGGTTCATAGCTTCAACGCAGGTATTTATTGTCATTTATGAGTCTCCTTCCAATCCCCAAAGTTCAAATCCCTTAGACGATCATGAACGGCCTGCTTCTCAAGTAATCTTGTAATTCATGGATGCCATTACCGATCCACCGAGCTCATTAGTTCCCATTTATTAGTCACTGTAAGGTGGGTCAAGGAGATAGGTTTCCACTGCCTGAGACCATTAATGCTCAATAAATGCCATCTTTCAAAAGGAAAATTATTATGGGTTCGCTTTTTTGGTGGAAGCCAGTGTCAGAAGATCTCTGCTCTGAAAATGACTATAGGTCATCCTTCAACGATATAGCAGCACCAGAACTCCTCTCAATTACCTTTTAGAACCGTAACCCAAGAGCTGATATCAAGGAGATTTCTTTTATATTTTTACTTCATTTTATTTCTAGTTTTCAGCCATCAAACCCACTATTTTTATCAAACCTTAAAATCCAAAACAAATTCACCATTTTGAACCTCACTGTAAGTCATTTGTGCGAAGAAAACCCATCCCTGTGTTCAACCCTAGAGCCACTATACTGCAGTAGCCATGCTACGACAATAGGAGGAATTAGGTTTATAAATTTTGTTGATTCGGGACCACCCTTCGTGCCATGAATCAGGTATTTATGTTGGTTTTCAATCTTCATCTATTATTAACTATATTGAGCCTCTCACAAGTGAGGTTTTTACTGCTCGATTTGCAGATTGTCATTTTAATGAAGATGTTTTCCTGGGCTAATGTAGGAGAAAATCCAATTCCAAGAATGGCGAAATTACATGGATCGCATTATTTTTCATCTTGACACCCCCCTCACCCACAAAGTGCCATAATCAATTAGAGTCCAAAAGATAATTCCATTTACAAATCTTGCAAATCAATACCCGATGCATTTATTGATTCAATAAAGTTACAAAAATCACATATACTGCCATATCCCAAAGACGGACAAATTCAATGGGAAAATTGAAATGTAGTGTGGCCAATGGGCCTTAGCCACAATTAAAACACGAACGACCTATTGGCTCAAAAGATACAATTCTTAGAAAAAGGAAAAGTGTTAAATTCAATGCTCCTGAAGAGTATACAAATGTGAAAGGATTGAATGATGAACTAATAACCCCTGCAGAGGCATCAATTGAACAATTATCTCATGAGATTGTACCGGTACATAACAATGAAGAGATATTTATTAATTATATACATAAGGGAAAAATATGGGATCAAAATACTACCCTTATAGATGATGCTTTCAAGTGGCTATGGATATCCAAGCAATGATGAAGATCATGAGCCACAAAATATGAATGAATGTCGACGTCGAAATGATTGGTTAAAATGGAAATAAGCAATTCAAATAGAGTTAAAATCACTGGCTAAACGAGAGGTATTTAGACCAGTAGTTCAAACATCTAAAATATAAACCTATTGGATATCGGCGGATTCGCACGAAAGAGAAATGAGAAAAAATGAAATCGTATATATAAAGCATGCCTTATGGTCCAAGTTGCTGCAGCTTCTCACAAAGACGTAGAATTGATTATGAGGAGACGTATTCTCCCGTAATGGATGCAACATTTCGTTATTTAATATATTTAGTAGTCTTTGAAGGACTTGATATGAAGCTGATGGATGCAGTCACAACATATTGATATGGATCTATTGATACTAATGTATATATGAAAATCCCTAAAGGATTCAAATTACTTGAAGTAATGAATTCAAAACCACGGAGCATGTATTCAATCAAGTTACAACGATCTTTATATGGATTACAATAGTATGGTCGAATGTGGTATAATCGTTTAAGCTAGTATTTGTTCAAAGAAGGATATGTGAATAATTTAATTTGCCCATGTGTTTTTATCAAGAAAGTAGCAACTGGATTTGCAATTATTATGGTATATGTGGATGATTTGAATTTGATTGGGACTGAAGATCTCATCAAAACAATTGACTAATTAAAGAAGGAATTTGAAATGAAAGATCTTGAGAAAACAAAATATTGTCTCGATCGACAGATCGAGCATTGTTCAAATAGTGTATTAATCCATCAATCAACATATACAGAAAAAGTCCTAAAGTGCTTTCATATGGATAAATCACACCCCCTTAGTTCCCCCATGGTTGTTAGGTCTCTTGAAGTGACCAAAGATTCATTTCGGCCTAAAGAAGAAAATGAAAAATTACTTAGTCCTAAATTACCATATCTCAGTGCAATTGGTGCACTAATGTATCTTACAAATTATACTCGATCAGACATTGCTTTCTTGGTTAATTTATTAGCAAGATATAGTTAAGCTCCAACTAAAATGTAAATTGAATGAATAAACATATTATGATATTCGTGGGACATGTGACATGAGATTATTTTATTCCAAAACATTGAACCCACAATTTTTCGACATAGATGTGCTATCTTTCGAACCTCCTCACAAAGCTCGATCACATACGAGATATATATTACTGTGAAATATCACATATCTTGTATGGGCCAATAAAACAAACACAATACCACCACCTCCAACCATTCAAATACTTACATGAATGAAGTGATTCGTGGTGCGTGAGGGTACAGAATCAACAAAATTTAAAGTATTTTAATTTTATCACGTAGCATAGCTACTACAGTATAGTGGCTCTAGGGTCGAACACAGGGATGGGTTTTTTTCACACAAATGACTTGCAGTGAGGTTCAAATTGGTGAATTAGTTTTGGATTTTAAGGTTTGGTAAAAATAGTGGGGTTTGATTGTAACACCCAGGAATTTGTATAGGTATAAGTTAGGGAAAATAATAATGACAAAAATTTGTATATGTATAAGTTACGGAAAATAATAATGACAGAATTTACGTTATTACTACATGAAATAATAATGATAATTGAATTAGATGTTGCAAAATAATGATAATTCAATTAGATCGTTATGAAAATACAATGGTAAATTAATTAGTAATTAATTGATTACTTTAATGAAAACTATGAAAATAATAATGGTAATAATTAATTAATTACTTTAATATGCCAGACGTTATGAAAATAATAATGGTGAATCAATATAATAATTAATTAATTTAATAAAAAGATGGGTAAAAGGCAATTTTCCTAATATATACCCTAGTATAAATTGAATAAAGAGAAGGAATCCTTCATTCTTCTTGAGCTTTCTTCTCCTACTGGTATAGAATCTTACGACGACTTTTCTTGATCAGTGCGCTTAAAGAACAAATTTCAGGTAAGATCTTCCTCATTTTATTTTTCTAGATTTCTTGATGTATTCTTTAATCTCTTCGCTTTAGATCAACCTGAAGAAATTCGATAGATTTCCTCACTCTCGTTCCTTAAAAAAAGAAAAAATAAAATAAAATAAGGATTGGTGGTGTCATATAGAATTACTTTGAGTATGAGAATGAAAAATTATTTAAGGATAATTTTTGAAAGAAAATAATGATAAACAAATAGGATAAATTTGAAAGGTCAATTCTCAGAGTAAATATTTGTATTTGATAAGTATTTAAAGATATATGTATTTTTTGGCAAGTAAATATTTTATTAAGGATTGAGATTTTATTAGATAAGAAATATGATTAGAATAATTATTTAGCAAGTATAGGAAATAATAGCAAGTATAGGAAATAAGATCCGTTAATAATACTTGTTGTCAAGTATGATAATTGTTAGGTAAAAAGGTTAGACGAGTATTGTGTAATAATATAATTTGTAAAATAGTATTAATATTATTTCTTTCTAGTAAAAGATTTAGTTCGGATTAAGAGCATAAAAATAAATAAATTATTAAAATAAGATCCGAAAGAATATGAGTTTTATAAAATTTCAGAAACTACCCATCTAAATATATCATTTGAACAATTGTCAATTTGTTTGAGGTGAACAAAAATAATATAATTGGTAAGAATATCGACTAGAAAATTGAAGAATAAATAAGTAATGATGATATTTCTTTCCTTATTATTTTAGGAGAAATATTTCATTGAGGTGAAATTCTTCTGATTAGCTCTTTCAAAGCTTTTGGAGTACTCCTTTGAGGTAAGTGATTCTAATACATTTTTCGAAAATTATTATTTTTATATATATGTATTCTGTATGATATTAATTTAAGATTTTTAAAGAAAATTGTTTGTTTTTACTATTCGAGGATGAAAATTGTTTTAGCTCGAATTATATATAATCTTGGTTTAAGTAAGTTTCTACTTGTTTTATTTATTTGATTATCCTCGATCAAGAAAGTAGTTTTTGTATGATTGTACTCTTGAGATTTGTTTTATTTAATAAAGAAAATGGAGATATGATGTTTTGTAATTTGAAATTTTGAATGAAATATTTGACTCTAAGGCTTCGTCCTGTCAACTGAATAGCTGACACTATTCGCCCTTGTCAAAAAGATATAATAGCCGACCTTTACATTGTGGGGAATGTGGATGATTCTGAACCCCACTCTAGGGGTTTGCTAGGAGGTTACAGTACTAGTAGTGTTTTTGGTTCGTCCACCTTGGGTGGGCCAACAATTTCATGGCTGGGGCCACCCATTTGATATTTCATGACCGCAGAAAAACAAATATATTTGAAATGTATTTGATGCGGATTTGATATGACAAAGAAAGTTTGAACTAAATTTGATATGAAATTGTTTGAATCACATTTGATATGAAACCGATTTGAAATGGATGAGAACGTTTTTAAAGTATATTTTGTTAATGTTCTATCTTATTTTTGAATCAAAAGTTTTGATGAAAAAACATCTCCTATTCTGCGAGTATGATTGAAAACTTTTGATTCATGAAATGTATTAGCATTTATCGGGCTTTCAGCTCACCTTTATAATTTTTAAAATTTTTCTGTGCAATTCTTAGTTCGGTGAGGAGGACTAAGTAGGACTTAGAAATTGGTTTATTAGTATATTTGTTAAAACTTCTTTGGGACATTGTTTAGATGTTAAAGCTTAGTTCTGCTTGGGAATATTCAGTTTGTTATTTCCGGATAAGTATACCGTCGATGTATTGGTTTTCTGTGCTGATATTTGAGGATTTAGAAAGTTGCCCATTTAATTAACAGTGATTGGTAATTGACAAAAACTAAGCATATGAAGGTTGTCGTTACACTTCAAACCTTCAAATAAGGCTCGAGGGTGTGAATTGACTCATGCCCCTAGGTGCTTCGGCGTGACATTGATAGAAACCGAAATACAATGAAGAAAAAATATAAAAAAGAACTCCTGAAGCAGCATTCCGACCACCGGGGTTTGAAATCCTAAGATAACCGAGGGGTTCCTGTCCCTTTCCTCGCTACTGGGAGGATGACCTATAGTCATTTCCTAACCTGGACTTTCATTTGACACTAAAAACCGAACCCTAATGATTTTCTCAGGATGAGCATTTATTGGACATAAATGCTCCAGAAGTTGCACCATCTCTCGACCTACCCACAAGAACAAATAAATGGCAATCCACGAATCTGGATCTAGCAATAACCATCCACCGAACCCAAAAAAGATTGCCAAGCACGGTCAATCAAGGCACATCCAAGGGATTTAAACCCAGAGTTGAGAGATACATAAATGTCAATAAATGCTGCGCAAAAACATGAGAACCAACGCTTTACCTTTATTCAAAGCCTAGCAGCCCTCTCTTCAAGGATGTAGTTTAAATGCACCATCCCTTTGAGCTGGCTATTCGTAGTGGGTGTTTCAAGTTTCAAGAAAGTGGGAGAAAATGAGAGAAAATGAGAGAAAAGAAAATGAGCGAGAAAACTCTCGCTTAGTGCTCTGTATTTCTGATGCAGAAAATGAAATATCTTTTAAAAAAGCTTAACTGAGCTTATATAGTGCTCCTAATAAGCAAAATTACAAAAATATCTCCAATACCCACTATACATGATGGGTATTTAAGGAAAATCGCGTAATGGTCAAAACTGGGACACTTAGGGTCGTGGTCTGGAGTGAGCAGCTATAATTCACCGCTTAAATTTCGAGGTTGCGAAAATTTCGCAATCCCATTTGGGAATCTCATGTGCCATGCAACTTTTCGCAACCCCGCAAAATTCAGACGTCTATTTTCCCCTGCTTTCCGTCCTCTTTCCTCCGGTTTCTTATCTCGCAACCCGAGTCTGAACTCCTGCCCTTCGTGCTTGAGTTGACTCGACACTTTAATATCTTAACCCTGCAAAACTACAATAATAGCCACAAAATGCGATCAAAGAGTATACCGGACCCACGTGCAAATCAAAGTTAATTGCTGATTAAGACACAAAAATTACTCAAAACCTCCAATAAACAGGGTTCAAAATAGCACTATTTGGGCACTAATCACTCCCCCCAACCGACACATTGCTAGTCCCTTAATAATGAAAGAAAGAAAGAGCAGCAAAACAATAACAAAATTATGTTCTCAAAAATGGTATTTCTAAAAGTATGTGGATGAGTAATGCCTAACCCTCAATGAGAATCACCAAAACCCTGCCCAATAACCATTTCGAAAGAGTGAATACCATATAGAATTCAGCATCAAAAGAATTTCATTCTCTAGAGAATCAACCTAGAACTTCCACCAAAATCTAAGTGTTTATATGATTAGTTTTCAACAATAAACTGCCAAACTGCACTCTCCCCCCAACCAAGCTATTGCCACAACCTAGTACACTAACTAACCTAAATTGATCAAGACCCACTCTTATTCCACAATTCATTTTGTGTTGCAAGGGTGCAATGCTGAGGAATCGACTTCACCAAAGTCCATGTAACGGGGATCCACCGATGACTCCAACCACTCTGGGCTACCAGGCACAAGTCATAAGGATTTTTCAATCACTAACTCTTCAGGTTTCACCCCGGACTTCAAATGATTTCGAAACTCCAGCATCTACAACTTGCTAACTCCACCTATTCACTCGTGTAGTGAGATCTAAGTCGATGGCTCCCAACCAGTTGGCTTAGGGCACCGGGCTTTAAAGACTTTCACATATATCCCTGACTGTCGTAGTTTCAAGGCGCAAAGAATTTTTCTTTTTCTTTTTCTTTTGCTTTTTCTTTTCACTTTCTTTTTTGCTTTAGAAGACTTGTTGGCCTTCTTTTCATGGGGGTCCTTAACCTATTAAGGGTGGTCAACAAAACTAGGTTAAGCTTTTGCAAGATTTAGGAGGCTAGGCAGTTTTTTAGCTGATGTGCACAGTGTGTGGTTAGCTAAAGGTGGAAGAAAAAGGGTCAAAAGCAATAAGAATTCAATTGATTATCCACTTAATTAGGAATGGAACTAATATAACATCAATAAGAATTGGACAATGCTTCAACTTTTCAAACTGCAAGGTAGGTAAAACACAAAAAAATGGGTGTAATTTTGAAACTGTAATTGTGAGCTGTATGAAATGTATAAAAAGAGATATGCCTATATTTTCGGCTTTACAAAAAGAAACTAACAGCTTTACAACCAAAACAAATAGCAAGCCACTGAACAAAACAAAATGGACTTACTCAAAATAGTAGTAAAAACATAAATGTAAAAGCCACTTCCTTCGCTAACTCTCCCCCCAACCAAATGCCATATTGTCCTCAATAGGGCTCGGATTGGAAAGTTAGTGAAGGAAGTACTACCTCCTTAATGGTGAGCAAATGTGGATGTCATCCTCCAGCTCGGGCAGGTCGAGAGCCGCGATGAAGTCGAGGAGACCGCTAGCATGTCCACCTGCCGCAGAGCCGGGTGGGTCAAGCACGAGGATGATCCGAAGAGGCCCGGGCAGCATCGTGGAGAGATAGGAGGTAAGCCTGTGTGACTTGAACTGCATCTAGGATGACATGGTCTCCCAGGCGAGCAAGGCGCGGGTCCGAGCGATAGCGCCTTGTGCTTGTCATCCTTCGCCTAAGGCCGTATTGGTACCGCAGTATGCTCTCACCGCATCCATACAGTGAGAAAATCCCAAGTGGGATATGTGAGATATGTCATGGTGGTAATCGATGTACTAGGTCCAAATTGAGTCTGCGAGAGCTGGAGACACCGGAGGTGCAAGAGAGGATGTCACTATGGTAGGTAATGGGCAGAATCGATGAAGGCGGATGGTGCAATTTTGGGGGCCTTCGTATCCTTAGGGATGCCATTAACTGCTATGTCCTCGCCTATGTCCCGAGGTGGAGGTACCGAGCACGATAGAAGCTCACACCGTCATCTGGGAAAGAATGGTCACAAGAATCTCGACAACGCCCACCTGGGCTCAACAGAAACCCATATGCTCTAACACCTAGCATAGTAGCCTCGAGAATGTGAGAGGTATGACCACCAGTGGTTAGATTCTCGCGTGCGGGACCTTTGGTCCTCAAAGTGGAACAAGGAGGTCATGAAAAGCTCAACAAGGCTGAACCAAAACCCTAAGTGATATGCGATATGTAGCTCTATCACTCTTCCAACGCATCGGTATGTCGGGAGGGCAGGTTAGATCGTAGTATATGGTCATATGAGCATACTTGTGGGATCTCGCTCCTAAAGGATAGACCCCGCCGACGCGCCTCTAGATAATATGCTAATCCATCTCCGAGGCGAAAGGGGGCTACGCCTATAGTCAATCTAGTCATCAGACACCGGGGAAGTTGAATGTAGCTGCAATGTCGACGGCCAGAAGTGTCCCCTCACGGCCATCAATGGAGACGTGGATGGCAGTAGGATTGAGGACTCGCCTGGATGTCATAGTATGGTAGAACTCCATGACCACCCAAGGGTAGAAAAACTGGTGTGGGGTCATAAAAGGCTCTAGGGAGTACCGCTGCACAAGCCTCATGGAATCTCTCTGAAGTCGGATCTAGAAGAAAAGTCGGAAAAATCATAATATGTCTCGTAATGCACTTCCCTGGTACTGCAATTTGAATTGCCTGTAATGGGGCCGCAATGGAAGAAGGGGCATAGGATAATAGAAGCAAGGGACAGATCCGGGGGGAAGTCATCAGCTGGTCCCTGAATAGGTGGGGAATGGGGCTCCTGGGGCCTCGAACTAGATGACTTACCCGGAGTCTTCAAGTCCTGCCCTCAGAGGCGGGAATTTCTCCGATGGTGGCAAGTGATAAGGAGATGGAGGAGTAGGCCTAACCCGCGTATCATACCTACGAGGGGTAGGAGCTGGAGAAACGCAAGAAGAATGGCGGTATGAGTGTCTTGTCCTCACAGTTAGTAGTGCCAACACCAGTAGGGCAAGTACGCGCGGGCTGAGAAAGTTGCTGGTCGACCTCGGCCTAAGCTAAGTCCTCCGCAAGTCTTGGCCATGCTTGAATTAGGGAAGAGATGAAGAGGTTGGAGAGGTTCTCTGCTTCAGGAAAAGGGAATGAAATGAGTTAAGAAAGGGGGTGGGGTTTATATAGGGGGATTGGGGAAGGTGAAAGGGCTAGTTAAATAGTGTCCATAAATGGGCATTAAAAACTAGGCTAAAAAATATGGGGAAATTTATAGTAGGGTGCAAGAAACGAAGAGGTGCAAGGAGATTTAAGAGGTAGGGAAACCGAGAGACGCAAAGTAAAGGGATCTTCAGAAGCCGGCAAACATTCTTCCCTTATGTTACACCTCAGAAAACAAAATACCAAAAATTATGAGAATGCATAAGAGAATGAGAAATGCAATCAAAACTAAGTTACAATTATGGAAAACACAAATAAAACTTGAATAAACCAAATAAAATTCATTAAACACAAAAAACGAGTACATTTCGGGCCCGCAGAGACCAAGCCAACTCGTGAGTAGCTTCGTCGAATTTATGAGGTCAAGAAGGATTCCCTCCTTGTCTGCTAAGGCGAATCTGAGGTTTATAGGGCTTAGCCTTTGCCCATCGACCAATACCGCTATCCTTGGAATCGAAAGGCAGTCCACCGATCCATTAGGATGAACTTGATGAATACGAATGGACCGTACCCATCTTCGACTTGAGCTTGTCTTCTAGAAGAGGTGGAGTCGAATCATACAACAATGCTTGGTCCCCATGTTGAAAGTTTTATGGCTATTATTTGATCATGCCATTTCTCTTCCAATATGTCCTTTCTACTTGAGTTCAAGTAGGCATTGTTTCAATTCTTCCAATTCATTAATGTCGAGGACCCTTGCAGCACTCTTCCCAAATCTAGGTTCAGCTTTTTGATGGCCCACCATGCCTTATATTCAATCACAAAAAGTGTGTGGCATGCCTTGCCATAACAGGGCGACACACGACATCCCAAGAACGATCTGGCTACGCTTTGTATGCCCACAAGGAATCTAGCAGCTTAAGAGACCAGTCTTTTCTATTGGAGTTCACCACTTTCATCAATATGGTCTTGATTTCTCTGTTGGCAAGCTCAACTTGATCCCTAGTCTGAGGGTGGTACGAGGTGGCCACTTTATGCTTGACACCATATTTAGTTAGGAGGTTCTCAAAGGGTTTGTTGTAGAAGTGTCAACCTCCGTCACTGATTATGGCCTTTGGGACTCCAAATCTGGAGAAAATATTTTCTTTCAAAATTGAAAGCACCACCCCTCGTGGTCTCCAAGTACTGCTGAAGGCACCGTCGGCTCCACCCACACATAGTCAACTCCCACCAAAATGTATACATATCCAAAGGAAGAAGGGAATGGCCCCATAAAGTTAATGCCCCAAACATCGAACAAACCAACTACCAGAATTGGGTTTAGAGGCATCATGTGACGGTGAGATATTTTCTCTCAATCTTCGCATTTGTCTAATCTCGCATATTTTCAGGCATCCTTGAAAAGAGAAGGCCAATAGGAACCCAAATTACACCTTCACACGGTCTTCTAGGAAGCAAAATGACCTCCACATGCATTCTCATGGTAGTGACTGAGTATTCCTTGTTGTTCTTCCTCAGGCACACATCTTCTAATTATCTGATCAACACAATATTTGAACAAGAATGGTTCTCCCCAATAGTAGGAATGAATCTTTGCAAAGAAGAACTTCAGTTCTATGCCTTTCTACTAACCCGGTATTTCATAAGCAAGAAATTGTCACGTGAGCATGCTCATGGGCATTTTCCACAAGCAACAGGGACTCCTCAGGAAACTCATCATTAATCGGAGGGTCAGTGGGTGTCATGCTATGGTTAGTCACGAGAGATGATCCGCAACAAAGACTCTCCACCCCTTTTTATCCTTGATCTCGGCAGTGCTGAATTCTCAAGGAGGAGAACCCACCTAATGAGCCTAGCCTTGGCATTTTGCTTGGTGAGAAGGTACTTCAAAGCCGAATGGTCTGTGAAAATTATGATGTCCGACCCCACCAAGTATGCACAAAATTTATCCAAGGCATAGACCATCGCCAACAATTCTTTCTCTGTGGTGGTATAATTCCTCTGTGTTTCATTCAACGTTTTGCTTGCATAGTATACCACATAAGGTTTCCCTTCTTCTCTTTGACCAAGAACTGCTCCGATGGCAAGATCACTGCGACGCATTACAACTTCAAAAGTAATTGCTACCGGGGGCCCTTACTACCGGTGTGTAAAGGGCTGGCAGGTTTCGAGCCTCAAAGCTCCTTTGGCGCCTTTCATTCCAAGTACCAAGGCCCTTTTCAGCAGCTTGTAAAGAGGTTTAGCAGTTTTCAAGAAGTCCTTGATGAACCTCCTATAGAAACTTGCATTCCCAAGGAATCATTTTGATCAAGCCAATACATTCATGGGAGAAGGGAGTTTGGAAATTAGCCCAATTTTGGCCTCGTCAACCAATTCCCTGTCGATATGATATGCCCCAAAGACAATTCCGTCAATTCATGAAAACACACTCTTCCCGCCTTTGAGCACAAAAAATTTTCTCAATGCACCCGTGCAGACGCTCATGTGTCGATCAAGCATTCTTCAAAACTCCCTCCATATACTGTAATGTCGTCCATGTAGACCTCCATAATGCGCTCCGCCAAATCACTGAAGATACTAAACATGCATCTCTGAATGTAAGGTGGGCATCAGACAGCCGAAGGGCATCCTCCCAAGCATAAGTCCCAAATAATAATGTGAAAGCAATTTTCGTCCTCGCAACAATTTCGATCTAGAAGCGCCCGAATAGCCATCCAAAAAGCGCAGTGCCGGGTGCCTGTAAATTCTCAGAGCGATCCATAAAAGGTAATGTGAAGTGATCTTTTCTGTCACTTCATTCAAATTCCTCCCATAATCAATGCATACCCCCAACCTATAGTAAGGCGGGCACCCTTCTCCTTTCTCATCAAGCACGTGTCACCCGCTTCACAACCTGAGTTGGACTCACCCAGGTGCTATCGGATATGGGGTATATGATGTCGGCTTGTAGCAATTTCAGAACTTCTGCATGTGAGGATTCAATCTTCGTTGTGGCTGCCTGTCTGATCTCGCTTCTTCTTCTAAATAGATGTGGTGTGTGCAAACCAAAGAGCTAATTCCCTTCAAATTAGAGATTTTCCACCTAATAGCCTGCTTATTCTCCCTGAGGATGTCCAGCAAACTGTTTTCCTGTGAATTATTGAGCAGGGAGGATATAACAACTGGACATTGCTCATTTTCCCAAGTATTCACTTTAATCTCCACAGCGCAGGTTTGATCCAACTGAGGCTCATCAAGTTCCTTCCTCAATTAGTAAAGGTAGAATTTCTTCCTTTTTTTTCTCCATGGCCCATGTAAAACACATATTTTCTCGGGTTTCAGAACTCTTCTCGTAATAAATAAGACAACTCCCTCAATCCAAGACTTCCGCCGCTTCACCTTGTTCCTCCGTAATAGTACTATGCAACCTCCTCTGGACCCTCTTCCAATGGTTGCATATGCTTCTTGCTCAAGTGGAAGATATTGAGTTCCAAGGTCATGTTCCTGAATGTAAGTTGCATAACTCCATTTTGGAAATTGATGATTGCATTAGAGGTGGCTAAAAATGGTCTTCCAAGGATTATAGGCACATAATTAGCTCCCACTGCAACTGGCTCTATATCAATCACAACAAAATCTACAGATAGTGTGACCTGGTCTACTCGTATTAACACATCCTCCACAAGGCCCTCTCTTCGATTTTTGCGGATATGTCTCGGCTAGTGGACAATGTGATGGTGCAGGTCAAGCTCTCCTTAACTCAAATTGCCAGACACTAAATACAAGAGGTTGACACCGGCTCCCAAGTCTGGTAATGCCAAGTTCTGATGTTAACGAGATGGCAGACAACCCTGCTCAGATTTTCACTGGGTCTTGGCACTGAATAATGACACTGACTTGTTTTGTTAGGAAGACTTTCTTATCAACATTTTTTAACCCTCTTTATCGTAATGTGTCCTTTTTAAAATTTTTGCATAAGTCGAAACCTCGTTGACTGGCTGCCTAACAGGATGTCGATTTTCACCGCTTAGCACTTCTAGAATCTCGCACTGGTCGATGACCTCTGCTTTTTAAAGGTTTCGAGGGAAAGGTGGAGGTGTGCTCTTCTTTCCTGGGCATCTTCTTTAATCACAATCTGTTCAACTTCCTTCCACTCCCTTTATTTGCTTCATCGGTTCGGGGACCAATGTCAACCCTCCTTACCACTTCTCAAAGGATCACGCTTGACTCCATCTATCCCAGAAGTCGCTCACTAGAAGAGCCTCCAATTCATGCACCCCTAGATTGGGCCAGGTCCGAGAAGGAGCCTTCTTACACCTGCCGCCGGCTCACAACCTTAAAAGCCTCTACACGCAGATTGTCAAATTTAGGCAAGATCAAAATCGTTGTGTTCTCAATCTTTTGTTCATGTGCTTATCAGACAACTTTCGTTAGCTTCAGTATTTACGCCTCGTTTTCTACAAACTGCCCACCACTTTGCTTAAATTCATTATAGCTTGCTCAACTGGAGATGAGGATGGTGGTGGCTGTGGTTGAGATGAAGAACCATACTGCTGCTATGCACTAGGGGTATATATGCTAGAGGTTTTGGTTTCCAGGAGAGGTTAAGATGGTTTCTTCAATTGGGATTATATGTGTTGTTGTATGGGGCATTTGTTGGTGGCTTGTATTGGCCCACAACATTGGCTTGTTCAGCCATCATATCCTCACTGGCGAACACTGGGCATTTCGTGCTCACTGCATCGCAAATAAAGCATGGTCGGTCAAGGATGTTCAACACCGTCACACCTCATGTCGATTTCTCATTTCTAGCTCTTCTCTGTAACCTTCTAGCCAAGGTGGATAATCCTATTTCATTTCATGTCCTCCTGGGAGTGAGTACATGCTCTCCCTTGAGTCAATGCAGAGTTCATTCCCTCTCTACCTCGTCAGTCTATCCTGTGCCTTAGATACTTCGCAGAGGTTCTAGAAGTCCATGGCTTTTTTTGGGTTTTTCCTCAGGAAGTCTCCTCCACACATAGTCTCTAGTACTGTTTACAGCAGGACATTCTATCATAAAAATGGTTTACTAGCAACCACGTGTCAAAGCTACGCGAGGGCAAAGACCACTGGTTTCCAAATACCTTTCCCAAAGACTGATAGAATTTCTCGCTGGTCAAAAGGTGTAAATCAGCCTTCGCATTGTTGGTCTGTGTGTGAGAAAATTTTCTTCAAGAACTCAAATTTCGCATTTTTGTCTACACTCCGATGGTCCTCGCCTCAAAGAGTTTGAGTCAATTCTCGTTTCATTCTTCAGAGTCAAAGGAAAAAATTTCAGCCTCATTAGATCTAGGTTGGTAGCATCTTCCTTGAAGGTATTGCAGACTTCCTCAAAATCTTGGATATGTGTATACGGGTTCTCACTCTCCATACCATGGAAGGTGGGAAGTAGAGGCAGAACGTAGGGTCTGACTATCATGTCCTCTGCCGGGGGTACAATACATGAGAGTGCACTCACCCGATGCGAAGTCCCTCATGGGCCATATGCACTGGGATTCCTCTCAGACCCTCTGGTCACTCTCCGCTGCCCGGTGTGGAGGCCCACCTTATCAATTGCTCGCTCACTTCACAACTTTGTTCGTAAGGCACTGATGACTAATCCGCCCACGTGTTCTAACCCACTGGTGCATAAACTTCTATAGAAACAAAGACAAAACACAAAGAAGAAACAAAACCAAAGGCCAAAAGGTTATCATATTTCCAAGATAAAAAAAATTGTATATGGACGATAAAATTGAATCAACCTAACAATGAACTCAAAGTTAGAGAAATAAAAGTAAAGACAAAAGGGCTAATTGTTCAATACTGTGGATGTGGATCACAAGTTCAACAAATCAACACTTGCACCATAGCTACCGGCAAAGATAGTGGGCTCTAGGTCACGTGGACGGCTTTTCTTCACACAAATGAATTGCAATGAGGTTCAAATTGGTGAATTAGTTTTGGATTTTAAGGTTTGGTAAAAACAGTGGGGTTTGATGGTAGAAAACTGGAAATACAATGAAGAAAAATATAAAAAGAACTCCTTGAAGCATCGGGCCACTAGGTTTGAAATCCTAAGATAACTGAGGGTCCTCGTCCTTCTCGCAGTTGGGAGGATGACCTATAGTCATTTCCCTAACTGGATCTTCATTTGACACTAAAACCGAACCCTAATGATTTTCTCAGATATAGCATTTATCGACATAAAATGCTCCTAGAAGTTAAAATTATCTCTCGACCTACCTTACAAAGAATAAATAAATGGTACCAATAGTCTCAAGGATTCAGCAAGCATCCATCGAACTCGAAAAGATTGCTGGCATCAATAATCAAGGCAACATCTAAGGATTTAAACTTCGTAGGTGAGAGATGGGCTAAATGGCAATAAATGCTTGCATTAAAAACATGAGAACCAATAGTTTACCTTAGATTCAAAGCCCAATAACCCTTCTCTTCAAGGATAAAGGGGTTTAGCCAACCATCCCTTGAGTTGTCATCCGCAAGGGGTGCTTGGCAACCAAGAAAGTGGGAGAAAAGGAGAGAAAATGAAAAGAAAATGAAAGGAAAACTCTCGTCAGTGCTCAGACATTTAATGCAAAATGAAGGATATCTTTTACAAAAGCTTAACTGAGCTTATATAGTGCTCCTAATAAGCAAAATTACAAAAATATTCCACACCCACTAGCATGAAGGTGGTATTTAAGGAAAAAATTACAGAATGGTCAAACAGTGGGATAATTCCAGTCAAAGTTAGAGAGCAGGTTGCGAAAATTTCGCACCGCGAAATTTGCGTGTGTTGCAAAATTTGCGCAACCTGCAAAACAAGCATTGCCCATTTTCTTCGCTTTTCCTCGCTCCTTCCCTCCTCGTTTCTATCTACAAACCGAAGTTCAACTCGTTCTTTCAGGCTTAAGTTGACTCGATAATTTTGGCGAGTTTAACTTGCAAAAACTACAATAATAGCCACAAAATGCGATCAGTAATATAGTCGGGACCTTAATGTGCAAATCGTACACAAAAAATGCTCAAAACCTCCAATAAACATGGTTCAAAATAGCACTATTTGGGCACTAATCATGAAGCTAGTCGAGAATGTGTTTGGTTGAGATCCATGATACAACACATCAGAAAATCATGTGGATTATCTTCTATCAAAACAAACCAACAATGTTATATGAAGATAATCAAGGCGGAATTGTAAAGTCAAAGGAGGATATATTAGCAGATTGAACCAAGCACATTTCACCAAAATTCTTCTATACCATTAACTCAACGCTGGTGAAATCAATGTGCAAATGTATAAGGTCCAAAGTGGATAATCTAGCGATTTATTTTCTGTGCCCATTACTATAACATTTAAGAAACTTGTACACTAAATTGGTATGCGTCAGGTAAAAGATCTTCAAAATGAAGTATTATGTCACTATCAGGGGAGAATTGTTAAAGATGTTAGTATACTGCACTCTTTTTCCTTTTGTCTAGGTTTTATCCCACTGGGTTTTACTAACAAGGTTTTTAATGAGACAGTACTAACTATCAAGTGATGGTCATTCAAGGGGGAGTGTTATAAATAATTCATTGAGAAATGTGGATAATCACACATTTACCAGTGAATCATTATGGATGTACTTATTACTATATTAATGAAGACTAGATATATGTGATCCTTGATAATGAAAAAAAAAAAGAAAAAGGACCTTTAGAGTTCTTTCAGTTTCTTTCTACTTATAAAGAATGAAGAAAGGAAGAGAGAAATCGAGAGAACAAAGAGAAAACTTTAAAAGTCTTTTTTTTTTCATTATCAAGGATCTCATAAATATAGGGGTCTTAATTAATAAAGTAATAAGCACATCCATAATGATTCATCGGTAAATGTGTGGTCATTCACATTTCTCAATGAATTATTTATAACACTCCTCCTTGAATGACCATCACTAGATAGCTAGGACTGTCTCATTAAAAACCTTGCTAGGTAAACCCAAAGGATAAAACCCGGGACGAAGGAACAAAGCAAGAGTACAACATCTTTAACAATTCCTTCCCCGATAGTGACATAATACTTCATTTTGAAGATCTTTACCCGACGTATACACCCCGATTCCTGGGTCCGACCCGATCATGACCAATCCTGCCGGTGCGCAAACCATATACCGGGGACTCCCACTGCTTTTTTTTACAAACAATATATTTTTTTTATAACCAACAATCATTTACATTTACTAATGAACTACCACCGGAGTGGTATCCATTAAAGTTTATACACATATACTAAGTCCCATTTACTTATACAAATACATATCTAAAACAAACATCGAGATCGGATCGGCGGAGCAGTCTTTGAGTGAGCACCTATCTCTGAGATATTATTCTTGGTGTGGAATGTCACATCTATCTTTATCTCCTCTTCGGTACCTACCGCAGTTGAACACGTCTTCAAGCTTTGCGGCAGTGGGAACATATAGAGCCCGATGTGATAATATGATAATCGTCATCACTATCTTTTTACTTTTACTTATGCATATGTCGAGTCTATTCTTATGTGACTTCTAACTCATCTCATTTTATACATAGATTTTCCCTTTTCAGATTCCATATCATTATCTTGTCGTATTACTTCCATGTAATAACTGTCTTTTACTAGTTTCAATTCCATATCTTCTACATGTATGTCATATTAGATCACATTCAAACAAACTTATACTTATACAATGAGTAAATCGAAACATATCAAGTCATATCAATACATATTAGGTCAATCGAGACTAATACCAATTCATATTAGACTCTGTATCATTATCACGGCGAAGCCGTTAATCAACTCCTTTAGAAATTACATTTTAATGTCAGGAGTGCAGTTAAATCCTTTTAGTTTCGTTTTATTAATTTTCATTTTCAAAGTGTAAGGCCGAATCCCTACTTGACCCAGGTTGGCCGGATCAAGGCTGGAGCCAGTTTTACTCCGGCGTTTTCAATCAAAACATTTATTTCGTCTTATTAATTTTTTCTTTTCAAAAGTTTCGACCGAATCTGAGCTTGACACAGTTGCGGATCAATTTGGGCGGTTTACTCAGGCATTTCCAATTATCTTTCCAAAACATTTGTTTATGTTATTCCATTTATACTTTTTAATTCTGCGAAAGCACTTCTTTAGACAATCCCATAAACACTTATAATTTCAAAGACCCTTAACATTTACATTCCAACAAAATGCATTTTACAAAATGATGCCTTTTTACTATGCGTGTAATGTAAAGATGCTTAAACAATACAATTTTTAATGTCATTTTTAAGCTTATCGGTTTGTGATTTCACATACGATAGAAATCGACATTCATGACGATTCACTTGGGAATCACATACATTTGTCGGTCATTAGCAATGTGATTTCACCTTTCCGGTGTGCCGAAATGCCGGCGTATAGGTATAGAGTCGGCATTCACGGCCAGTTCACTTGGGAGTCGCCTTGCGTTTAATGAATTCGGTGCTTGATGTGATTTCATTCAGTATTGCTTCGTCTCACATATGGCTATGAAATTAGACATTCCGCGATAGATTCACTTGGGAATCACGCCTGTTGTCGTCGGTAGCAATGTGATTTCACATTCAGTGTGCTCGTCTCACGCCAACACTGAATTCGACATTCACGGCGATTCACTTGGGGAATCACGCCTGTTTGTCATTGTTAGCAATATGATTTCGCATTCAATTATTATCGTCTCATATGGCTGTAAATTCGGCATTCACAGCCAGTTCGCGGGGAATCACCATACATTTGTCATTCGAGTAGCAATGTGATTTCGCATTAGTGTGCTCGTCTCACATATGGCTATAGAATTCGACATTCACGACATATTCACTTAGGGAATCCTGCCCTGTTTGTCATTCATTAGCAATGTGATTTCGCATTAGACAAATACGGTTACCTTAAATGGCCAATTCGGTTGGTGAATCCGTCGTATCGGTCGTTCAATGATACATTTCAAATCAATTTACTTTTATCGCGATAATTTGTTTTATCGTTTAATCATGGCGCATCATCACATGTGACAGACGTTCGAATAACAATCATTCAAATCAATATATATATATATATACTTATATATATATATATATATTCACAATTAGCATTCATAACCCGATCATAATCATTTCAATTCCCGATATCACTTTCGTATTATCTTTTCAAAAGATATACTCAATCACATACTCATTCATGTGATCATTTATATATACTCATTCATATGCTCATTCCACGTATACTCATTCCTTATACTTATTCCACGTATACTCTTTCATGTATACTCATTCATATACTTATTCATAAATTCATTTACGTATACTTATTTCCCACGTATACTCATTCATACACTCATTCACATATTCATTCATGTATACTCATTCATACACATTCATTTACGTATACTTGTTCGCATTCCATTCACATGATATTCATGTATACTCATTCATAAATTCATTTACGTATACTCATTCACATACACTCATTCACATATTCATTCCTTAATATACTCATTCATAAATTCATTTCATATACTCATTCCGCGTATCTCCTATCATTTGTTATCATTTTCTGGTTATATGTGATAATAATCATATATCAGTTAACCACATTATGTGTTCATGACATATTGCCTCTCATGTTCACAATCATGTTTCAACTCGTTTTCATTTTCATTTTCCATAATCATTTTCATGTTTCATGAACACATCACTACATTTTCATTTTCTACATTTTCCTTGTTTCATGCCTATTACATATGGCACTTCATATTCTTGTGAAGTATGATGTATGTGGAATCACACCTCATTCATATATTCTTATTCCTCTATGAATCTACTTTACTTAGGAAGGGGAATCAATCCAATCGGATCATCCAAACTAAAGTTATAGCATTTTCATGCCAACTAGTCATTTTACCGATTTTTCTAGTGACAGTTTGTATTACTAATTTTCCGGGATCTTAACTTCATATTTTGACACTATGTCCTTATAATAATTTAAATCTAAGGTTCTAAAGGTTCCTATTCAACTGGAATCACCCAATTCAGACAGGAACTCAGGATTCGTCCGAAACAACCCGGACTTCTCTATGTTCAACACTGAAACCAGAATTTGGTTTGCACATAGTCCCACTTCGAGTGGATTTTTGGGCCACTTAGAGTCATAATTTGACGATATCTATTTCTATATGGATGGTTTTCCTTGAAGTCTATTTTAATTGGCCACTTGAATCACTCAAATTGGATAAGAAATGGTAAGTTATGGCCCAATACAAAAGCGGTGGCTGGAAAGCGAACGGGGTTGTACCGGTACATGTCAGCATGTACCAGTGATCTGGATCTTGCTGCGGAACCCAAATTGTACCAGTCTGAGTTCAAATTGTGCAGTACATGACCTGAAATGCCCAAATTATGTGTTTTCTTCCCATTTCCATATTTTCCACCCAATTCATCTCTAGTTCCTTCTCCCTCAATATTTCCGGTCACTTTGAAATCTCTTTTATTAATTCATATAATTACATATCTTTCTTCCAAAAACATATCAAGATTCCTTCCAAAACAATTTTAATATGGGTTAAGACCCATACACAAACCAATTATGATGATTAGTTGGGTTTATTTGTTCCAAGCCTAACTCATCTATATAATTAAACCATGAATCCATCCACAAAGTAAGGATTCCATACCCATCTTGTGCCATGTGGGGTTTTACCCATCTTACTTGACATAAATTTTGGGTTAAGATGAAACCCTAGCACAAACCCTAGATTTGGACAAGATTATAACCATAAAAGCATGGAAATTCATACGAATCTTGGAAATACTATCAAAGAAGGAAATACCGCATCCTAGAAGAATCGTGCTAAAGCTTTAATATTTTTCGCCATCATATTGATGAAAGCCTCTAAAGTGAATATCTTACAGTCAAGGATCCATTGATCCTTTGGAAAAGTTTGAAAGAATGGTATGACCATCAAAAGACCGTAACACTTCCAAGGGCCCGTTATGATTGGATTTATTTACGACTATAAGATTTACCAAAGTCGGTCGGTGATATAAGCTTCGAGCCTTGTTCAAAATTAGCTCTTAGCTAAAATTATGTGGAGAAAAGGTCTCGGATGAGGACATGCTTGAGAAAACATATACCACTTTTCACGCCTCTAATATGCTCCTGCAGCGGCAATATAGAGAGCTTCATTTTACCAAATATTATGAGTTAATTTCATGTCTCCTTGTAGCTGAGCAGAATAATGAATTGTTATTAAAAAATCACCAATCTCGTCCTATCGGATCTATATCATTTCCTGAAGCCAATGCCACAATTCAAACTAATAAATGTGGGCATGGATATTTTTATGGACAAGGTCGAGGTTATAGTCGTGGTTGCCATATTTCTTGGAATCAAGGTGATTATAATCAACCTCACAATAAGAAAAATAACTCCAATAACCAGAAGTTAAATCATTCAGAAATATTACCGAGAAAGGCAATTGGGCCACATAACAAAAGGGTTTATAAGACTGAATGCTACAAATGTGGAATGAAAGGTCACTGGTCATGTACCTATCATACGGCCAAGCATTTGGTTGACCTTTATTAAGCCTCTATCAAAGGAAAATGTAACCAAATCAAGGCCAACTTTATTAATGGTGAATGGACAATGGATCCTGATGATCCTTATCAAGTCTCCCTCCAAGAAGTTAACAATTAAATTGATGACAATTTCATTGGTAATGATGGTGCAATACCTTTAACTCACTTTGATATCTCTGACTTCTTTGAAGATCCAAGTGGAAAAATTGACCATTTGAGTGGTGATGGCAATGTGTGCTATGAGTAACATATATGCTTATTATGTTACTTTTTATTACATATTTAATATAGAGCTGAGTTCATACATTTAAATTTTGTCTTTCTTTTGAAGATATATGGATCATTCTCACGGAGATGCATGTCTTGTTGATTGTGTCACAACTCCACAATTTCTACGTGATAAAAATGCTTTTCAAACTTAGCTTTAGTTCCATTTAATGTTCAAATATCTCAGGTCTCGTTGATGACCTATTTAAAGGCTCGAGAGAAAATTCTTATTATTCTACCTAATGGCACCAAGTTTCAAATTGATGATGCCCTTTATTCTAATAATCTAATCGAACTTTACATAGTTTCAAGGATATTCGCTGAAATGGATATCACATTGAAACTATGAGTCATAATGGAAATGAGTATTTACTCACTTCTGGGCAAAAACAAATCTTGGATCAATTGATGTCTTCTGCATATGGATTATATCAAACAACTATTAGAACTCTTGAATCTCATGTTGTCATGAACCAGAAGTTCAATGACCCAAAAGCATTTTTACTGTGGCATGAACGACTTGGACACCCGAGACTTTCAATGATGCGTCATATAATTCAAAATTCTAACAAGCATCCTTTAACGAGCAGACAAATTTTAAAATCTCATGATTTTAGTTGTACTGCTTGTTCTTAAGGCAAATTAATTATTAGACTATCTTTTACAAAGATTGTGTCTGAATCCCCTGCATTTCTAGAACATATTCAATGGGATATTTCTGGGCCTATTCACCCACCTAGTGGACCCTTTCGTTATTTTATGGGTTTAATTGATGCGTCCACTAGATGGTCTCATGTATGCCTTCTTTCTACCCAGAATGTTGCATTTTCCAGATTACTAGCCCGGATAATTCGGCTCAGGGCATAATTCCCTGATCATTCTATCAAGAGAATTTCTTCTTGATAATGCTGGTGAATTCTCATCTCAAGCCTTCCTTGATTATTGTATGTCCATTAGAATAGATGTTCAATACTTAAAATTCTCATGTTCATACTCAGAATGGGTTGGCTGAATCCTTTATCAAACGTCTGCAATTAATTGCTAGACCATTACTTTTGAACACCAAATTGCCTTTATCGGCATGAGGGCATGCTATTATTCATGCTACGAATTTAATTCGCCTTCATCCTACAGCCAATCAAGATTTATCCACATTACAACTTGTTCTAGGTTATCAACCTAACATTTCACATTTACATGTTTTTGGTTGTCTTTGTTTATGTTCATACCCACTCATCAGACTAAACTAGGTCCTCAATACCTTCATGTTATTTATGTTGGTTTCCAATCTTCATCTATTATTAACTATATTGAGCCTCTCACGGGTGGGGTTTTTTTCTTTGCTCGATTTGTAGATTGTCATTTTAATGAGGTGTTTTCCGCCATTAGGGAGAAAATCCAATTCGGAAGAATAGCGAAATTACATGGGCCAAGATCATCTTTTCTCATCTTATTTACTTGGAGCAATACGATTAGAGGTCTAAAGATAATTCTTTTACAAAATCTTACCGTCGATTGCCTAATGCATTTATTGATTCAACAAAGGTTACAAATCCATATACCAGTACGAAATATCCCATGCAATTAGAAATTCAATGGGAAAATTAAATAAGCGTGTGATGAGCCTCGACCCTGATTAAAACGTGGACGACCTATTGGCTCAAAAGATACAATTTCTAGAAAAAAAGGAAAAGTGTTAAATTCAATGCTCTGAAGAGCATACAAATATGAAAAGTTAAATGATGAAATAACCCCTGAGCGCATCAATTGAACAATTTATCTCGCTAAGTTATGCAGGTACATAACAATGAAGAGATATCTATTAATTATATACAAAAGGGAAAAATATTGGATAGAAGTACTACCCTTATAGATGATGCTTTTTCTTTCCAATTGGCTATGAACTTCATAAGCAATGATGAAGATCATGAACCACAAAATATGAATGAATGTCGACGTCGAAATGATTGGTTAAAATGGAAAGAAGCAATTCAAATAAATATAAAATCACTGGCTAAACGAGATGTATTTGGACCAAAAGTTCAAACACCTAAAGATACAAAACCTGTTGGATATCAATGGATCTTTGTATGAAAACGAAATAAGCAAAATAAAATCGTGCGATATAAAGCACGTAGCATGACTGAGCTTCTCACAAAGACATGGAATTGATTATGAGGAGACGTATTCTCCCATAATGGATGCAACTACATTTTGTTATTTAATATATTTAGTGGTCTCCGAAGGACTTGATATGCGGCTAATGGATGTAGTCATAGCCTATTTATATGGATCTATTGATACTAATGTATATATGAAAATCTCCGAAGGATTCAAATTACCTAAAGTAATAAATTCAAAACCACGGAGCATGTATTCAATCAAGTTACAATGATCTTTATATGGATTCATGATCTAGTCGAATGTGGTATGTCGTTTAAGCGATGTTGCTCAAAGAGGATATGTGAATAATTCAGATTTGCCCATGTGTTTTTTATCAAGAAAGTAGCAAATTTGGATTTACAATTATTACGTATATGTGAACAATGATTGAATTTAATTGGGACTCCTAAAGAGCTCATCAAAACAATTGACTAATTAAAGAAGGAATTTGAAATGAAAGATCTTGAGAAAACAAAATATTGTCTCGGCCTCTGGTCAGGCATTGTTAGATAATTGTATTAATCCATCAATCCATCTGAAAAAGTCACGAGAAGCGTTTTCCTTATGGATAAATCACACCCATAGTTTGCTTATGGTTGTTGGAATCTATTTATTGACCAGGTCCCGTTCGACCTAAAGAAGAAAATGAAGATTACTTGGTCCTAAAGTACCATATCTCAGTGCAATTGGTTCACTAATGTATCTTGAAAATTATACTCAACCAAACATTGCTTTCTCATTTAATTTACTAGCAAGATACAGTTCATCTCTAACCAAAAGGCACTGGAACGGAATTAAACATGTATTAAGATATCTCCGTGGGACATGTGACATGGGATTATTTTATTCCAAAACATTGGAACCGCAATTTTTCAATTATGCAGATGCAAAATATCTTTCGGGCCCTCACAAAGCTCGATCACAGACAGGATATATATTTACTTATGGAAATACTACTATATTCTAGAGGTCAGTAAAAACAAATGGTGGCCACCTCCTCCAACCATTTAGAAATACTTGTCATCCATGAAGGTAGTCGAGAATGTGTTTGGTTGAGATCCATGATAAAACACATCAGAAAATCATGTAGATTATCTTCTATCAAGAACAAACCAACGATTATTATATGAGTAATATTTGTGTGTATTGCCTTAGTCGAAAGGAGGATATATTCAGGTGATCGGAACTAAGCATATTTCACCAAAATTCTTCTATGCTCATGAACTTCCTGTGATGATGAAATCAATGTGCACTTGAATGGAATCCAGTGATAATCTAGCATATTTATTTTCAGAAGCCTAACCCACTACAACATTCAAGAAACTTGTACACCATATTAGTATTGTAACATCCCGAAATATACCCTAGCAGTTTCCGGACTTGTTTAGGGTATATTAAAAGCTAAATAGAAATTTTCGGGAAATAAAACAAGAGACCCGAAATGCATATTAGAGACAAGGGTAAAGTGGGCATTTAACACTTGAGGATATAAATGGCATAAATGAATAAGTTGTGAAATGCAATTATAGGAAATTGTGAAAAGATGGGATGCAGTATGATGCTATAATGTGTAAGTTAGGTAGAGATTTATAAAGAGAGAAAGGACTAAATTGCAATAAAGCAAATTTAACCCAAAAAAATGGGTTTTTGGAGGGCCAAACAAGGCCTTAGCAAACATGGGTTTTAAAGACCAAAGTGTGATCTCATTTGGGAAGGGAGAAGCTTAGTAGAGAGAGAGAGAGAGAGGAGAGCAAAAGAAGAAGAAGAAGAGGGAGATCAAAGGTATGGAACTTGGATTTTGGTATGGAAACTGACTAAGTGGATTTAGCATCCAATATCCAAGATAAATAATTCTTGCCCGAAATATCAAGGGCATCAAATTCGGGCTTGGTGATATTAGTCATTTTATGACATAATTAGCAATATATGAATAAAGTGAAAAGATATAAATAAATTATAACTTAATAACTTAAAATTTAATAATAATATATATGAGCTCAAGTGGTAATGTTTTAAAATGAGAACTCGAGGGCTATGGTTCAAATTTCCTCATTCTATCGAGATGAAAAGTGCATATTTTCGGGTTTATGAATCAATGACGGGAAGAAATCTTTCATCAACTTAGATTTTCATAACTTAGGGCTATGAATAAAGTCCGATTTTATAACCACAGCGATAAGAATTTTTCTTTGAAAAGAAGGGGAAAGGAAAAAAGGAAAATATCTTTCAAAATGCACTTAATGGTTTGTGACTTTGTAATGAGCTCTCGTGCTGATAACGTGTTATAAAGAATGAAGAAAGGAAGTGAGAAACTGAGAGAACTCTAAGGTCCTTTTTTTTTTTTTTCATTATCAGGGATTCCATATATATATGGGTCTTCATTTGTTATAAAGAATGAAGAAAGGAAACGAGAAACTGAGAGAACAAAGAGATAACTCTTAAGGTCGTTTTTTTCCCTTATCTTTTATTATCAAGGATCCCATACATATATGGGGTCTTCATTAATATAGTAATAAGTACATCCATAATTATTCACCGGTAAATGTGCGATCATTCACATTTCTCAATGAATTATTTATAATATTCCCCCTTGAATGACCATCACTAGATAATTAGTATTGTCTCATTAAAAACCTTGCTAGTAAAACCTAGTGAGATAAAACCTGGACGAAGGGAAAAAGAGTGCAGTATATTAACATCATTAACAATTCTCCCCCTGATAGTGACATAATACTTCATTTTGAAGATATCTTACCTGACGCATACCAATATGGTGTATAGGTTTCTTGAATGTTGTAGTGGGCAGGGCTTTTTTAAATAAATTTGCTAGATTATCACTGGACCTTATCTATTGAATATTGATTTCACCATTGTTCTAAAGTTCAAGAGTATAGAAGAATTCACCATTCACCATTTACGAAGTTCGAGTATAGAAGATTTTGGTGAAGTATTAGCTAGTTCGATCATGCTAATATCTCCCACTTTGGCTTATGCAATACACGCAGCATTATTTTCATATAATACTGTTGGTTTGTTCTTGATAGAAGATAATCTACATGATTTTCTGATATGTTGTAACATGGATCTCAACCAACACATTCTTGACTAGCTTCATGCATGGCAAGTATTTCTTAATGGTTGGAGGAGTTGGCCACCGTTGTTTGTTTTACTAACCTCTAGAATATAGCAGTATTTTCATAAGTAAATATATATCCTGTCTGTGATCGAGCTTTGTGAGGGCCTGAAAGATAGTTTGCATCTGCATAACAGAAAAATTATGGTTCCAATGTTTTGGAATAAATAATCCATATCCACATGTCCCACGGAATATCTTAGCATGTTTAATTCTGTTCCAGTGCCTTTTAGTTGGAGGCGAGGCGTATCTTGCTAGTAAAATTAATGAAAGCAATGTCTGGTTGAGTATAATTTTCAAGATACATTAGTGCACCAATTGCACTAAGATATGGTACTTCAGGACAAAGTAATTCTTCATTTTCTTCTTTAGGCCGAAATGAATCTTTGGTCACTTTAAGCGACCTAACAACCATGGGCAAACTAAGGGGGTGTGATTTATCCATATGAAAACGCTTCAGGACTTTTTCTGTATTTGATTGATGGATTAATACACCATCTAAACAATGCTCGATCTGTAGGCCGAGACAATATTTTGTTTTCTCAAGATCTTTCATTTCAAATTCCTTCTTTAATTAGTCAATTGTTTTGATGAGCTCTTTAGGAGTCCCAATTAAATTCAAATCATCCACATATACTGCAATAATTGTAAATCCAGTTGCTACTTTCTTGATAAAAACACATGGGAAAATTGAATTATTCACATATCCTTCTTTGAACAAGTACTGGCTTAAACGATTATACCACATTCGACCAGACTATTTTAATCCATATAAAGATCGTTGTAACTTGATTGAATACATGCTCTGTGGTTTTGAATTCATTACTTCAGGTAATTTGAATCCTTCAGGGATATTCATATATACATTAGTATCACTAAATCCATATAAATAGGCTGTGACTACATCCATCAACCGCATATCAAGTCCTTCGGAGACCGCTAAATATATTAAATAACAAAATGTAGTTGCATCCATTACGGGAGAATACGTCTCCTCATGATCAATTCCATGTCTTTGTGAGAAGCCTTGGGCCACAAGGCGTGCTTTATAGTCCACGATTTCATTTTTCTCATTTCGCTTTTGTACAAAGATCCTTCGATATCCAACAGGTTTTATCTCTTTAGGTGTTTGAACTACTGGTCCAAATATCTCTCGTTTAACCAATGATTTTAACTCTATTTGAATTGCTTCTTTCCATTTTAACCAATCATTTCGACGTCGACATTCATTCATATTTTGTGGCTCATGATCTTCATCATTGCTTATGATGTCCATAGCCACTTAGGCAAAAGCATCATCTATAAGGGTAGTATTTAGATCCTGGTACCCTTTTTATATAATTAATAGATATCTCTTCATTTTTGTGTACCGGTACAATCTCATGAGATAATTGTTCAATTGATGTGTCTGCAGGGGTTATTATTTCATCATTTAATCCTTTCACATTTGTATGCTCTTCAGGAGCATTGAATTTAACACTTTTCCTTTTTATAGGAATTGTATCTTTTGAGCCAATAGGTCGTCCATGTTTTAATTGTGGCTGAGGCTCATTGGTCAAGTTATATATCAATTTTCCCATTGGAATTTCAATCTGTGTTGGGATATTTGCAGCTGGTATATGTGATTTTGTAACCTTTGTTGAATCAATAAATTCATCAGGCAATTGATTTGCAATATTTTGTAAATGAATTATCTTTTGGACCTTTAATTCAGATTGCTTTATGGGAAGTGTCAAAATAGAGAAAAATATGATTCTATCCATGTAATTTCTCGCAATTCTTCTAGAATTGGCTTTTCTCCCCCTAATGGTTCGACAACATCTTCATTAAAATGATAATCTGCAAATAGAGTCGTAAAAACCTCACCTATGAGAGGCTCAATATAGTTAATAAATGATGAAGATTGAAATCCAACATAAATACCAAGATGGCGTTGAGGACCTAGTTAAGTTCGATGAGTGGGTGCAAGGGGAACATAAACAGCACAACCAAAAACACGTAAATGTGAAATATTAGGTTGATAACCTAGAACAAGTTGTAATGGAGATAAATCTTGATTGACTGTAGGACAAAGGCGAATTAAATTCGCAGCATGAATAATAGCATGCCCCCATGCTGATAAAGGCAATTTGGTGTTCAAAAGTAATGGTCTAGCAATTAGTGAATGTTTGATAAAGGATTCAGCCAGCATTCAGAATTATGTGGCGCTGACTCTTGCACACGATTGTCAAGTAAGGTGTCATTTTTTCTGTTTACTATAAATTTATAAACTTTAAGTTTGTTCATTCATATAATGTTAAACATTTAACTTGTAATATATTCTGTAGCAGTGGATTACAAAATATATACAAGCTCCATATATGGAAGTGTTCAACATTTACAATATTTACATTGCTTACAAAAGAAACAAAAATACATATACATTAGACCAAATGGTCTTTCAATGGGTACCTAGTGATGTGTTGACTTTGATTGTTGATGCGGATTGTCCTGTCCTCCGGTTTCCTCTTCTGTACCTACACGGATGACACCGTGCTAAACCTTCTGACTGGTGGAATAACTCTTTCGTGGATGACCACTAACACGGATCGTCACACTTCTATACACATGCATACACATCTAACATATCATATCATTTAAACATGTTTATACATATCTCATATTTACTTATCATATCATGTTTCATTTCTTATCAACGTTCATATACATTTCATATGTCTTATTCAAGTCATTTGTTTTATGTTTCATGCTTGCATAAACCTTAGAAGTGGGTAAAGGAAACTATAAGGGCCCGAAGAAGTTGTTGTACTCCTTGTCTGGCTTGGAGTGGTTTATTAGGGCGAAAGTATTATCATTGTGCAGAACCAATGACCCGTCTATAAGAGCTTTAAAGTATTTGTAATGGCCCAAACGGAGACTGACTAATCATTATTGGAGACTTGTTTTTCCACCCAATAAATAACATCTATTCCTCTACTATGGGTTCTAAACAGTTAATCCATGTGTATTTTATATTTAGATTACATATCTCATATTCGAATAATTATTGTCATCCGGTGATCATGTCGATATTTACAATCATTTATTCGTATCTTTGCACATTTTCATATCTCATTATATGCATGAATAACTATAGTTTACCATGTATGCTTATGAGCTATTTACTATCATTCCAATTTCATCAAGCTATATATGGATGGATTCTAGACTCAAAGGGGTTCCATAGAGTCCAAGAACATCCGAAACGAAGTTCGGACGAAGAAATTATGATCGTCCAAAGTTTAAGGCTTCCTATGAACAGTGACTACAAGCAGAACCAGCAGGGCCTATTATTTTTCATGATTTATGGACCTAATATGAGTTCCAATTTCATCAATATATATATGGATGGATTCTATACTCAAAGGGCTTTCCATAGAGTCAAGAACATCGAAAAGGAGTTCGGACGAAGAAATTATGACCGTCCGAAGTTGAAGGCTTCCTATAAATAGTGACTACGAGCAGAACCAACAAGGCTTGCTATTTTTCGTGATTTCTAGACCTAATAATCAAGCTATATATGGATGGATTTTAGACTCAAAGGGCTTTCCATAGAGTCCAAGAGTGAACATCAGACGAGTTTAGACGAAGAAATTGTAATTTGTCCCAGTTGGGCTTCCACTGAGCTTGATATTCCTGACGAGAACCCAGAAAAACTCTCCGACCTTCTCTTTATTCTTTTGAATTTGCTTTTCAAACATACAAAATGAACTCATAACCAGAAAACTCAATCCGGTGGCATTTAAGCGACAAATAAAGCAATGATAAAACCTCCAGTTTCTAATTTCTTTAACCCGACCAACCAACTCGAATCACTTGAAAACCCGAAACGAAGCGAGCATCCGGAAAAACCCCCCAGCCAGGAGCCGAAGATGAACCCAAAACAAAAACTGAATCACACGGAATTCCAAATCACCGGAAGACGAACTGAAACTAGGGTTTTTATGGCAATTTCGAAAAAAAAAAAAAAGAAGCTTGAACCTCGTGATAAAACAGAAAACAATCCCAGATTAGTAGAGAAATGTTCATACAAAAATCATAGCATCCTTACCTTTCTTCTTCTTCTTCTTCTTCTTATTCTTCTTCTTCTTCTTCTTCTCTTCTTCTCTTCTCCTCTCCCTATCCGTTTTTGCCTATCCCCAAAGACCAAAATGAGATATTTATTTTGGTCTTATCCTTCTTGTTTTCCTTATTTTTCCTTTTGCATTTTGGTCCCCGAGCTCCCTTATTGCACTTCCACTTATTCAAATTCCTACTTTGGCATACAATATTTTGTTCTTATGTCATTTGGGTCCTTAATTGGCAATTTAACAATTTACCTTTGACTTTTGTATTAATTACGGGTTTTGCTTATTTTATTTTTAGCATTATTTTATTCCAGAAATATATACATTTACTTTTATTATACCCTAAACATGTTATAAAACTGTCAGGGTATAATTTGAGGTGTTATAGTATGAACATGACCAATTGAGTATTGAACATCTACTCCAATGGATATACAATAATCAAGGAAGGCTTGAGATGAGAATTCACTAGCATTGTCAAGATGAATTGTCTTGATAGGATGATCAAGAAATTGTGCCCTGAGCCGAATTATCTGGGCTAGTAATCTGGAAAATGCAACATTCCGAGTAGAAAGAAGGCATACATGAGACAGTAAAAATGCTTTTGGGTCATTGAACTTCTGGTTCATGACATCATGAGATTCAAGAGGTCTAATAGTTGTTTGATATAATCCATATGATTAAGAAATCAATTGTTCCAAGATTTGTTTTTGCCAAGTAATGAGTAAATACTCATTTCCATTATGATTCATAGTTTTAATGTGATATCCATTTCAGCGAATATCATTGGAACAAAGTAAATTGTGATTAGATTTATTATAATAAAGGGCATCATCAATTTGAAACTTGGTGCCATTAGGCAGAACAATAATAGCTATTCGAAGTCTTTAGTGGAGTCGCTGGGACATGAGATAGTTTTGAGCATTGTGGAACTAAGTTAAGTTTGAAAAGTATTTCTTATCACGTAAATTGTGTGAGTTGTGGCATAACCAACAAGACATGCATCTCCAGGAGAATGATCCATATATCTTATTGGTTTTGTGACTTTGTTTGTCTGAGCTCTTGTGCTGATAACGTGTTATAAATAATGAAGAAAGGAAAAAAGAAACCGAGATAATAAAGAGAGAACTCTAAAGATCTTTTATTTCCTTATCTTTCATTATTAGGGATCTCATATATATGGAAGTCTTCATTAATACAGTAATAAGTACATCTATAATAATTCACTGGTAATTGTGTGGTCATTCAAATTTCTCGATGAATTATTTAGAATTCATTAAAGCTGAGTTGAGCCTCAAAAATCAAATCCGTCCCAAATCTATAGATTCGGCCCAACACCTTCAACTTTTGTCCCCTGTTCAAATTCTTAACAATTTTTTTTCCTGGGATTCTTCAAAAATAAAAATAAAAATAAAACAAAGGAAAGAAAGATCTCTATCTTCTTTTATGGTCATTAATTTAAATATTTAATAAAATGTTTAATCTTTAATTAGTTTATTTGTAAATGTAAAATTATTTTTAATAAAACTTAAATCATAGGAAATTAAAATTATATGAGTTGAATTTACAATTTAATCAAGATTTATTCTTAGAAACAACTCATTAATCAAGCTTTTTATTTAAATTATTGTATACAAAAGCCTTTGTTTTCACTTTTTATAAAAAAATCAAAATATTTTCTTGTTATTCTTTTAACTTAAAAATAATTTTTAAAACCAGTTGCTTTAATGATCAAAATCGCTAAATGTCACACTCTCATCTTATGTCTCTATATTTTTAACAAATATTGTATTTTTTAGAATTTATTTTAGCTTTAAACCATAGCAGTCATTCCCTCATTTTCTCTCATCTTGGTCTTTTATAGTTCTAGCCTATTTCCTCAAGGGTTGATTTATTTTGTTATTCTTGGCTTGAAATCACTCATTTGCATCTTGTTCTTTCATTTTCTTCTAAATAAAGAGACTATTTCATAAATATTTATGTTTTATCTTATTTTTTGTTACATCACCATCTGATTGTGACGTTTGATTTGTTGTTGGTTTGTTACAATATGATACTTTTCGTCGTCTTGTAACGACCCTTTATTTATATAATTTTGTTGTAACGCTTTATTTGTGAGAGGTTGATTCAGATAAGCAAAACGAATTCAATCCATAGAAAATATCATATTATGGTCGTTATTATGTTGAAGAATTGAAGTCATAGATATTCTAGTCACTACATTATCAAATTTATAGGTTTTATGCTGATTTATTATGTTATTAACCTAGATATTGTTGAGTTTTGGACATAAATAGGTTATTTAAAAAAAATTACTAATATAGGTTGAAAACCAAAATAATCCCAAACCAAGGATGGAAATTTTGGTAATTACGGAAATATCGATAACTTGATTTTACAGAAATAGCAAAAATATTGGGGAAATTTCCTCGAAAATTTTGACACAAAATATCAATAGATTAATTTTTTTTTTTAAATGTAAGAAAAAACCATTTTAAATGAAATTAGAAGTACATCGATAGAAATATCGATATACATTTTTACATAAAATATCAATGAACCAAAAATTAATAACAAGTTCTTAAAAATATTAGAAAAAAATTAGAAAAAATCTTAAAAATTAACTCATGGAAGAAGTGATTTTATTAAACCTTAATCATTTATACTATTACAGTACATGAACCATTTAGTACCAAAATGATGATCGATGTGGTTCAATGAAATTAGTTAATGAAGGAATCCTATCTTATTGTTGGTGACAGTATTGGTATCAACTCATTGTGCCTTGATAATATTGGTTAAAGATCCGAATATGCCACAGATAAACCTCTTGAGTCCTACCAATTGTCTCTATATAGATGGGATACTCATGGGTTCACCCATGTGCTTGTGTTAAATCCTCATTCAATATGGAACACTATACAACATTTGTGTAGAAGGAGAATAGGTAAGCATACCAAACTCTTTTTCGGTTGAAGTGGAATGTTGACCATAACCCATTGCATAAGGATAAACGTTGACATCATTTGATGAGTCGCTTTGTGATTCGCAGCCCGTAGGGTATTCTAAATCAACAAAATTTATAACCTAATACCTCATACTATCGTAGCATTGCTACTATAGTATAACGGCTCTAGGATCGTCCACAGGGATGAGTTTTCTTCGTAGAAATGACTAATACTGAGGTTTACACCGGTGATTGTAATTTGGATATTGGGGTTATGATAAAAAGGGGTTGGTTTTAATGGTTATCACTGAAAATAAAATAGATTAGAATATGGAAAGAGGTCCCTTGAAGTATCAGGACACTAGGCTTAGGTTCTTTTGGCAAATGAGGGGGTTTTCGGGTCTTTACCTCGCATTGGGGAGGATAACATATAGTTATCTCCCAAACCGGATTTTCATTTAGCTATAAAGACTGACTCTCGTTACTTATCTTTGAAAATTGTATTCACTGCCCAATAATGCTCTCATTCAGTGAAAACAATCGTCTCCTTGACTCACCTTCCAATGGCTCATAAATGATAACTAACGAACATCACTGGATCTAGCATTCTTAAAGCATCCCAATAGGCCTTAGCTTACCAAATACTAACCATTCAAGGTGATTTGAAGGGATCAAAACCTAAAAGTTGAAGAGAGAAGAACGATCTGATGAATACAGGAAAAACATGGAAACCCTTAGTTTGCCTTAGGATCCTTTATCCGGTGACCTTCTATTTCAAAGAGGAAGGGGTTTTAGCCACTCATCCTCTAAGAAATCATCCTTAGAGGGTGTTTGGCCAATGAGAAAGGAAAAGAAAATGATAGAAAATGAAAGAAAACGGGAGCTTGTTCGGCAAGCCTCCCAAAACTTCAATAATAAAAAAGTTTCAAAACTGTTCCATCAAGTCCTGTCTCTAGCATTTTCAAGCTATACTGCTTACAAATTACCAAATTAACAAAAGCAAGAAAATATTACATAAAGATAATTTGGGAAGAAAACAAAAAGAGAGACAAAAAGTAAAAAAGAATGGTAGAGTAAATTAAATGTAGGGTTCGCATTCTTGGTATTCGCGGGAATACAAAATTTCGTGAGTTCTTGAAATTCTTGCGAAATTAGCAAAGGGGCTTTTTAATTCTTATAGCTATAGTTTTGCCTTTACGGTTTGCCGGCTCACGAGTTCCAGATTGATTTCTTCATGCTTGAGGCGGATCCCTACCTTCAATATATATAACCTGTGAAACTACAAAATTGCAATAAAATTTGATCATATAAGTATCATAGGGTCCTAACGCGCTAACTCGGGTCACTGGCTTATTACACTTGAACAAGTGCTCAAAACTGAGCACTATTCGGGGTAGCACCACTCCCCAACAGCCACATTGCTAGTCCCTTAGAAATGAAAGAAGAAGAAAGCAATAAAAAACAAGATGAACTATATATATCTGCAAAAAAATGGTTTTTTTTTTCAAAAATGAGGGGGTAATACCCAACTTTCAACAGAGTCACTACAATATCCCACGAAGACTATCTTTAGGAAGAGTGTGTGCTATGCAATCATATCAAATGTCACCCCAGAGAACCAACCCGAACCTTCCAATAAACTTAAGTGTGTCCTGATTAGTTTTCAAAAATAGTTTGCCAAACTGTTCTTTCCCCCCAACCTAGCTCTTTTCTATACCCAACAGACTAACTAACCTCAATAGATAAGGACCCACTTTTATTTCACAACTCTTTTTGTGTTGTAGGGGTGCAATGCTGAGGGAATCGAATTCACAATTTTCCATGTAACGAGGGTCTGCTAATGACTCCCAACCAATTAAGGTTTAAGGCATTAAGTCATAAGGGTTTATCAACCTCTAACACTTTATGTTTCACCTCGGATTTTGAATAAGCTCGAAACTCCAGCACCTACAATTTTCTAAACTCCACCTATCCACCCGTGTAATGAGCAACAAAAACATGACTCACCAAATTTAAGCTTAAAGTAATCGAGCTTTAAAGACTTCCATGCTTATATACCCTTGACTCCAAGGCTGGGTTTCAAGGCAAGTGTCACAATTTTTTTCTTTTTTTTTTCTATTCTTTCTTTTTTGAAAGACTCCTTGGTCTTTTATTCAGGGGTCCCAACCTATTAAAGGTGGTCAAAGGTACTAGGTTGACTCCTAAAAAGGCTAGAGTAAGACACTTTTTCACTCTTATAATTGAAACTCTAATGTAATAAAAAGTGTGTGGTTAGTTAAAAGTGGAAGAATTAAGGTTGAAGACAAGAAGAGTTTCAATAGTTCATCAACTCAAAAAAACATAACACCATTCTAACATCAAAAGCATTGAGACAAGGCTTCAATACTGTTGAGAATTACAAAAAAATTTCTAAAAATGAGAAACTAAAAGCATTAACTAAAACATAAATATAATTGGCAAAAACCAAACAAAACAAAACAACCAACTTCAGTGCTCATTCAACTAAACAAAACAAATTTGCTCAAAACATAAACCTATTAATTCCTTTCCATTAACTCTCCCCAACTAAATTTATCATCACCTCGACAAGTCGAAACGCGATGTGTAAAATGTGCCTAAATGCAAGTGCACGCTAAATTTCAAGTAATATAGTGTACTTATCGTACGGATATCGATCCTCAGGGAAAGGTGTATTAACTACAGAGATTCTGCTTCTTAGATAATATCTGAAGAATGACTTTAAGAGGGAATTCAAGTATGTAAAGACTAACTGAACTGTTGATTTAATTAAAGTATTGTTTTAAAGCCTAGTTATATCTCCTCTCGCCACGCGTCTAATGGATTGTTTTTCTTAAAGAGATCAGTTATTCAATACATTTATGAATCTGCCTATGGTGAGGTGATCTTGCCTATGAGATATCCCCTCTCTCGAGGTATATCCGCCTATCTCTACAATAGAATCTGAGTATATCTCTCTATCTCGACCTCGTGATTCCGAAATGTTTAAATGTTCTACCCTAGCTTACCACCCTTCAGTCCTGAATATCTCTACTGGGACCGAATCACCGGCTGGGCTACTCTACCTGGGATCCTCGACACCCCCATCTCTCGAATCTCTGATCTCCAAAGGCGCTTATACTATCAAGCCGGCCAAACATTATCATATAATTTAAATACAGGTATAGAGATTCGATAATTTGATAGAACAATTGAATAACATAAAAGATCAATCCTTAATCCATATCATATGACAAAGTCTCGACGTAACCCTAAAAATATCTGTAACATAATAAAAGAAAAGATGAAATCACACGTAAAACATTGTTCTACTCTATCCCAAAAATATCAAAATATGAAAAGTGTACAAATCCCTGCACTTCCTCAAGACAAGGTCACTCCGCTCGAACCCCCGCTCCGCTCACGCCTCCCGACACCCTAATTTCCGTGAGCGCCATCCATACTTTAAAATGACGTGAGGTGCGTGATTGCCGAGCCGACGCTCACGACGTGGGGATCGCCGGCGACGTGGGGACGCCTCGCCCCCCGCACAGCCACCTCCGACGTCGCGACGTGCATGACGCGCGACGTGACGCCTCACTTCCCCGCCTCGCTCTCATTGTTCCAAAACTCGTCTAAAAAGTTGTTCTTTCGCTTCCATCAAACCCGTAAATCCACACCGTACACAAAATCGTGGATCTAGCCACAAAACTATAAAATTATTATAAAATAAATGTGAAAATGACGAACTCGACTGAGCGTAAGATGAGTGTTTTGTACTCATCACACTCCCAACTTAGTTTCGTCATTCTCAAGCAAGAACCGACTTCAGATGGGGGACACCCACACCATGCAACCAACACTAAGACAAGGGGTGCACATGCCGGTAAACAGGGGTCAAATTGACCGACCACACACCCACCCGTTGCCCGGAAATATGAATGCATACAGATATTCGACTTTCTGCAAATCTCGCATCGAGATAGGTGAAACCCCATTAGTGCATCAAATCCCATGACGCTCAACAGCCTTCCCAAAATCCCCTATGTGCTTATAAAGAATGACCTCCGTAACATGCCTAGGTTCCATAACACCCCAAACTTGGGCCTGACTCGCCTATTAGGAAGAAGCTAACTAGGAAAAAGGATAGAACGCACTCCATTTATTCATGTCCTATACTTAGAAATTTCCTACGCACTCAAAAAACAAATGGAAGGAAAGACCCATACAAGAAGTTTTAGCCAGTGTTCCCGTGAGCGGATCCATCAGTGACTCCCACCGCTGGTTAAGGGCACCAGGCATTAAATTCCCTCTCAAACTTCACCCGAACACTCAACCAAACTCGATGGCCCTAGGCTATGTGAACGATCCATCTTCTCCCATGTAATCTAAAATAAGTCAATGACTCGCCATTGCTCGCATTAGGCTTGGATACAGCCCTCGTATCGTGTGCCCGGATTCCGATTGATGATCCCGCTTATTCTTATGCATATACCTATTTTTGTCATTTCTTTCTTTTTTCTCTTTTCTATTGTTTTGTATTTTCTCGTCGGCTCGATGGCAATCCTCTTGATTAGGTGTCCCATCACTCAAATGGTTCGAATCTCCTAGGCCACTCGAACTTTAGTAGCTGGTCTCGGCACTTATGCATACCCGAAAGTCACTAGTGGGAGGTGATAGGTTTTTTGAGAACTGGTTTCGACTACACCCGAATTGATTCACTAGCCCTTTAACTATTCAACCTAATTACCGAGCATCAAGCAAATGTATGCATTTGAACAAGTTTATAGTGAACTCAATCCAAAATTGATCCTCAATTTTCAACATGGCACACATGTATGCAATTACTACATGCAAGAATGTCCTAAAATATAATCAAACAACTAACACATGAACATGAAAGTGCGATGTAAAATAAACCTAAAACAAAAACACTAATACGTGAACACACTAAAAATACTACACACTACTAAACCAAAACACAATAAACAAAACACAAACATAGCACCCGATCACCAACCTCCCCAAACAACATCCAGTTGTCCCCAATCGGGCAAGATAAAAAACATAGAGTGGTAAGAGAAACTCCTAATCGCGTTGAGGTGGTGGTGGATGGTGAAAAGCCGTGAGCCGAGCGAAATGGCCCGCATAGATCAGCCGTCGGCCAGAATGATGGCCCGATTGCCGTGGAACCGCCCGCATGTCGCACGCAATAGCCTCCATATCCCGAGTAATGAGGACTCAGGCCTCGGGGTCTCATCCTGCATCGCGCCAAAGCGCCAGCTGAGGGAGAGCACCGGTCCTCAATATCCTGGGAAGGATCGGGGAATACCGAGGTCACGGGGTGGTGGTGGGAGGGGTGAGACGAGGATCGGTTAATGTCCTCCGTCACCTGTGAATCCAAAGGTTCGATAATCTGGAATCTCGCCCTTCTCGAGGGCTCGTGACCCGAGTCAGAACCTCGTGTCATGGGACACTGTGTGTGTCCCGCTTTGACCGATATTACTCGATCGGATTTGGGCCGGGGCCTCATTGTCTTCATATAATCTCCGCTTGCTCAGACAAGCCAAATATCGGAAGGTGCCCAGTTCATCTTCGATTCCTGCTATGGGAGGATGGCATCTCGATAACCTCGCCCAACATCGAACGGGATATCCTATGACGGCGGAGTCGAAGCAGTGGAACGCCAGTCACACCACACACATTCGTCAGCCGGGATAAGACGCTAAGTGATGAAATGGATGCCAAACCTAGGGAATGTAGGCCAAATGCTCGCTCTTGAAATTGGACCGCATGGCCAGCAATCGTTGATCCTCCACCACCTCGGCCTTCGTCATCACTGCTGATGACCTCATGGTAGCTCCGGATGCTCGAGCTGATCAAAGGACTTGCGGACATGCTCTAGCCATAGAAACTATTGATCACCCGCACCGAAGTCGGACCAATACACCGCACTTCGACCTTTCGGTGACATGGGAAGCAGAAATATGAAATTTAACTACGCCATTGCCGCCGGACGAGGGGGGTTGCATAAGGCACGCCCACCCTTAGCCTCGAATTGTCTTTCTTAAGAAATCATCTGTGGTGATGAAACCCCTTCTCCTAATGAAGGACTCCAGCTTGCAAATCAGGCTAAACCGATCCGCGGTGACTCAAGGCTATAAAACTGAGGCATTCGAACGTGGAGCTCTGGGTCCTCATTGGCCGACCACTGGCAGCAACCGCTCAATGCATACTAACCCAGGACAAAACCTAACACCTAATGTGCACCATAACAAATCAACTAAATAACTACCTAATGACTCAACAAAACCTAAATGGGACTCAAAGACCCTAAGGAACCTAGTTAACCCGAAATGAATTCCTAAAGACCTCTAGACTACACAAAAACGCACAAATGAACCCTAGACTAACGGTATCTGCTAGAATCTGGGCACACAAAGTGGGTGGAAATGCCACTATGACCCAACCGCCAAAGATGACTTACAGTGGGTCGGCGAGCAGGAGCGGCCCCGACCAGACGAACTGAGTCTCGGCATATTGGGTACTGGACACAAGGCGAGGGGAGTAGGTTCGCAGGAAAGGGGCGTACGATGAAGGTGTAAAAATGAACCATTCTCGGGCTAAATGTGGCCACGTCAGCGACGGTGGCGTTCATCAGCCGCGACGCGGGCGCGAGGATTATGACCAAATGACGCCGCGGGATTATGGACCATTGTTTCGCCGACGTGGGCGTAGCACCAAATGACGTCGCGACGCGGAGAATCTCCACTGCCGCGACGCGACAGAGCTTCAAAATGACGTCGCGACGTGGAGAAAACCACGCCACGACGCGACGTGAGGGCTTCAAAAATGACGCACGATTTTGAGAATTCCACGCCGCGACGCGGACAAAGAGCTTCAAAATGACGCTCGCGATTATGAGAAATCCACGCCGCGACGTGACGCAGGGCTTCAAAAATGACGCCGCGACGCGGAGAACCTTACCGCCGCGACGCGACGCATAGATGAAATTACCGGGCCGCGACGTGGGATCTCCACGTCGCGACGTGACAGAGAGTGTCTATCAAGAAATTTTGAACACACTACTCGTACCTCACTTTTTTCGGTGAACTCTCCCACGTAAACTTCATTCGCATCAACACGTCAGAAGACTGCACCCACGCTCGGTCCCGCACTAAACCAACAAATGTGAAACACCGGATCATGAAATAATAACTAGAAACCAAAAATTGCCGAAAATAACCAATAGAACTCAAACTACAAAATTTAGGAACACTTGGGTCAGCCTCCCAAGAAGCTGCGATGTTTAATGTCGCGAACCACGACCGGTAAACTCACGATCAGAACTCAAACTCCTCGCTTCGCATTGCCAAAGGAATGACTTGCTTGTCTGCAAGAAACTCGCCTCCATAGTACGGTTTCAAGCGTTGGGTGGCGACTGTGAATGTGCCTTTCTCAGGATGTGAAACTTCTGCCCCACCATGTGAAAAGACCTTTGTTACCGTGAAAGGTCCGGACCATCGAGACTTCAATTTCCCCGGAAAAAGCTTTAGTCGGGAATTGAATAGAAGGACTTGTCGTCTCGGCCGTAATTCCTTTTCTCTCGTGATGTGCTTTGTCGCTGTGCCTTGGTCTTCCTTTATAAATACGCGCTCTCATATGCTTCGCTTCGAACTCATCTAGCTCACCGAGTTGGAGTAGTCGCTTTTCTCACCCCAAAGTAATCAGCCCATGTTTAGTCAGTCGAGTGGCCCAATAGGCTCGACATGCTCCAATCTAATGGAAGGTGGCACGCTTTACCATAAACAACTTAACTGTGACATACCTAAAGAGTTTTAAATGCGGTATGATGCCCAGAGCGCATCGCTTCATCTTTTTGTACCAATCCTTCGAGTTGTCGACCTCTCGAGGATGTACTTGATTTCTGGCTGGATACCCGCTGCCCGTTTGATCGTGGGTGGTATGCAAGAGATGTACTGATGATTTAATTCCCATAATTTCGCAAAAACCTTGTTTATTACCTTATCAAGTAAATGCTTACCATTATCCGTGATTAAAGCTCGGCGAGTTCCAAAACGTGAGGAATATATTGTCAGCGTAAATCGAGCCAATCTCGCATCATCAGTTCGTGTTGGAATCGCTTCTACCCACTTTGAGACATAGTCTACAAACTAACAAGATGTATAAATTGTTGTATGACGGTGAAATGGTCCAAATGAAATCGATCCCATAAATCAAACAACTCTACCTCCAAGATGGATGCATGGGTGCTCTCGTCTTTCTAGAGATGTTCCCTCATTCATGACATTCATTACAAGTGGAAACGAATTGATGAGCATCTTTAAATAAGGAAGGCCAATAAAACCCGAACAGAGAACTGCCGCTCTTCCGCCACCAAAGTGTCCACCACACGATAGAGTGTGACAATGGTTCGTAATACTGAGCATTTCCCATCTTCGCACATCCTTATCACCTGACAAAGACAAGGTCTCAGAAGAATTGGCTCTTCCCAATAGTAGTGCTTAAGGTGTGCGAAAACCTTTTCTTCTCGATAGTTAAATTCCGGGAATCACTTCACCAATAGTTCACATAACTGCAACCAAGGAACCGCCTCATTCTCACAAGAAAAAGCTTCGTCCCTGAAATTCATTCACCTAACATCATCTCTGCCCTTCAAACAAGGGAAGGTGGTTCCACTAAATTCAAGGTTCTTCTTATCCTTGGATTTCTACGTCGAACTTCGCGAACGTAAGGACCCACCGAATCAACTGGCTTGTGATCTTTCTCACAATAAGTACTTAATGGTCGAATGATCTGTGCACCACGACTTGTGCTGCCAATCAAATATGGCCCGAATTTGTCGAAAGCAAAGACAATGGCCACAGTTCTTCTCGCAGTGGCATAATCCGCCTTGGAGCGCCATTCAAAGTCCTACTCAGATAGTAAATCACTCCAAAGATTTTCCAGCCGCCCTAGTAATCGCCCCAATCGCATAGTCGCTGTATCACACATCACCAAATGGAAAAAGACCAACTGAGCTACAACAATAGGAGCGAGATCAACTTATCCTTCAATACAAAGAAAAGCATGTACGTGATTGTGTGGGAGTCAAATTCTGAATGGATCCCCCGACTAACAAATTAGACAATGGTTTCGCAACTGTGAGGAAATCCTTGATAAACCGCCTGTCCCAAAGACGTCTAGAAAACTCTGATCCCTTTCACTGAAGAAGGTGGAGGTAACTTCTCAATTGCTTCAATCTTCGCCCTATCTACCTCTATCCCTCTTGCTGAGATCCGATGTCCAAGGACACACCCTCTCGTACTCATGAAATGGCACTTTCCCACCGAGTACTAAATCGGGTTCTTCACATCTTCGCTAGTACAACTTCTCAAATTTCATAGACAATTGTCAAATGAATTTCCCATTACCGGTGAAATCGCCCATGAAAATTCCCAATCGCCTTTCTTACCATGTCGTAGAATATGGCCATCATGCATAGTCAAAAGTACCCGAGCATTGCATAAATCCAAAGTGGCATCCACGGAAAAGCGAATCGCACTTTCATAAAGGGCGTGAATGTTGTCTTCTCCCGATCTCTTCAGCGCTATAGCGATTTGGTTGTAACCGAATATCCACCAAAAAGCAATAATATTCATATTCCTACTAATCGATCAAAGCATCCGAACGAAATGGCAAAGCGGAAAGTGATCTTTCGAGCAATTCTGCTCTCAAATTCCTAATCAATACAAATTCTCCACCCAGAATCGCTCTAGACTACTAAGTAAGATGTCAAGCTTTCACCCTAATGACAGTTGTTCCTCCCTTTTTCGGCACTACCTGAACTGGGCTTACCCATGCACTGTCTGAAATGGGATAAATCACCCCAGTATCTAGCCATTTTAGAACCTCTTTCCGAACTACCTCTTCATTGTCTGATGAACCTCCTCTCGCTTCCAATCGAAGGTTTATGCCCATCGTCTAATAAAATACGATGCATGCAGCATAGAAGCACCGAATCTTTTAGATCGCGCCAGAGACCATCCGAGTGCGTGTCTCAGATCTCGGCGATCCTCACAGCCTTCTCTTCCTCCAAAGCAAGTGCCTAAAGATGCCGATATAACGCCAGCGATCTCACCCAAGGTATGCATACTTCAAATGGCTAGGAGAGGTTTTTGTTCCATTGTGGTGGTTCAATCGATGGAACTCATGCTTTAACCCTTCTCGCCCGTAGATTCAAGATTCGTCTACTGTGTCCGAAAGAGTCCATCCATTTAACATATTTTCCGCCGCTCAGTTCCTCGACTCATTTTCCACTAGGCTAGTCTCCAAAGGGCCAGCAGACCACTTGGCTAGACACTATAGCCTCTACTATATCAACCATTAAGCACGTATCACTTTCACAGGTGTCTCACCGGCGACATTGAATTTTACTTTCAGACTCTTAGCCAGCCGCCTCCGCACATCAATCATCAGCTTCGCCAAATAAGTAGAAAAGGTCTTCCTAAGATAATCGGTATTTCTTTATCTTCCTCCATGTCTAAACTATGAACGGGCTGAAAGATAAACTTGTAGACCTTTACTAAGACATCTTCTATTATCCCTCTCAAGGCTAAAGATCCGTCATGTCAAGAGTGACTGTAGCTCCGACCCAAGCCTAATCCCAAACGCTTAAAGATGGATATGGCATAAGATTAATGCTGGCACCTAAATCACACGCCTTCAAAAATAGCATTTCCAATTGTGCACTGATGAAATCGCCTGGTCTGAGTCACAGAAGCTTCCTCTCGAAGGATGGCAACCGCATCTCTGCGTTTTACCGCCCCAAAGTTCCGCTAATCTTCTCTTCCGAGACAAAAATGTCTTTCATGAACTTTACATAACTCGGCATTTGCTCTGTGGCATCAAAGAAAATGGATGTTTATATGCAAAATTAAACATCCATGAACTGCGGAATTGTTTATCCAAGCTTATACTTCTTTTTGAGACGTTGTGGGTAAGGGACCTGTGATGCCGCCTGCTTTCACTGGGGAGGTCTCTGATCAAGCTCCCGCGGATCAGTTTTGATCGCATCATCTTTCCGTTTCGTCAGCGATTCTTCAGTCTCTAATCGCTCTAATGTCAATGTGACCAGATTCCAATTCTCTTCCACTTCAAAGATGATCGCTTTTAACGTGCTCTCATTCCCATCTCTTCGGTTTACCTAATTGCTCCTAAGAAAGAACCCTATTGCCTTTCTCGTAGTGTTTCTCGCCATTTGGCCCATTTGTGCCTCCAAACTCTTACCGTGGTCGGCCGATTCGAATCAAGCCGTCATTACGATGTTCGCCTTAGTCTCATTCATGAACGCGGAATGAGAAGTTAATATCCTGCGGCAAGAGCTTCGCTTCTAAATCCAGCCTTCTTTCAAAGGGAAACATTAGCCTGGTTTGATGGCATATTGTTCCGTTGGCTGCTCATCCATACCCTCTTGATCAAGGCTTTGATTATTCTGCCCCGATTGTTACGCCCACCCTTGTCCCCGATTCCTCGATTCCCAGAAATAAGCACCCCATACGGCCCCACGCGTGGATTGATTCCGATTAAAACCCGACACGCACCGGGCCGCTCCACCGTAGGTTTCCCGACCGACATTCTACACTACTAAGGCCGTCTTCCACTGTAATTCACACACAACTCCCATGGAGTGGTCTCAGAGTAGCATGCCAGGCCGTTCCTCGTCGCCTATTTAGTCATGAATACCGAGCCACATGATTTACCGCATTGTTGAGGACCGCACGCCTGTGCCACCCACCCAAGCCACCTGTGTTCTCTCAGCCACCATTAGAAGTGTTAACACAAAGATTTCCAATATCTCATACGCCGGGTCTGTGGTTTTCTTTCATCAAGGATCCTCCACCGAGGCATCTATCATTGTTCTGGGTTGCATTTTCTCGCACCATTGTAGAAGGTGATGGACTCAGATCCATCCGGTTAGTCTGGCAGAGGACACTTTCGCAATAATTCATGAAACTGCCCCATGCCTCCTCGCCAGTTCTCCCCTGGGGCTGACCAAACGTATTGATCTCTTGCAGCCAAGTTGTGCAATTTTCAAGGTGGAATGAACTTGGTCTAAAACTTTTGTACCAAATCGCTCCATGTAGTGACGGAATCCGTAATTGAATCGGGTTAGCCAATGTTCGCCTCATCCCTGCGAAAGTGAACAAACCTGTAATCTTAGAGCTTCTTCCAAGAACCTCGTCAGACTCTTGATGGTATCGCAAACTGAGGAAGTTAGTTAAATGCATGTCTGGCTCTCACGGGGTAGTCCATGGAACAATATGTCCTCAAGCATCCAGACTGCGGATCGACTTCAATTCGAAAATTGTTTGCTTGAATCCTGGGTCAGCCCGACGTTCAACAACCGCTGGTGGTAAAACGAACTCATCTTAATAGCATGTGGCATCGCCCGCCGTATAAATGGTCCGGGGCGTCGATTCCCTTCCGTGATTCCCATTTCTCGACTTCGTGGTTCAGCTTTGTTCAACGCCAAAATCTCGCTCTTCGGTTTCCATGACTATTGGGATTCTTAATCGCTCGCTCTCTCGCTCTGCCGCAACTGCGCGTAAGCCTTCCTCGCTCGTGGATCACACGTGTTGATTAATTCCGATTTTGCCGTCGCATGTACTCGCTGGAACCTCAGACCGCAATAACACACGAACTAACAAAACCAAATTACCAAAGACTTGTAAAATAACCAAAAGTAACGAAAAATTTAATACTATCTATGTGCTCACTTCTCTATATCAATTTAAACCTTTCCCCGGCAACGGCGCCAAAAACTTGACAGGCCGAAAACGCGATGTGTAAAATGTGTGCCTAAATGCGCAAAACACAGAAATTTCAAGTAATATAGTGTACTTATCGCATGGATATCGATCCTCAGTGAAAGGTGTATTAACTAGAGGAGATCTCGTCAGTAAGATCAAGAATGACTTTAAGAGGGAATTCAAGTATGTGAAAGACTAACCGAATCAAGCCATTTAATTAAAGTATCAAGCTTTTAAAGCCTAGGGTTATATCTCCCCTCACAATGCTCTCAATGGATTGTTTTTCAAAGAGAGATTGTTATTCAATACATTTATAATCTACCCATGGTGAGGTGATCTTGCTCTTACGAGATATCCTCCCCGAGGTATATCCGCCCATCTCGGCTATCAGAATCGAGTATATCTCATCTCGACTCCTGTGATTCCAAATGTTTAAATGTTCTACCCTAGCTACCACCTTCTCAGTCCGACATCTCTCTTGACAGAATCACCAAGGCTACTCTACCCAGATCCCCGAATTTCATCTCGAATCTCTGACCTAAAGGCGGCTATACTAATGTCACAACATTATCATATAATTTAAATACAAAAGGTAGTAGATTCGGCCAATTTGGCGAACAATCAATAACATAAAAGATCAATCCTTAATCCATATCATATGACAGGTTCGACGTGAACCCTAGAAAAATATCTGTAACATAATAAAAGAAAAAGATGAAATCAAAGCTTAATACGTAAAACATCGCTCTACTATCCCAAAATATCAAAATATGAAAAGCGGTACAAACTCGCACTCGGCGACAAAGGTCACCCGCTTCCGAAACCTCGCTTCTCGCTCAGACGCCTCCCGGCTGTTCTAATTTCAGAGCCATCCGCATTCTAAATGATGAGGTGCGTATTTTCGCCGACGCCGCTGATCGGGGACGCCGCTACGTGGGACGCCGCTGACTCTACATTGTTGATTCGGACGTCAGCGACGCGGGCGACGTCGCGACGTGATTGGGCCACTTCCTCGCCGCCTCATTGTTCCCAACCGCCTAAAGTTGTTCTTCGCCTCCATCGAACCTCGGGAACCACACCGCATTGGCCAAATCAAAGATCTAGCCACAAAAACTATAAAATTATTATAAAATAAACGGAAATACCTAACCGACGCGAGTGTAAGACGAAAGTGTTTGTGCACTCATCAAATTCAAATTATAGGAGACGGAACTTAATGAAGGAAGTGATACTCCTTAAGTAGTCGTAGGGGTGGAACCTCATCCTCATCCCGACGAAAGGTGAGCTAAGGATGAGCAACTTAGTAGAGCGGGCCGGCCAAAGGGACTGAGTTAAATCATCGCAATTGGAATGACTAATTGAGCCGCAGGGCCGTGAGCCAGATCTTGTCGCTGGCTGGAGTAAGAAGGATAGGTGTTGTTGAACCTGAGCAAGGATAGTGGTATTCTGAGCAAGGACGGCTTCTATGGTAAAGCCATCCGCTTGTGCCAGCAGCTCAGAAAGAACAAAGGATCGGGATGTAACCGCAAAATTGCACACAAGAATGATGGCAAGAAAATCCTGCGCTGATGGATAGATGCCACCGATGCCGAAGATGAGTCAAGCATTGAGCCAAGAATGAGTAGTAGGAGCCGGAGGTGTTATTTTCACGGTTACGATAAGGCAATCCAAATGAGGCGTAGGTTGCCGACATCATGGATGTTGGGCCTGAGCAAATATACACTGGGGGATCTATATGGGGATCTCAACAGCGTGGAGGATATGTGGGAAGAGGAGGGGCCCCGGGCATAAACTGCCACTTCTCAACAATAAATGTGGCCTCACAACCCGACGGTGCTCAATCGAAAACCCAGTAATTAATACATGAGAGAGCATCTCGAAACAAGCAGGAGTTTGTCTCATTCTATTGAGGTGCTTTCCGTGGATTTTCTCATCGAAGTGAAAGAGGGATGTCATAATAAGCTCTGGGGGGCTAAACCAAAAGCCCTCAAAAACGCGATATGAGGCCTCTAAGATGGTACCCCGCCTCTGGACAACATGCTGAAGAGGAAACAGATTGGACCGTAACACGTGGTCCACAATAACATCCATGTTACAAGCTACCTCCAGAACAAAATAGGGCCAGTTGATGTGTCTCGGGAGAGGATCCAGACCATCTCCCGGGGCGAAGGATGTGGCCACTGCCTATAATTCACTGAATTGGCCAGGGCCACTAGAAGGTGAAAAGCGGCAACTATATCGGTTGCTCAAAGGATGCCTTGACGGCCATCAATAGTGAAGTGAATAGAAATTGGGTGGCGCTCACCTTGGGACGTCATGGTATGGTAAAAGTCAATCATTACTCTCAGATAGAAAAATCGCGGGAGTCATAATCCACTCAGAGAGTGCTCGAACGAGCCTCATCGAACTCGTCTCTAGCAGATTGGAAAAGTCAGACGCTACTGTGGGAAATCCTATCGTGGCAATAAGTGTTTCCTTGCAGAGGAAAAGTGGCCTCATCACAGCAGAGAGAATAGAGTCAGGTGACAGTGGAACGCTGGCTGAGGCTCCCGAAGGTAGTGGAGGATCAAGCAGGCACTTACTACTGGACTCCACAGATCCTCCATAGGCTAGAGTCCCCGGCCTCGGGGCGGATCGGCTTGTGTACTAGTCGTGGGTGAGTGAGATCTCGGCACGGCCCAAATTCGAGTCATACCTACGCACCGTAGGAGGAGGCGGTGGGTAGCAAACTGGAGGTTGCAAAGAGTTTCAGGCTCCGGCAAGGCCCGCGGCACCGGTGGCGTACCGCAGGCCCCGGCGTGGAGAAGAGCCTCGCACCAGCCAGTGACAATGCACTGTGGCCTCCTTGGGTCTTTGTCGTGACTGCAGACTGAATGGATGAGGGTTTCAGGAGAGAGGAAGGGTTTTCGCAGGGGAAAGTTCAAGTTTTCGCAGGGAGACTTCGTGCTCAGGAAGACTGGATTTCGGCAGGATATCGGACTTTTTATTTATGGAGGATGGGAGATGAAATGGGGGATAAAAAACGATGTGGGAAAGCTTGGGAATTAGGGGAGCAATGAATGGAAGGCCGAGTTTCGAAGGCTTGGGAACTAGCAGCTCCAAGTTCGCAGCTTAGGAACGGGGTGAGCGCAAAATCAAGCAATGGCAACCCTTCAAATTCTCGCGAAAAATAGTCGACCTACGAAAATGCTCGTGAAATTTACTGCGAAATTAATGCGAAATTCTTTGGCTAAAGCATAATTTATCGAGAAATTTCACATTGCGAAATTTATCAAGGGAAATTTTGGGTCCGCTAAATTTCACATATAAATTTCAACCCTTACGAAATTAACTTTGAGCTACTAGACCTCCTTGCTTCAGAAAATTAACATAACCCAGCAAAAACAAACATAGGAAAATTCAAATAAAAAGCTGGAAAATAAAAAGAAGCTACGATTAAGATTAAATTAAGGAAATGTAAATTGAAGGAAAATTTTGAATAAAGCAAAATAAAAAGAAAAATAAATAAAAATAAAATAAAAGATTAAACAAAAAGAAATGGACTCTACAATCTTAGGGGAAATTGGGTCCACCCAACCCAATTTCTCAAGCTTTGTCTGGTGGTGCTGGAGGAACTGGTGGAGCTATTGGGGTGATTGGTGGGGTTGATAATTCTTCATCAAACTCTTCTAAACTCTCCATCAGCCCCCCTTGCAATTTTCGAGCACAATGTTCCCCCACACTGGTGCCAATCAGGCAAACTTCCTCTGGACCTTCTTCCTCTGAATTGGCATGCTTGCTGCTTGAATGAAATATGTTGAGCTCCAGTGTCATATTGCCAAATGTGAGCTGCATGACCCCATTCTGAAAATTGATGATGGCATTTGATGTGGTAAAAATGGTCTCCAAGTATGATATGGCACATAATTAGGGGCCTCCATTGCCACCGGCTCGATGTCAAGAAATTAAACGGTTCACTCTGATAGTAGAACCTATCCACCTTCACAAAAAACACTTCAACTATGCCTTTGTGGAATTTTCACCGATCTATTTGCCAAAAGATAAGGTGACGGTGGTGTTTAACTCCCACTCCTAACTCAAGCCAGAGATTGAGTAGGGTAAATAGGTTTACATCGGGCTCCCAATCCAACAATGCTTTTCTACACAAGTTCCCCAATGTTCACTAAAATGGCAGGGAGACCTCGGATCCTCAGATCTCACTAGGCCTACATTGGATGACTGAGCTCATGTCTCCGTTAAAAGTCGCCTTATTCACATTCAATCCTCTCTTTACAATGCACAAGTCTTTTAGAAATTTGGCATATGTTTGGACCTACTTGATCATCTCTAGAAGAGGGATATTAACTTTCACCTGCCTCAACACTTCAAAAATCTCACGGGTTGTTCCACCCCTCGCTCTGGGTGCTCGAGGAAAAGATGAGGCAATGCCGCTCTTTCATCATAACTTCTTTTATCACTATTCTTTCGCCTCTTCTTCTTGTTGTTCTTGCTGCATCTAGTGGCTTAGGTATTATCGATCAACTTTACCACTTCGTAGAGGATAAAGGCTTTTGACCATCCATCTTAGGAGCAACTTCACCGGCACTAGCCACCCGTGACCTCTGGGACTCACTGGTTTGTGAAGGAAACTCTGTCTTTCCCGCACTTGCCGCTGATTGGTGAGCTTTTGAGATGGAGTACCTAGGTTGTCTATTTTCTGAGCAATGTCATTCTGGAAGCCATCTATCCTTTTGTTCAGAAAGTGCTTTCCTACTTATCAATTTCTTATTTAATTGCATATCCACGCTTTTATGCCTTCCACAAAGTTACTTACCACCTTTGCTCTCAATAGAATGGCTCATTCAACCTGAGAAGTCGAATCGTTGTGATGGCCGAGAAGTCAAGCATACCAAAGGAGGAGCAAGTGTGCATACTATGGAGGTTTTGAATTCTTCCAGAGATTTGAAGATTTTTCCAAATTAGTGGTTGTAGTGTTAAGCATATGGTGCATTAGTTGATGGTTTGAATCGACCAACATTCGCCATTCCACTAACATCTCCTCATTGCTGGAATAGTTAATATTCTCCCGCATGCTCGTTGGACTAACAAATGAAGCATGGTTGTTTGGCACAGAATCTCGCCCACGCTTGCACCTCATGCCTGTTTCTCATTTCAGTTCTTTCTAACCTTTCTAGATAAGGTTGAAACTTTGGCTTATGTCCATGAACCTCTGAAGAGAGTACATGCCACCCTCAGACCGTGGTCAGAGGTCCTTCATTATTTTTATCTCCCTTGGATTAGGCTCATCCCAACCTTTTGAAGCTTTAACTACATAACCCAGGAAATCCAAATCTTCCTCTGGATGTTTGCTCAAGAAGTCCCCTCTACACATAGTCTCCAACAGTTGATTCATGGCAAGAGAAATTCCATCATAAAAATAGCTGACCAGCAGCCATGTGTCAAACCCACAGAGGACAAGCACAGCTTCCCATATATCTCCCAAGCATGCATAGAATTTTTCATTCTCATTAGCCGTAGCGTGGAAATCAGCTTCTTCAAACTGCTTATCTCTTGGTGGAATGGAGAAGAATTTCTCTGTAATTCAGCCTCGTATCTCGCCTCAAGTTTCGATGCTCCTGGCCTCAAGGAGTTGAGCTGTACCTGGCCATCCTTCAATGGAAAGGAAAAGCCAAGCCTCATTAAATCCAATAATGGTAGTCTCCTCCTCGAAGGTGTTTCCCCCTATACCCTTCAAACTCCCTCATGTGCGACATGGGTTCTCACTCTATGCCATGGAAAGTGGAAGAAGTGGCACAAGGTAAGGCCTATAACCATTTGCTCACTGAGGCACTATGCAGAGGGCAATTTATCCAAGGAGGGTGTATGTGGTCCCTCATGGACTTAAATGCATCGGGATTCCTACTCCTTACTGACTATGTTGCTTCTTCAGCAGGTTCCATCGGGTTTAAATTCGTGCCTAAACTGCATTATGATTCTTGGGGAATACTGATTTTGACTAATCTGCCTTCTGAATTCCTAAACCACTGGAACATAAACTCCTACATGAAACACAGGACAACACCAAAAATAAACAAAAACAATTCTACCAAAAAGGGTTAATGTTAGCTAAAAAGAATATAAAGAATATAAAACTGAATTTGTAATTGGAGTAACCTAGCAAGAAACTACTGTAAAGAATGAGATAAGAGAAAAGAAATTACCAGAGTTTTTGTGATGAGGATCATAGTGTTCAAATACATTGTCATTTGCAGAATCTACAAGAATCTTCCCTAAGAACCGACACCATTTGATCTGCAGAGCCCGTGTGGTATCTCTAAATCAACAAAATTTATAACTCAATACCATACCACCGTAGCATTGCTACTATAGTATAACTAGCTTAAGATCGCCCATTGAGTGAGTCGTAGAAATGACTAATACTGAGGTTTACACTAGTGATTGTAATTTGGATATTGGGGTTATGATAAAAAGGGGTTGGTTTTAATGGTTATCATTGAAAATAAAATAGATTAGAATGTGGAAAGAGGTCCCTTGAAGTATCAGGACACTAGGCTTGGGTTCATTAGGCAGATGAGGGGGTTTTCGAGTCTTTACCTCGCATTGGGGAGGATAACATATAGTTATCTCCCAAACTGGATCTTCATTTAGCTATAAAGACTGGACTGCTATATATCTTTTGAAAATGGTGCATTTACCGCCCATTAATGCTCTCATTCGCTGAAAAACAACCGCCTTGACCTTTCACCTTCCAATGGCTCGCAAATGATAATTCAACGAACATCACTGGATCTAGCATTAAGCATCTAATGAGCCCTGAAAGCTTACCAAATATTAACCATTCAAGGTGATTCGAAGGGATCAAAACCTAAAGTTGAAAAGAAGAACAATAATGATAGTGAATATGTAATGCCCTAAAAATACCCTAACAGTTTCAAAACATGTTCAGGGTATAAAATAAAGTAAATGAAAATTTTCCGGAATCCTAAGAACGAAAAAAATATACAACCTGGAAAATCTATAGGAAGCCAAATAAATTTGGTAAAAATGTCAAATGGGGACCCAAGGGTCCTAAATGAGAAGTATAAGTGCAAAAATGTAAATGAAATGAAATAAAATTGAAATGAAAGTGAAATGAAGTGTTAAAATGGCAAAAATGAGAAAATGGATTTAGTGTGAAAGCCAAACAGGGCCTTGTGAATAGGAGACATAAAGACTATATATTTCGCCTTTGAGAGACATTCTCCTTGGCTAAGGCATTTTCGCTTTTGAGAAAAAAAGAGAGAGAGGTAGGGTTTTCGAATGGGAGATTTTTTAATTGCCCCATGAAAAATCAAAGGCTAAAGTGATCAAAAACAAGGAGGAACCTTGGTAATGGTTTAAGAGATTAGTAAGACTCAAACCTAAACCCTTTTATTTGTGTTCGAGTTGGGAAACCTCAAATGTGGATAAAAGAGTTTTGTTTTGCTGTAAATGAGTTTTGGGGTTGTGTTAGGTTGAGTTTTGAAGAGTATTGTTGGTTGGTATTGGTTTGGATTGGTTTGGAGGAGTGATTGTAAAAAGAGAAATGTTTGGTTTTCAAAGGAAATGCTGTCAAAATTTTGTCAAAACCCATATTCTTGTTTTGACTATAAATTAAGTTATAATCGTTGAAATGAAGTGATTCCAATTGTTAAATAACCATAATAGATAGAGCTACAAATGTATAGAAGGGACCAAGAGCAAATTGTACCACTAAGGCTCCCGAATATGAGCTTAAAGGGGGGTTTGGATAGCTCACAGGTATGCCATGTTTTGGGTATAGTTGTAGTGTTTTGGCCATAAAATGAGTTTCACTCATCCAATTTGAGTGATTAAAAATTATGGGTAAACTATACTTCTAGTGGGAATAATTTATCAAGGAAGTGTATGCAACTGAATCTCAGTGCCCAAAACTGGCCAAAGTGGAGCTACGTGTGCATTCCTGCTTTGCAAATTAGAGTAGTCCAGATGTAAAATGCAATAACTTGAGTTTTGGTGATCCAAATTGGGTGATTCCAATTGGAGAAGAAACCTTGGAACCATAGATTCAAATTATTGAAGGAAACATTACCAATTTATGAAGTTAAGACCCCATAAATCGATAATAACAGTAGGTGATCCAGTGAGCTAACCAATTTGGCATTAAAATGTCGTAACTTGAGTTTGAGACTGTTTTGGCTAAGTGTGTTTTGGAATTTATGAGAATAGATTGTTGGAATGATTAAAGGTCTCTGAAGGAAATATATGGTCTCAAAATATTAACTTTCTGTTGGACAAATTTATTTGGGAATTCATTTTGATTTTAGAAAGTGTTTTGTTAAGCAAGCCGCCAAAGTGGATAGGTTAGTGGCTTTGGGGATGTTAAAAGTTAAAAACTGATCAATTGGTTTATAATCTAATTTGGGTGCTTAGCGGTTATACTTGTCTAAGTTAATCAAATCAATGTTTGAAGTTAATTTTGACAACATTAGGATTGGTTTGGTGAGACATTCTAGGTACCACTGTCTCAAGAAAAACAGTATGTTTACCGTTTGTGTTATGTGGTTGAGGGCCTTAGAGAAGGAATTTTAAATTGAAAATTTTAGAGATGTCATTGGATATATAAAGGACTACACTGGATAGTTTTACAATTTTGAAGACCTTTTAATAATTTTTTGGGTACAAAGTCCAGAGAGTATAAACTGAAAATAACCTGGCCTCGTATATGGTGTTAGTGTCTGTTTGAGGTTTTTGACTTAATCTTCATTTGGGGATGGTTTAATTGATCAAGAGTACTGTTGGAGAAGGATTAAAAGGCAGGGTGAAATTTTAGTATTTTGGTTATGTGATGGATTAAAGTTTGGGAAACTAACAACCATACTGAGTCAGATCTGGGCCCTTATTTGCGAATGAGATTAAGAATACGATATTAAGCTCCTAAAATCAACTCCTAACCAAAATCACTAGCACGCATGAATACATGTCTTAAATGTATTGAATAGGCTAATTCCAGGAGGAAACCCGAATCGAGATCGAGATTTGAGGATCGGAATCAAAGGCAAAGCTTTTGGTTTGTTTCTACACCTTTCTCATTATTTCTCGAATCTCTATCTCCCAAATGTTTGAATTGCATATTGAATTGTTTTAAATTGATTGATGCAAATAAATTGTGAAATGAATTCAAAGTAGATTTAAGCTAAAATTTGAGAAACCGATTGATTGGCGAAATGAATGACATGAAAATTGTAATGAGTATTGAATGATTACTTGTATAAAATACATACTATATTGTATTTTCCTATAAATGATTTGAATGCCCTTAATAGAATGTTAACCGTTAAATTCGAGTTAAGGATAGATTGGTATACCAATAAGAGTCGAACAAACGTACTATTGTGGCATACCGATCCGTAGCCCAGCGGGACAGTATCGGTAGTGTACACCAACCGAGTACATATTTTTATAAAACCATGTTTACACGCCTGCAGTCCAGCTGGACCATGCCGATGATTCGTTATCCTGTGCATTGAAAGCATAGGTTAAATTTGACAAGGGCTAAAATGCAAAATGATAATGAGAATAAAAACGTGCATGATTTATGATCTTAATGATTTGTTGCACATGAAAATGCATAGTTTGAGATGACCAATGAATTGTAATTGATTAAATGGAAATATATCTTTATGTATGTATTGTACTGCATTGGTCATTTAAGAAAGTACGAAAGCATTATCTTATGAAATTGCATGATTTAATTTAAACTGAAATAAAGAGATAATCGTATAAAACCACTAAGTATGAAAATGCTTAGCGCGTAGTTTTTTTTTTATCTATGTGCGTATCGAAAGGAACAGAACGGCGACGCGATCGGTAGAGCCGCCAGAGTCATCAACAAAGCCATGAGTAAAAGTATATACCCGGCCATATGCATCCATCGTGACTCGAACAATTGATGTTTTGTGATCAAAAGAGTTAAACTCTGAAATGATTTTGTATATTATTTTGAATGGGCATGGAATGTCTTTATTGTAAATGCATTTTGTTAAATATAAATGTTTATGGACCTACCGAAATGATTGAAAACGCTTCCGCAGTCTTTGAAAAAAAAAGGGCATTTAAATGTCTAAACGAAATATGTTTGATAAATGAATTGCCTACGCTTCTCCGATCCTGGTCGACTCCACCAACTGGGTCGGACCTGAAAATGAGTGCCATGTAATACCTGCGGTAAAAACATGGAAACCCTTAGCTCATTTTAGATCCTTTACCCAGTGGCCTTCTACTTCAAGGAGGAAGGGGTTTTAGCCACTCATCCTCTGAGAAATCATCCTTAGAGGGTGTTTGGCCAATGAGAAAGGAAAGAAAATGAGAGCTTGTTTGGCAAGCCTCCCAAAACTTCAATAATAAATAAGTTTCAAAACTATTCCATCAAGTCCTGTCTCTGGCATTTTCAAGCCATACTGCTTATAAAAATTACCAAATTAACAAAAGCAAGAAACTATTACATAGGGATAATTTGGGAAGAAAACAGAAAGAGAGACAAAAGTAAAAAGAACAAGGTGTAAATTTTACAGGAATTTCACATTGTGAAAACGCCAAACTTTGCGAAATTTCATGTGGGGTCGAATTTCAGAACCCTTGCGAAATTGGCAAGGGCTGCAATTCTATGCTTCGCTTCCTAAGGCTCGCAGCCTCCGAGTTCCAATCGATTTCTTCATGCTTGAGCCGATCCCTACCAATATATATAGCCTCGTGGAAACTAAGCAAAATTACCATAAAATTTTATCAAGTATCGCTTGTGGGTCCTTAACGTGCCAACCGGGCTGAATTTACGTATTACTAATGCAACAAGTGCCTCCAAAACCCGAAGTGTTAAAAGTATGGAACAACACTATTTGGGTAGTAATCACTTTGTTGAGTCCCTTTACTCATAGACTCAAAACTAGTTGTCAATATTCCTCATTATACAGTGTCATCCTCCGTTCTCTCCCTCTATAAGGCTTCCCAATTTCTCCTATGCCTGGACCATCTCTTCTAGAGCCATAATCTTCATCTTGTGGGCAGTGTGTGAAACCACCTTCGCAAATAAATGGGCTAAATGGATAAGTTATAAAGTTGGGTTCAGCTGTAAAAAGTTCATTCTCATATGCGAACAAGTTTTACACCGTTAGATTCAATTTTATTTCTTAAGATCTGAGTTTTCTAAGACATAGGATGCCATGTAGATTAAAATATTGTTTGAGAAAACTCAGATCTCAAGAAATAAAATTGAATCTAATGGTGTAAAACTTGTTTGCATATGCAAACGAGCTTTTTACAGCTGAACCCTATAAAGTTTTTGTTTTTCGATTCTAACCTCATTCAGTTGGTATTTTTTCCAAAGTATCTGATTTCAAAATCAGAATCTCGTGGGTTTGAAATGCCCCTCATCTTCATTTTTTGCATTTTTTTTTTCCTTCTTCCTCAATCCTCTTCACAACCCTAGTTTGGCTAGCCCAAACTATTTTTTTTTTTTGTTGGTGTCGTTGCTCCGATGGAAGAGATCATTGTTATATCATTACATCTTTTCCTTCCTATTGTTACCTTGATCGTCTGACCTCCAGGGCATCAGCGGTGCAACATAAACCTGCAAAAAAGGGCGATCCGGTGACGGTGGGCCACCGCCTCTCCGATGATTAAGTCAACAAAAATACGGAGATGAAGAAGAAGGAAGTTAGCACAGGATACTTCTACTTTCTCAAATGGGCATCCAGATTTCCCATCTAGGTAATGCCTACTAGTTTTTATATGGAAGGTGGGCTTGGGCCGCTTCACATCGTGGGCCAAGCGGATCATAAACTGAGCGGAGTCGGGCCCTGAGCTCAACGAGTAGTGGGTTTAAGACCCATGGTACTGACAATGTCCCCCTTTTCCTCGGTTGGAATTTTGTGTTTTTTTTCCAGTTGAGGAAAATACCGTGTTCTACACCTTGAGCATGGAAAGCTGGAACGGTTGAGGTGCACATCAAATGCGCTAGAAGGTGAAGTGTGTTTGATCATAAAGTGCATGAGTGGCACACACGCCCCAATGTGTCTACGGCGCATGATGTCTCTAATATACATTTTAATACGCCCTCGTCATCGCCCACCCTTACATGTAGGTCTCGACTACGGATGCCTATCCACAGTCTTTCATGCATCGCGATTTCTTTTCCTTTTGTTTCGTGAACTAGCAATGATAAGGGGAAGCCATAAAAGACACTGTAAGGCTATAGAGCTGTTTTTTGGCCTATGGCTATGGATGCTATGTGTTCAAACACGACATTTATGGAGACCAACCAAAGGTTCCAGATTGTATGCCCGACTCTCCTAATTTTCTTCCTCCATAGTGCTTTGCGAGCCCTAGGTGCCCCCTTGTCTCGGATCCTTTGAGGACGCAATTGCTGGGGTGTATCGTAGAGAGGTGGCAAAGGAGCCTTAGAGAGGTGCCCCCGTTGGGGATTTAAATGGAACATCCTAAGTTCCACTTTTCTTCTACTTTCTCATTTTTCTATAATGGGCCTAGAATGACCGATTAGATATATATCATCATGTAACTAATGACGTTGTTGGTGTATTTATGAGATACAACATTTGTTATTATGTAACTAATGACGTTGTTGGAGTATTTATGAGATATAACTTTTAGTATTCTTTGTACAAGCAACTCTTTTTTTTTTTTTAAATTCCGACTAGGATCCCCTTTTCCCTGGCTGAAAGTTTATGTTTCTTCATTAGGGAAAGTTTATGTTTTCGGTTAGGTGAATGAGCCAGAAGGTGAGGCGCTTTTGAATACTAAGAGTGGGGAAGGTGCTTGTTTCCTGATACCGTGGCTGGTATGACAACACATTCAATGTGCATGTCCATGTCTTGTCCTATATATATGGGTAGGGATATATGCGTTATACCTTTTACCTTTACACAAAAGTCTTTTACCTAAAAAAAGAAGTTTTGTGCTTTTTGCAAACTCTCTTCCTGAAGGAATCAGTTGAGATCATTTTCAACTCTTCCAAACAGAGTCTTCTACTTCTTCTTCTTGTTTTACCTCCGATCTTGATTTTATGGCCCGCTTATGTTTTTGTTTTTTAGCTCTGGGCATCTTTGGGTTGGTAGGTTTTGGGTTTGTTTTGAGGGTGCATTCATCATCCCCCGGTAGGCTTTCGATGACAAAGCTGTAGGCGGTTACTCGGATACTCCCAGGTTCGGGGATATTCCATTGGGTTTCACAAAGTTTTCTAGAAAGGGGGGTGTTGTTAGGTTTTGTTACCAGTGCGTTGTAAAACCTCTGGGGGGAATGGAGGGGAAGATTTCTTTTATCTTTCGAGGGTTCCGTTTCCACATTCAGTTAATGGACCTTAAGCTGACCCCTTCCTCTGTTTTTTTTTTTTTTTTGCCTATAGAATGGCAAGAGGTTTCCAGTAGTCAGGCTAGGCGTCGAAGGGTGACTCCCCTGAAACGCCTACCGCAGCGCCTAGTTATCATATGTATGCAGTAGAACCGAGGTTGTACTCACTAGGTTCCTACTAAAATCATTCCGAGATGTCAAGGCTCCTAGCCAATTAACCTGTAGGAGGCGTATAATGCTACCATTTCACTCTCGAGAGCACTACCGTAGGCTTCGCTTCCCGATCTCATCAAGTATGGCAAGATCAGACTCTACCCGGCACTTACACTGGTGACACCCGAATGTTTTCGTATCTCGTTGTGGTTGGGTGGTCAACTCTCTCTCACCACTGCATTCACATGGAGATTTGTTTCATTTACACTTTGAAGCTTAGGACCGAGGGTCTCCTATCTAAGCCTGGCCACAGCCTCACGTACTTTAACCGGCTCCCTAACTCCAAGGCGAAAGGGTAGTCTTAGCTAGGCCCGTGCACGTGACTCAGCTCTAGTATTCTTTGATATGAATCACCCTCTGCTCCTGTGCCTCAAGGTTTTTTAATGGATGTGGCTCATATTTGTTTAGGCAGTCTTCTATATTGACATGCCTCTTATTTCTCGATAATCCGTAGACAGGCGCAAGTGAGGCATACTTATCACCATGGAAGGCGCAAGGTTTGACCATATCACCCGATCGCTTAAGATCATGTAGGAACGCAAACGCATGAGCTCCTTCATTCCATGCGAGGAATCTACTGAGCCGGGCGCCACCCTTTCCCATACATGGTCGCTTCTTCCCCATCCACGCTCTAATGAACTTATTTCGTGGCTAGCACTTCGTTCTCTCAAATCTCCTGAAGTTAATACCGAGGGGCTCTTCTCAAGTTGATTCCGCTTCGGAAACCTTTGTTCGATCAGATTGCCTATCCTTATCCGTGCAAGATCCCAAACCCTGCCCCCCAGGCGACGAAGAAAAAGAAGAAGAATACTAGCAGAAAGGTCGCTACGAGGGCTCGAGGGGTTAATGGACTGACTTAACTGAGAAGAAGGAATCGATCACAAGGAGGCTGAAATGTCTAGCCTTGCCGTTGGGTTTGCTGCGCGGATGTGCAAATGAGCCACCAACGTTATGGGAGGCTACCCGTCTCGAGGGTCCGTGATGGAAAATACTCTTAAGACTCCGGCCTTACCCTAAGAGGGACTTAGAAGAGCCCAATGATAATTATCGGATTCTTTCAACAAGCCCCGTCATCATACTCAAGGTTTTCTTGGAGGCTCATCTGTGGTGCTCAACAAAGCTCGCAACACCGAGGACTGAGCTCCCGCCGAGGATCTCCCAACGCCACCAAGCCTCGGGGGAGTCTTTCGAGGTGGCTCGACCAGGCCTTTCAGCCGTACCATGGCCAACCCGCAAGGTGGCAGGAGTGATGGTCGACATGATGGTGCTTACCTCTATGTTCCAAACGATGGAACGGGATAAATGCATCCGTGGACGCATCCTGGCCCTCGGGTCTAGAGGCCGCTCAATCACTATATCATCGATGGCTCCCTTCAACCGTGAGGGACCCTCCATCGGGAACAACATGCACGATCTCTACCCCACTCTTTCCAGTGTTTCAGCGATGGTCGCAGATCGAGGAGTACTCTATCTCCTTCCCCAACTTATTAGACAAAAAGTCTTTCCAATGGATAGATGAAGATAGGATGAACATCCGTAACCACGACTTCAACGAGTCGGCTGAACTGGTATGGTTGAACTTCTTCCGTTTTTAATATTGGCTTCATGTTATGATTATCTTCTGACTCTTTTTTTTTTTTTTTTTTTTTACAAGACGTCACCGCCATTCGAAATATGGTGTGGCTGCATAGGGAGCTTCACTACCAGCTGGATGACGTCGAGAAGCTACGAATCTATGCCATCTCGGCTAGCTCTAAGCACCGTGCCTTAGAAGAGTCTCTAGACAAGGCCAAGTCCCGGTCCAAACATTGGGAACAGAAGGCTAGGGAGGGCACGGAGAAGATGAAAGACGCTAAGGAGGAGAGGGACAGGGCTAAGGAGGAAGTCAGCCGTCCGACCGGCTACCATCAAGTAGCCTAGTGACGCCGAAGGCACAGGTGAATGGGCAAAGTACAAGGCCAAAATGGAGACTACCCATCTGGAGTAGTCGAGTGGACATCTCTCCCGAGATCAAGAATGAAGGATGAAAGCCTGCTCATTTCAGCCCCAGTCGGTATGACAAAGAGGCTACGGAGGAGGATCACCAAAAGGCCCTTGAGGTGACTCACAGACGGGCTACGTGGGTGTCAGGCGTTTAAGCACAACATCCGTGGGGATCTTCCGTGAGGTCCCAGACTAGATGCCCGACTCCTTCAATTCCGCTACCTCAGTTCTCAGGAACCTGGTGCCTCCCGATCTCAAAGAACATTAAGGATACAACTATTGAAACAGATCTAAGCTGAGGCGGTCTAGAAACCTAAGGAAACACTCGCCGGGACCGATCACTCCATCCCCCATTTTCCTCTCTTTTTTGTAAGGGGCCTTATTCAGCCTCCAGGACTTGTGTACTTTTTTAACGCCTTTGGTGCTTTAATAAAATACCAGTTTTTGCTTTATTTTTTCCACTACCTTTCTATTTCTTATTCTAACGCCACTGGCATACTTATAAATCTCAGTTTACTTAAGCTATTGAGAGCTCCCTTCCACGAAGTTTAGCTAGGTTAGTCACTTCGAGGTATAGATATTGAGTTAGAGTTGGGTAGAGCTACCAGCAGTCGCAGGCTTGCAGCCACAAGATCAAGTTCAAAGCAGCCACAGTTTAGAGCCACATGTCCGGGGTCTTTGAAACTATCGTGCCAGCTTAGAGCCACAAGTCTGATTTTTTTAAAGTGCCAGGAGGCTCAAAGCCACAAGTTTGGTCCTGGAAGCGCTAAATGTGCTTAACCACAAGTCCGGGTCTTCCGAAGTGCGCAGTTTAGAACCATATGTCTGGTCTTTTGAAAGTGCCAGCAAGCTTAGAGCCACAAGTCTGGTCTTCTTAAAGAACTAGTAGGCTTAGAGCCACATGTCCGGGCTCCAAAGTACCGCAGGTTTGGGAGCCACATGTTCATCTTTGAAATGGGGGTTATTCCAAAATCAAGGAAATAATCCACTTTAAAGAAACACTTGATTGGTAATATTCCAAAGATTGCTAACATATTTTAAAGGAAGTTTTATCGACAACCCTTAAAGAAAAACTTTACCGATAATACCTTTAAGGTGCATAAGATTCCACACCTTGCATCGTGCCCTAGTTTATTTAATGTGTGCGACCGATCTCAAATTTCATTTATCACGTATGGCCCTTCCCAATTTGGTTGGAATTCTTCACCCACCCGGTCGCCCATATGTTTTCAAAGACTTTCAAGACTAGATCCCGAATTTAATGCATGCGACTTTATATGTCATATATAAGTTTGCCATCCTTTGTCAAAAGATGCTACACGATAATAATTACTCCCGAGCCTGCTTCATATCTAGGTCCTGAAATGGTTTCCACAGCAACCGTTTCAGAACTCATTCACTACAAAGATCTCCGACTTCCGTGAGGAAAATGGCCACCATACCATAGGTAAGGGTAAATGGTGAAACTCCAGTTGACTTCGGCTAGTTGTTCTATAGGCCTAAAGAACTTCTGGTAGCTTATCCACCAATTTTCCCCCTAGCCGAATGCAGACGCTTTTTCAAAGCCGTCAAGAGAGTTTTATTGATGCTTTGCCCGCCATTGCTCTGGTTGAGCACAGTCTTTTATTTCAACTCATATAAGTTTATATACTTTGTTGTCAAATTATGGCCCATTATCGCTAGATCAATTGAGGAGTTCAACCGGCGTACAATATTCTTCACACAACCGAAAGACGCCCTTAAGTCTTTGATGAAGCCAGTTTCCTTTGACTTCATTCTTTATTTATGTGCGTAGCCTATCGCAACCAACAACAACTTTTTCTAAGCTGGGTAGTAAGTAGTGGTCCAACTATATCAATTTCCCATTGAGCAAATGGTCAAGGGTTTGTAATGGTGGCTAGGTCTTGAGTTGGTACCCTCGATACGGGAGCTTGCCGTTGGTAGGGGTCACACCTCGATATATGCCGATTCGTCTCATGGTTAGCCAATAATACCTTGTGGCCGGGCCTGTGAGCTAAAGTTCTATAGTCATTATTTCGACACTCCTCCATGAAGTTCTACTAGTATATATTGCCCCTCTGAGAGGAGACCTTAAGATACCTTTTGCCCCCATCCAGACCGCTTGTACAACTACTCGCTTAATTAAGGAAAATCGCGCTGCGCGGACCCTCGACCATGTAGTTTCTTGGCTCATATCGTGGTCTTCCCATGCTCGATAATGCAATATGTGGGTCAAACTGTGGAGCCTGATTCATCTATCTGACTTACTTGATCCATTGTAATAGAATGCCGACTGGTAGTAGATTGGTAGGAATACGCTTTTATCTGATAGATGCGCTTACCGCTTCCAAAGACTCAAATTTTCTTAATGTGAGTTCCTCGATATGCTCAAGCTTCCAAGACGTGAAATTCTGGGCCAGTACTTCGACTAGGCCCATATGCCCGGCTATCAGCCGGGTCTCTGTGTTTCGTATTCTCCGTTTGCACCGCCCTACTACCGCTTGAGGAGTCCTCGCAGAGGAGAAGTTTCTAATGAAACCGGACGAGCGAGATCGATCCCAAACAGGATCAGCTTCATACTTAGTCTCATTATCGACGGGTCTTAGCCGTATGGCCCAGCGCTCACCCCGTCTCCTAGTCAGCTTTAGTTGGCAAGTCGACCTGGCCCATTTGGCAAGAAGTCAGGATAACCCCCGCCTCGACCGACTGTGTAGGCGACCGATCGAACTCGGACATTTATTTAACTTTTATTTTACATTTTATTAAGTTTTCTTTTCAAAAGTGTCGCGACCAACTCACGAATCTATCATGAATCAAACCTGAGTTCACATTCGACGTTTTATTTATCTTATTAAAACATTTAATTAATTTGTTTAGCTATGGTTTAAGTTTCATTGGGGTGTGTTTCCATAATCATATTTACATAATTTCAAAGCAATCTCTAGCCCATAAACATTAACAAAAATATTTACAAAGAAACATTCTATGCCCTTTCAAAATGATATACAAAACTGGGTTCAGTGGTTTAACCCTTTTGTTTACAAAATACCACTTGTTCAAAAGAGATGATATGCAAATGACTTTGAGTATATACTTATACGTCGTATTCTATAATCCTCGCCTCGCATCGATCTTGTTGTCTCCTTCTTGTCTACTCCAAACCTCATACATAGATAAATCTATACGCTAAGCATTTTCATGCTTAGTGGTTCTATACATGCTCTATTTCAATATTCAATGTAGCTTAGCATGCATTTAACATTAAACCATGCCTATTAATTCAACATATACTCATGCTATTTATTTTTCGTGATGCTTTCTAATTTCCTAAACATTTACCAAATCACATCATACAATTTCACTGCAACAATTCATTTCACAATTCAATTTATGAGATTTAAGCATATACATAGAAATCTCATTTATACTCGTCAATGTTGGTTATTTCACCTTGACTATTTAATTCACGTTTCTGACGGATTCCGTTTAATGAATCTCGCCTTTATTATCATTCGGTAATTTCAATTCACATTTCTGACGGATTCCGTTTGATGAATCTCGCCTTTATTATCATTCGGTAATTTCAATTCACATTTCTGACGGATTCCGTTTGATGAACTCACTCATTATCATTCTGCAATGCGCTCACATTTAACAATCTGGTCTCCCATCATGATTCCGATGTCGCTTTGGTGCACCCTTGCCACGTGGTATCAATTAAATGTCATACGCCATCATGACGGATGTCGACATCCGCCAAGTAGGACATTTCTTCAATGCCATACGCCATCATGATTCGATGCCGATAGTGCATCCCCACCAAGTGACATTGGACAATTTCGGTGCCTCTCGACGGATGCCGATTGCATCCCACATGCGGTTCATATTCTATATATCATTCCAATTCATCTCGGTTTTCAAATACCACATTTCAATTCCATATTCTGTGACGCTCTTTCAAAGATATATCAATCTATGTACTCATTTCATATACTCATTCACATACTCATTCATATACTCATTCACATACTCATTCATATACTCATTCATGTACTTATTTCATATTTACTTGGTAACTACCAAATTACTTGAAATAAGAATAGAGTCAGAGAACAAACATGCAAAAACATGAAACGAGGAATAGAAGTCGGTAGAACAAACATTTCAAATTTTGAAACGAGGAATATGAGTAAGTAGAACAAACCCAAAAATCTTTGCACTTTGATTCCAACTGAATCTCAATCTCGCTTGGCTTTTCCTCCTCACAATCCTATTCCAAAACCATTAAAGAACAATATTAATTGCAAGGACTAGTAGTTTTGCTAGGATTGATTTTCTCAGAGATTAACAGGATTTCCAAATTGACAAGTTGCAGATAGATGCTGATTCTGACTCAATGGCTTTCCATAGAGTCCAAGAATACCCGACCCAGTTCGATTTAAGTGAGCCATGACCTCCCGGTTGGAGGTCATACGTAGTCAGTCTTGAACTAAACTAACGAGCTGACCTGACCTGGACGAGCTCTATTCCGCCACCTCGGTCAAACATATTCTATCCCTCTCGTGAATATGAATGAATTTGACCCAATGGGCTTTCCATAGAGTCCAAGAACACCTCAAACGGAGTTCGATGAAGGAGTTATGACTCCTTCCAAAGTCGAGGTCATACGCAGTCAACTGAACCCACTGTTGACCTGACCCGGACAAGCTCGATATGTCAACTCGGTCAAACATCTTCATCCTCCTCAGGCATATATGAATGTATTCTGACTCCAATGGGCTTTCCATAGAGTCCAAGAACACCCAAATCGGAGTTCGAATCCAAGGAGATATGACCTTCCGTTCGAGGTCGTGGCGTAGTCAACCCGCACGAGCTTCGGACCTGAACCGACGAGCTAACCTTGACCTGACGAGATCGATATAACACCTCGGTCTGACATCTAATATACTTCAGGCATATGAATGTATTCTGACTCCAATGGGCTTTCCATAGAGTCCAAGTGCTTTTTCGTTCACCCAACCGAGTTCGAATCTTAAGGAGATATGAATCTCCTCCGGTTGGAGGTCACGGCAGCCAACTCCTGACGAGCCGGACTAACCGACGAGCTGACCTCGCTGTAATGAGGTCTGGCTGACCACCGCACGAGGTCCGCCGACCTTCGCCGCATGAGGCCCTGCTGCACGACCTCATTGCATGACCTCTACCCGTGCATGACCCTCGCCTCCGCTTGACTGTCAGTGAAAGCAAAAGACCATAACTTGGTCTTACAGGGGGTCCGAATTGAGAAATTCAAAAGCCTAACATCAAGCTCCATTACGAGGCAATTTTCGAGAAGGACTCACTACCAAATTCCCTTCACTTAGTACCCAAAAATCAGCTCTAAGGTCCGGCTAATGCACACTACTACAATGTGGTAGCTTCCCATGGTTTAAAATACAACCAAACACTCCCCTAAGGCAAGATAACAACCCAACAACTCTGTAGAAAAATGACCCAAGTAGGAGAAGACTTGCCTTTGGATTTGTCAAAACCTCGATTCCGGTCTCTTACTTGGCAGCTCTTGTCACGATGAAGACTTCTTGCTTTTACTCCAAACCTATTAAATCACTGTTTGAAAATTCTGCAGAGAAGGTAGAACTCTCAACTCCTTTCCTCGCTTTTTCCTTTCTTATGGATCACTCTTAATCATTTTTAAAAAAGGATAGCTTCTCCTCTCTTCCTACATGCCACATGCCCATTCCTTTAGATTTTTTTTCTTTTTTTCTTTTGTATTTAGGTCCCTATTTCTCTATTATTCTTCATTTAAGTCTCCTATTATTTTCCTTTCACTCATTTATTTCTCCTAATTTACTCTAGTATATAAACTACTTACAATTTAATTTTAGGTCCCTGCATTTTGTTACCTCATATTTTCCTTTTTCACTGTGGCTATTTCCATTCACACCAATTCATTCATTCAACAATTCCCAGTGAATACCCCAAGTTAGCCCCACTATACCCTAATATATAATAAATTTTGTCATAAAATTCTAATATTTTTTTTTTTTTTTTGGGCGCTAAGGTAAGCCTGTCCACAGTAAGGATCACCCAACCATTTATCCCGACCATCAGTCAAGAATGCCAAGAAAGTCACAATTCCACCCTCCAATGCTGGTTGGTTTATATCGACACCGAACCCACTTAGCCCGATCACCCACCTAGCCATCCCCAGACAACAAGCTTCAGGTATATGCTCTGCTGTGAGGGAGATTGGTTAGCAACACTACAGTGGTGTGCTCGAAAGTAGCTAGTTTCTTTTTGGGTCACACACGTATAGCCAATGCCACTCTATTCAAAGTAAATACCCGTTTATGCTTTTGCCAAGGATTTGCTTATGAAGAATATCGATCTCTGTTTCGATTTTCTTCTTCTTTGAACAAAGTTGTGCTTACCAAGACTTCTGACACTGCTAGGTAAAGATAGAGTGTGTCCCCTGCCCCTAGGCTAGTCATGATTGGTGGTTCAGCGAGGTACTGTTCGATCTCCATGAAAGCCTAATCGCATTCCTCATTCCACCCGATTCGTTTGACTCCCATTAGGGTCATAAAAAATGGTCTCAACCTGGCCGTTGAACTGATAAAACCACCTGAGAGCCACCACTACTTGGGCCACTGTTATACCCCAGCTCGTAGGAGCTTGAGAGTCCATTATCACTTTAAGCTAGACAGGATTGGCCTCTATTCCTCTCTAAGTTACCATAAAGCCCAAAAACTTACCCGAATTGACTCCGAATGCACATTTCAGAGGGTTCCGTTTCATGTCGTGCCCTCATAGCAACTCAAAGGTTTCTTATAGATGCTTCATGTGGTCGTGGTGTTCTTTTGACTCGATGAAAGACATTGGCCGGGAGCATAAGACTCCAAGGGTCTTACCTCTATCAACGAATATCTTGGTTACCAACCTTTGATAAGTCACTTCAGCGTTTTTCAAACCAAAAGGTATTACATTGTAACAATATAACCCGCACGATGTAATGAAGGTCATTTTCTCTGCGTCAGGCGGGTGCAATGGAATCTGGTGGTATCCAGAGAAGGCATCCAGAAATGACAGTATCTCGTGCCTTGTTGAGGCATCAACAATCTGGTCTATACACGATAGGGGGAAGCTATCCTTCTGGCATGCTTCATTGAGGTCTGTGTAGTCTACACATACTCTCTACTTACCGCCCTTTTTTCGAACCACCACCACATTAGCAAGCCATTCGGGGTACTTTATTTCTTTGATGAAACCTGCCTTCAAGAGGTTGTCTACTGCCTAAATAATCCGGCTTACAAATTCGGTGGAAAAGTCTCACTCTCTCGTCACTGGCTCGCCACGCGGACGATATTCAACTTGTGGCAAGCACACGGCCGATTCCGACCATATCCGAAAGGGACTCCTGTGCTTAACATACCCAGGTTTTTAATAGCACGCCTTATACCGTCTACTTCTTTACTGATAGGAGAACATCGACGTATAGGAACTCACATCTTGCCTAACACTACTATTTCCAGGGTATCCACAACTAATGGATCCCTCTCTTTCGCCTTGATTTGGGTGGTAGCCTGTGATTGTTATGCAGGGGTGTGATTTTCGAGGGAAGGATTCTCATAATTGTTCGCTCCTCTCGACACCTGCATAGACAATTAATAACACTGTTGACCATTTGATGGTAGGTCGAGGGGATAACTTTCATTGAGTGCAGCCAAGTCTGCCCCACTATGGCGTTGTAAGGCCCCAAATCTTCGACAACTAAGAACAAAATTTGCTAAGTAACTGGTCCTGCTGTTACATGGAGTGCGACATCCCCTAATGTTACAGTAGTTACCCCATTGAAGCAAGAGAGGATTTGCCCGATTGAGTTCAACATTTATGAGAGTTTATTCATCAAGGCTGGTAGTCAGGAATAAATATATCGCGACCGCTGTGGTCCACTAGTACCTCAGGTACATCAAAACTACATAATACAGAGAGTGAGTACTCAGCGCATCATAGTGGGGCAATGTCAATCCGTCTGTGCTTCATTCTGATGCAAGACATGTGGTCATCTACATCATTTGCAAACGCCGCCTCCACAGATACGCCCACCTCGCCTTAATCAGGGTCAGCTCAAGAATTTCTTTATCATGCTGATTAATACACTTTCGGTCATGACTGACCATTTCAGATATATAGTGCTGTATGTGATATTCAGGTCTCTAGCGGTCATTTAATAATATGATTTTGTTTACCTTGCCTTTGTTCCGACCTCTGGTTAATTTCCGGTTATGCCTCCCTGAGGTGCCCCACTTTGATAAGCTTTTCCACCAAGAACTTTAGACTTTAGCACCTGTCGATCTCATGCCCATGATCTCTATGATAGTCGCACCGCAAGGATCTATTTCTTTAGAAGGATTCAACTGGATTCTAAAAGTATTTAAACTTTGGCAAGTCGTGAATGATTTGCACAATTCTCTCATAAGAGGTTCAGGGTGAACTCGCTGTGACTTCTCTTCTTTATGATCGTCACGGGAACGCTTCGAGGCTTTTAATTTCAATTTCCTTGATTTTCCGGGAGGGTTGCTCTAGATGGATTACTTTCTCTCGGCCACCGCTCAGAATCATGACAAATTGGATTGCTACACTGATATCAAGGCTTCTCCCACATTAAGTACCTATCTAATTGTCTCGTATAATTTCTTACATCGCTGCACGGCCCAAGGATAGTGACCGGAATAGTGAGAGACGGGGCGCAAAGCTTCTCCCCAAGTTTTGGAGGATTGCATCCATGCTATATTTCACTCTATTTGTCGAATGGCTTACCCGAACCTCCTTGTGAAGTCACTTGATTGATTCTTCCTTCCTGCCTCGGTGGAATGGTTTGTAAGGGAGCCACGTTTTCTTTGTCGCACTGAGCGTAGATACTGTGATATGAATGTTTCCCATAGTTCGTAGAACGAATTTATTAAGTAACGCGGGAGCTTGTGAAACCACAACGCCGCCCCATAAACTCCGTTTGAGAATACTTTGCATAACAACTACTGCTACTGCGATTCGTGAGTCACAGTTATAATGGAGCATATGTTCATAGAAATCAGCCGAGCCATCGAACATGGTAAAAGTCGAAAGGTAACCACCCGGTGGCTCAGAATCATGATGTGTTGCCTAGTGGATTGTGCAAGAGCATGTCACCTGCCCCCGACCTAGGGTCGTCATGTAAAACGCTGGAGCTGGGTATCACAGTAGGCTGGGCAAAGACTAGTGGCAATGTGTCGGGGCAACACTGGGCGGTTCTCCACCATGACTCGACCGTACCGCTCTCTAATTGCCTCGCTGCGGATGCAACTACCAATGTTGTCACCAGCGTGGTGATGGCTATCTGTGGTCTCGACAGATTCCTCAGGCTTTCCCGAGCATTCTTCGCCGAGATTCGCGACGGGAGCTACATGAGGACAATTCCATTGTCTGGCCGGGTGCTGGTCACTACCGAGGATGGGCCCTTCCTTATCGCGGCGACCTACAGACGCGTCGCCTCTCCGTGTGTCTTTTCAGGATCACACTTTTTCAATCCGCTCGCAACTTTGTCATTCTCACGCCAGAAGGCCTCCGCCATCATACAACCCCTTCATCCGCTCACACCTCTCTCCGCTTCCACGCCCTAACGCCAATGGAGGAATTAGTCTTCCTGAGATCGTTCATCTAATGCTTGTCACGCGATTGTCCGTTTTAATCGTGACGTAGAATGGGGATCGACATAGTTCCAGATGAAGGGCTACTGGGCAGCCGCTGAAGCCAGTTCTCCGCGTTCTATAAACGGTGAATTTTACTCACCCCACAAACGGCTCCAATTGTCATATCTTGATCGCTTGACCAAGCGCATCGACGTAACGTGAACCTACTACAAAAAGGGCAATCCTACAAATCTGCAGAATGATCGCCTCCTACGATTAAGTCAACAAATATACAAAGATAGTGAAGAAAAAGAAGCTACGATAATGTCAGATACCTTCTCATCGTGGGATCCTCCCGATTTATGTAAAGTATTTGGAGAATTCCTCCATTTTTCTCCGGAAAGAATTTTCCTTTTTTTTAGGAATAAAATCTCTATTTCCTTATCAAAAACTAATTCTTCCTTATCAAGGATTAATCTTCCAAGAAGTAAGGAATTTGGAAACTGAGAAGTTCGGGGATAAATACATTTTGCTTATTTCCTACCTTATCCATCTCGTCACTGTTTAATTCGCGATAATGAAGGACTACTGCCCGCAGTGACTCGAACTCTAGACTCGGTTGTCCTAAGGTCGACCTCTGGGGAGGATACTTAATTTCATGGGACAAGATCCTTTGATTTCTATCTAGACAGCGCTTACTGGGCTTGACATTAACGCCATGACAAGAACTTTCATCGCGCCTGCGGATCACAAACCGAATCGACCGGGCCTTTTAGCTCACCACAGAGGTGAGTTTAAGACACGTGGTACTCACACTTCCCTTTTTCAAAATCTCAAACATGGAAGGTTTATGAAATCGTTTTATAGCATGATCATTCAATTTTAAAGTTTCTCTTTTTGCAATTATTTTTCTTCTTTTAAATCATCAAATCCTTAAAGACGGAAGGAATTCCTGTTGACAGGCATCACAATCAATGAAATAGCTTCAACAGGTTTTTCCCTACTTTTTTTTTTTTTTCAAAATTTTCTTCCATTTTCTGGGCACCAAAATTTCTTCGAACTTCTGATGAAAAAACCTCAATATGAAAGCCTTTTGTAAAAATTTCCCCGAATTTTCCTTTAAATCAAAATTTCCTAGAAATTTCGCCAAAACATATCGAAACAATTCAATATTTCTAGCACTAAAAATTTCTCCATGGTGTTTCGTTTCCATATCCACCGAAATTTCCCAACATTTTCATTCTTGCCCCAAACTATTGTGTCTCAACAAAGTCACAGTCACTAATTACGATATCAAATTTTTAAATTAATTACAGAATTTGGCCACTGAATGTTTGAAATTTTTAAAAAATTTCCGTCGACAAACGTGACACTGTGTATTATTTACTTTTCAACCTATTTTTATAAAAATTAAATAACTTAGCTACGTCTGAAAACTCGATATCGCTTACTTTTTATAGCTTTTAAGAATAGATTCGTTTCATTAACGTATTACAAAGCTGTCAATCAATAAAAAAAAAATTTCAAAAAAAATTTAGCTTTCAAATATTATGTAATATAACATAAAAAATAAATTAAATTATTTTTAAAGTTAATTATGAATAAACAGGGTAAAGATGGAAGAAGATAGTATCCGAACATACTTCCAACCCCGTCCCCGACTTTAAAAAAAAAAAAAAAAATATCTCAAATTAACCGTAAAATACGAAATAATTTTTAAAATGTATTTTGATAGAATCTTTAAAAATCATAAATTAGAAAAATCACGTTTCCATTTTTGAGGAAAGAAGAGCTGAAGGTATTTTAATGAGAATCACTTTGGCATGTGCCAAACAGGCCGTAAGAATAAGACAGCTCAAAGTTCAACTACCATTTAACGTCCATAATTACTAATTAGCCAATAACAGCTAACAAGAAACAACTACTAATCATGTCGGCAGCCCCTAACCACCTCCACGTCAGCATCCGATCTAGTTAGCTGGGTCCCACATGACTTGGCATAGGCCACGATTTACCCCCATGCACCTCACTCACAGCCGATCCCAGCCTTCTGTCTCACTCTTGTCATAATCTTTCAGTCTGTACTCTGTAGAGAGCATGAGCAAAAGTACAGTTTTTTCTTTTTGCGGTTTTTGAGTACACAGCTTTTTTTGATTTGATTCAATGTTGGTCCAAGACCGGAAAATCCTTAAACCCTCAGAAACCCAGTCCAAAAAACCCCATGAACACTTCAATTTCCCCAGATGGGTCTCCTCCAATTTCCCCAAAATCATCGTCATTTCCCTCCTGATCCTCACCGTCGCCCTCGTGTTCTTCGTCCGCAACGACGCCGTTTCGATCCTCTACCGCGGCAAATCCAGTTCCAAGACCCTCAAACCCATCATCCAATTCCCTAAAATCAGCTTCAGTTCTGTCCCACCCATCTCCGACAACTCCTCGCCCTTTGCTTCGTTTCGCTCCGAGCGGTGGATCGTCGTTTCGGTGTCGAATTATCCGTCCGATTCGCTTCGGAGTCTGGTCAAAATCAAGGGATGGCAGCTGCTGGCCGTCGGGAATTCTAGGACGCCGGCGGATTGGGAGCTCAAGGGTGCGATTTTCTTGTCGTTGGAGCAGCAGGCAAAGTTGGACTTTCGGGTTCTGGAGTACCTTCCGTATGATTCTTACGTTAGGAAGAGCGTTGGGTATCTTTTTGCCATCCAACATGGGGCGAAAATGATATTTGATGCTGATGACAGAGGGGAAGTGATTGATTGGGATGTGGGAAAGCGTTTTGATTTGGATTTATTTGGCGTTGATGCAATGCAAGAGAGGATTTTACAGTATAATCGTGAGAACCCGAAGAGAACGGTTGTGAATCCGTATATTCATTTTGGGCAGAGATCGGTTTGGCCTAGAGGGTTGCCATTAGAGAATGTGGGTGAGATTGTCCATGAAGAGTACTACAATGAAGTATTTGGCGGGATGCAATTCATTCAACAGGGCATATCTAATGGCCTTCCTGATGTGGATTCGATTTTTTATTTAACTCGGAAGTCGGGTTTGGAAGCGTTTGATATAAGCTTTGATGAGCATGCCATGAAGGTGGCCTTGCCACAGGGTTTAATGGTGCCATTGAATTCCTTTAATACATTGTTTCATTCCAATGCATTTTGGGGCTTGATGCTTCCGGTTTCTGTCAGTTCAATGGCTTCTGATGTCTTGAGGGGCTACTGGGCCCAGAGGCTGATGTGGGAGATTGGTGGTTTTGTCGCGGTTTACCCTCCCACAATTTATCGGAAGGATGAGATTGATGCATATCCATTTTCGGAGGAGAAGGATCTTCATGTAAATGTTGGTCGTCTGATTAAGTACTTGGTTTCTTGGAGATCAGAAAAACATAGGTTGTTTGAGAAAATCATGGAATTAAGTTATTCAATGGCAAAAGAAGGTTTTTGGACTGAGAGGGATGTGAAATTCACTGGTGCTTGGCTTCAGGATTTGCTTGCAGTTGGGTACCAGCAGCCGAGGCTGATGGCAATAGAGTTGGATAGAGCGGAAGCAAGCAGTGGTGACAGAGATAGGAAGGAATTTATCCCTTGTAAACTGCCTTCTGTGCATCTTGCAGTTGAGGAATCAGGGGCTGTGAATTATGAGATTGGGAATCTGATTCGGTGGAGGAAGAGTTTCGGCAATGTTGTGCTGATCCTGTTTGTTAGTGGGCCAGTGGAACGTACTGCTCTGGAATGGAGATTGCTTTATGGCCGCATATTCAAAACTGTGGTTATTCTTTCATCGAAGTCTGATGCAGATCTAGCTGTTGAGGAAGCTCAGTTGGATCAAGCATATAAGTAAGTTGCTAAGACCATAATATATCTTTATCACCTACCTTATCTTGCCTGAAACATCAAATTTATTCAAATCGGTTCTCCATCGTGCAGAGAAATAATGAAAGCAGAATTACTGAACTTAGTAAATGCTAGTATAAGATTAATTTATTTGCTGTTATATGTCAACAAGCAAGATGATATTTCTTTTGTATGCGATTCCTTATATACCTGCACTTTTTATTTAATCCCATAGGTAGAAGCTGTGGCAGTGAAGCTCTAATATCTTACCTCTTGTTGTACAAACAGTTAGTAGGGACAAAAATGTTCTAATATAAAATATTTAGGACGGAATCACCAGATTCACCACAAGTATATCTCTTAGTAATTGAGCCTGATGATTTGAAATAATATTGTTTCTTGGGGGCAACAAGCCACATGGAGTTCTTGGAAAATTCTTTTTGCTGGAAACTGGGTGCAAGGACATGGGGCTACATGAATACTGTTATTGGAGTTGATTCTTATTATAGAATGGCCAACCATGTTTCATGAAGCCGAATATGGCCATAAACAACAATGTATAATTGTAGCAAAAACAAAGCTGTTGAGGTAGATGGGTGGCAACCTGAGAAAGGATGCAATCAGAAGGCCATGTATTTGGAAGACAGTAAAGGTAGCATGACATGGATAGACAAGATGAAGGGACTGGGCATATGTGTGACAAAGATCAATAACTAGATTTAGACTCAAACTCCTTTAAGGCTTGTGATTGTGTGGTTGACACGATGGTTTTTGTTAGGCTATAGTAAATTTGAATCAGTTTAGCTAATATATTGATATTAGTTTAATGTCAGAAATTTGTGCCAGTAGAAGATTTAATATAAACAATGTTAATTGAAGACCACAAAGATAATATAATCCATACAAAGGTTTACAAGATTTAACATGGAATACTGGAAAGATGGAGTGGGGTTGCTTCCGTTGATAAAACACCTTAATATTACAAAGGGCAAAAGTATACAAGATTCAATGCTTCTGGAGTGGGGTTGCTTTTGCCCTTGTTTGATTGGTTTTTTTTTTTTGCGCACATCCAAATATACTCTTGGACCTCCTTGATGTTTTATTTTATAAATAATTTTGTACCACCTTGAAAAAGAATAACTAGTGGCAGTTCTAGTAGTGATGGTTGTTGTGAAGGATATTGATGCCAAAGCCTAGAATTCTTTAAGTATCATGGATAAAATGGTAATTACTTGGATCACAAAGAATTTCTCTATGAAAACTTTGGTATTTTCTTAGTTTTTTTTTCTTTTTCTTTTTTCAGTTTTTTTTTCTTTTGCTCACATCCAAGTATACTCACTGACTTCTTTGATGTTTTCTTTTATTAATGTATTAACTATTGAAAAAAGAATTAACTAGTGACAGTGCTAGGAGTGATGGTTGTTGACAACCCTTTCAGTTGAAAAAGGATGTTGATGCCAAAGAAGATGACAAGGATTCCTTAAGGATAATTACTTAGATTACAAATGATTTCTATATGAAAAGTTGGATGCTTTCCTAGAATTATGTAAGAATCTCCAATGGGAGACCATTTTCTATTTAGAAAGTGAATAACAAAGTCTTTGTGTGCTCTTTACTAATAAAATGCCAAGTACCATGATACTCAAGATTTTCATATATGAAAAAACAAAACCATAAAAAATACAATGCTTTGGGAGCTTCAAGATCTAGATACCTGGTCCAATGCCACACCATGTTCTTGAATGGAAAATAGAGAAGGGAAATAGGCAATGAATTCATATGTAATCATGGGATGATGCTTGATAATTATGTTCTTGTGAAGCATGATGATCATATTGAACCCAAATCCTTTAAGTTTGAGCTTTTAGGAGAGTTGGTCTTTAACATGGTATCAGAGTTAGGTTTGGTGAGAGGTCCTAGGTTTGAGCCACCTCTCTGCAATTTGAATATTTGATCCCCATTTATGTATTTGAAAGTCAATATTGGACTCTGTTTGGTTTGTTTGACTCTCCATGTGTGGGGAAGGTGTGAAGCATGATACTCATAATTGAACTCAAATCCTACAAACTTGAGCTTTTAGGGGAGTTGGTCATTTAACAGTTATAGAAAATTCAATGGCATATTTCACTGAATTAAGAGCCACTACAGATTATTTGAAGTGATTTTCTTAGATGAAATCAATATTTGGATGTTGCTTTCTTCTGCTAGTTTTAATGATAGTTTTTCTAAATGTAGTTTATTCTTTTTTGTTTGTAACTGGAACAGTTGGTTGTTCTTTTAATTTGTAATGATAGGTAAGCTTTCTTGTCTGAAAATAATGTTGATCTGCAACAATATCTTATGCACGTTATTGCCCTTGGATCATTCTCTTTGTATGATCCTTAACACACCTTTCTAAAAGAAAAAGAAAAAAATCCTGCATCTTTCATAGTTAACAACTTTATGAATTTCATTCAGGTACCTGCCCAAGATTTTTGAAAGGTTTAGTGGTGCAGAAGGGTTCCTGTTTCTCCAGGACAATACCATCCTCAATTACTGGAATTTGATGCAAGGAGACAAAGTGAAGCTGTGGATCACTGATAAGGTAATGTGTACTGTAAACATAATACTCTCTCAGTGCTTCCCTGTAGAGTCTGATCTCCCTTGACCTAATTTTATCTTATGCAGGTGCCTCAGTCTTGGACTACCATCTCACTCAATGGGAATAACTCGGTATGGTTTTCAAAACAAGCAAAAATGGTAAAGAAAGTTGTGGATACAATGCCAGTTCATCTTCAGGTCAGTTACAAGGAAAGTAGCAAGAACGAGCTGAGTCTCACAATCTGCAGTTCTGAGGTGTTCTACATTCCTCAGAGCTTTGTGGGCGACTTTGTAGACCTAGTAGGTCTAGTTGGAAACGCGAATATCCATCACAAGGTTGCTTTGCCAATGGTCTTCATGGCAATGGATTTGCCTCTTAACTCTGACTCTTTGCTTAATACAATGGTATATAACACAGAAGCTTTATCAAGTGATCCTTCAGACTACTATTCTGCTAAAGTTGCTGCAGTGCACCCGTGGAACGTTTCCAGTGAGCCAGACTTCATCAAAATGATAAGACTCATGGCAGCAGGTGACCCTCTCCTAATGGAGCTGTTCTAAGGGCTGTTTCTGCAGCTGATATTCAAGAACTTGTAAGAGTAAGATCTATGAGGGCCTCAAAGGAGAAGGTGTCCAGATTTTTGTTTTTGCTTTTTGTTTTTTTGTATATTTATATTGTGATTTTTTCGTTTTAGATTTATTGTATGATTCATTCATCAGTGTAGAACTAAGCTGTTATATAGCCTTTTGTCTGGAACTTTTCCACTTACTGAGATTTGTTTGTAAAGTTGGTATATAATTGGGAAGCAATTAAACCCTGGCGGTTCATTTTGTGCAGTATTTCTTTAACTGTTCAGAGAAGGATTTCATGATTGTGGTGCCCATGGTACATCACTGTCTTTTACTGCTGTTGGAAATCCAGCTTCCTTCCATTAGGGTGGCAAATGGAAAATAGCTCACCATCTTGAGGTGATAAAAAGCAGAAAATTTGGGTATGTTTGTTTACGGTTTTTGAAAACTTCTTTTTTTTAAAAAGAAAAAACCAAGGAAAACATGTTTGATTCATAGTTTTTTCTGTTACGAAAGAACATAAGGACTGTAGAAAGCGGCTAAATCGAGAATAGCAGGCGGTTTTTCCGATAACACTAAAATGATATGCTTAGCGTTTTCAAAAATTAATTTCAGAGCAGGTTTCAAAACGAGGAGCCTTAGAATCTTATTTAAGTCAGAATAACGAAACGGTTTTGAGGAAGAGCAATTTAAAAATAATGTTCATCGTGTTTTTAAAAATTGTTTTCAAGAACAATTTTCAAAAACAAGAACCGGGGCTTATTTGGTTCTTGTTTTGGAAAAGTGTTTTATGTTCTCAAAAACAAGGACAACAAGAAAAATTGGGAGAAGACGTTTGCTTCCCATTTTTTTTTTTTTTTTTTTTAGTTACAAAACATAAGTATAAAACAAAATTTAGAGAATAAGAATAGTTTGAAGAACACAAAAAACGATTGTTCTGCTGTGTTTTTGGCAGATTTTCAGAACAATTTTAAAAACAAGAACCAAACATGCCTAAAACATACCCTTTGCTTCTATGTTTAAATTTCACAATTCATGTTAGAAATGTTCACATAAAAAAGTCGTTTTAACTTGTTTACTAAATAATATAAAACCGAACAAGATACTGTTCAACTTTAACATAATCATGCCTCAAACATGGTCCTATTTGAGAATTGAGGCCTGAATCTGCTTCACAGAATAACTTTATTACATAAAATCTGGAACATGTTTGAGAACATTAAATCTACTCATCATTCTCAGTTGAAGTATTTCTCATACAGTCGCTTAGAAATTGCTAGGGTATCTCCTTTGGCCTTCACAGGATAGAGCTCTTTACCTGCCTGCCATTTGTTAGAATACAGAATCCATTCTTTTCTCCATTCCTCCATCTTGAATTTCTCATTCTCTGTCAAGGCTTTTGACAAATAACCGAAATACGTTGAAGCTCGTGGCAGATAGTAGTTTTTAGTAATCCGCTCCAGAACTTGTTAGCTGATCGCGAGCAAGAATGTTGCATTACACCATAAAAGCAATATCAAGTAAATATTATACAGCAATCAAGTAAGAAATACCATTACCATAATCATGAAGTTTGCTTTGATTGGTTTTTGTGACATCAAACCACATTGTCACTTGAGTTCTTGCATTCCACTCGTACTGAAGAAGCAAACAAAGAATATATTAGTTCATCTGCCATATAAAATCATTGCTCTAAATCTTTGAAACATCACAGACTTCCGGATTGTGGTGGCTAGGACCCTTTGAATAATCTAAAATTAACCCAGTCTCTCAATGAAATTTACTGGTTTTGCAGTTCTAGAGAAACAATTGAAGTAGAAGGATCTACAAGGAACTGGGGAGAGAAAAAAGTTAATGGAAATTCATTGGTAAGAGGACCCTGGAAGTTGGGATGAGATTTTACTGAGTTGCATTGATAAGAAATATTAAATAAAATCGTGATGTTCTCAACCAAACCGAGTTCTGCATTCTCAATCTAAGTAAAATGCAAATGGAGGGAAGAAATTATTCTCACCTGCTTCATTTCCCTAGGATTAACTGCCAGCTTTTTTGCACTTTCTAGCCAAGTTCCAAGCAAAAAATTGTTATCAGAAGCAAGAAGGGTATCAATATCCTTGATGAGTTGAACAAACTTTTGGCTGTGAAGATGAAAATTTTTCACGTCTTTCTGTCGAAAAGCAATCACTGCATCTAAATACACTTGGTTTGCTAGCTTTGACAGTACTTGCCGTGTTAAGTCAACCAAGTCATACCTGTCAAATTACATACAGAGAATAAAGATAACAGTTTATGTTTGTTGTTTTAACAACGATGTTTGATTATTTCTCTACACTTTATATTTGATAGGTTCCACGGTTCTCCAACTAAGAAATTCAACTCAACTTCAGTGGTCATTGGAGTTGACTCAGAAGAGTTATACTACTTTTCTTTAGGATGGAAAACCACAAAAATAAATAAATAAATAAACAAAATAAGAAAATAAAATCTACTAACATTAAAGCTAGATAGAACAGCATGACTCAAATTTGCAGCTACATGGATTTTGCAAATGGGAATACCAGAAGCAAATGAATCTTGGCTGAAATGCACACAATATGTACTGATGAAAATAAAAAAAAACCAAGTACATCAAACACTAAAATGAGACAGATATTACCCTCACTAAAAAAGGGAAGGAAGTTAATCTATATGTACAACTGGTTATGTGAAGATTAAAGCAGCATAGTGGAGTATCAAATCACATAACCCATTTTTGCACACAGCAAAGACATGGACCAATCATGGAGTCTCATATAATCTCTGTTCTTGCTCAGGCCAGTAGCTGTCTGGTAATATGATAATTTTTGCGGATAAGAGGCAACACCATTTTATTTGAAAGGGTCCCCAAAGCAAAAAGATTTAGGAACATAAACTGCCGCCTGAAGCACTAACCTTTGCATTAGCCACTAACACAAAGATCAGAACATCCAGAGGAGCTCTCAAAGCTAAATAAATTCAGGTCCAGGAAAAAAGTGTTACATTGTCACTTTCAAGGAACACAAGAATATTTTAGAAGAATAAAATAATTCAGGGCTTTCGAGATGTAAACATGATGTAAGAAAACAACGAGGGAAGGTACTCATCAATTTCTTAATTAGTCAAAGTGATGCTGTTCTAGTTCCAATTTGAGGACATTTTAGAGGATGCTTAAATAACAGAGATGGTGAAATCTCACATTCTAGGAAGGAGATAAAGACAAGGCAATACAAAGGTCGGTTCCTCTCATCATTTGTCCTCCCAAATTCTTCATCTACCACTGAGAACAAATGGACCATGATGAATAAACACGTGGGAATCTAAGGACAGTAGTTTTCAGAGGATAATGGTATAGTGGGCATCCCTTCTGCTGCAGCACATATCAACTCACATTTCATTCCTACAAGAGAACCCATGAAGCCAAGATCTCTTATGTTCACACCTAACTTCACCTAACCAAAGTGTCTCTCTGCATTTTTCATACTCCCATCCATGGTAATCTTTCTAAATTTCCTTAATCTTATAGGCAGCTGTGACAGAAATCTTGAAAGTCAATAAGAAAACATGAGAAATTATGAGAAGGGAAATATTAAATAAGTTAATTTTCTTTACTAAGGACAAGATGGGGACCTTCTATCCATCAAGTATCCACAAGATGTACCACCCAATCAAGCCCTAGAGATAATGCCTAAAATCAAAGCCAATTGCTAAATCCACATCCCAGGGGAGTTAAACCTACAAAGATGCTCCTGGGTAACATTGACACTGGTTAATATACTTTTGTGTGTGTTGATCTTAAGGCCTGGCATCTTTGTAGGATTGATCATCAAATGTGTATTCCTCACCCAAATTCAAGCTCATTTTAAGATCAATGATTGATAAAGTTTACAAAAGGTTGGGAAGGTGGAACAGAGTTTTTTTTGTCCCTAGAAGATGAACTACTCTATGTAAGTCTTGTTCCTTTCACATCCTAAGCTACTTCTAATCCTGTTTTAAGATTCCAACATCAATAGCTCTGAGAATTGAAAATTCACAAAGCAATTTTTTAAGGTTAGGTTTTGGGGGAGTAAAAGGGACCATCTTGTCAATTAGGATCTAACATGTAGGCTGAAGGAGTTCAGTGTTATAGGATTTGGGAAATTTGCTCTGCGGAATCCAGCTTTATTAGGGAAGTGACTTTAGAGATACCATAAGGAAAGCTATACCTTTTGGCATCAGGTTATTTTAAATATCGGAGGAACACATCTTAATGATCAGGATGCTGATAATGCAATAAGATGGTCATTGCAATTATTTTCCCTTGGAATCCATTGTTATTGTTTTTAAGGTTTTTTTACACACTCGCTTTGTGGTGGTTGATGAGACCAAAATTCATTTTGGGAAGATATGTGATGGGAGGATCAACCTTTATGTTCACAATTTCCAAGATTTTTCAGCTATCACAGTTAACCTTACCATTTTAGCTATAGTTTTAATGCCACTTCTTTTTATTCAAGATTGAAATCTTATTTTTTATTGTAACCTATTTGATTTAGAAAATGAGGATCTCCAGAGACTAATGACTTCTCTTTCCCATGTATAATTGTTCACATCCATTCTAGAAGCGAAAACATAGGTAATTTTTTCATCCAGAGCATTCTCAGCAAAAAAATTCTCTGAACCTCGTTCAATTTATCATATTCATTTTCTTTCCATCCAGCCAATTTTTTGTAGAAGTCAGTATTCTTATCTAAGATCAAGCCCTTTGCTTGGTTAGTGGTACATAAGAAGGTAAATACTAACAACCTGCGACAATTGCTAAGACCGTTCAAAGCCCTTGGCCCCAATTGGTGCATCCTATGTAGCGGGGGAAAGATGATAGATCTCTAATTATTTTAGGATTATGAAACATGTGATTCTCCAAGCTGGAATGGTATGGATTCAGCCAAGGAGTGTTTGCGATGAAATGGTTATCTCTTTTATGTATTTTGCGAACTCTACTAAAGGCAAGAACCTTTTGAAAATTGTTCTCACTTTGATGTGGATGGTGCAGAGAGAGAAATGCTAAGAATTTTTATGATACTTGAAAGACACCTAAGATAATGCGGGAGTTACTTCATTTCTTAGTTTCTTTCTGGCCCTCTTTTCCCATGTCTTTAAAGTCGTTCTCATGAATGTCATTCATCCTAGCTGGCTTTCAGTATATACACATCAGGGTTAGGCTTCTCTTGCTAGGAGCCTAGATGGCCGTTTGGATTTATAATTTTGTAGTCATTTTTTGTTCCTCTTGTACAAATCTTTTTCTGACTGGGTTTTTATTTTATGGAGAGGATTTGAGGACTTCTCATCCTTCTCATTATTTCTTATATATATATATATATACCTTATTTTCTCTCAATGTGTTATAAGATAGGGAGTACTTGAGTAAATATGATGAAGCTTCCTGATTCTATTGAATATACATAATATTGCTTTACTTATTTCCTTCCAATTTGTGTATGAGAAACTGATGAAACTCTGGAGGCAACAACATGATTTAGATTCAAAAGTATTATGTGAATTAGGTTTATGAAAATGGTGAACTAAACAATAATGATCAGAGACCCCATAAAAGTCAGTTGCAAGCCACTGGAAAAGGGAAAAAGCATGGGTGATTTGATTAAATGATCCAAATTTGGAAATCTGATCCTTCACCAAATTTTGGCTTGATTTTGACAAAAATGCTCTTCTTGTTTTCTTGCAAAAATAACCCCTTCTTTTAAGGGACAATGTAAATACATGAAATAGAAAATCACATTTTTATCCGAAATGGGTTATTTTTCAAGAAAAAACATGGGAAATGTTAGATTCACAATTTCAAGGGTATTTGATGTCTTTTAACCAAATATTTCAAAAAGCATCTCCAATTTTTTTTGTGAGAAAAAGTGATCTGGCAGTGAAGTCATCAGCGGCTAAATTACTTATCAAACTAGCTAAATAGGGCAATGCACTGAACATCTTGGCAAAACATGACTGGAACAATTTAAGATCTTAAAAGAGCAACTGAAGTGAATCACATGCTTTGGGGAATTACTGTTGAGAATCAAAGAATATTCCCTAGATATTCTTTGGTTTATCTCCAACCTTTTTTGTACATTATCCTCCTTCTTTTTACACTTTATTTTGTTTCCTTTTTGTTCCATTATTTTGTATATATATAAGTGTCTCTATACAATGTAACTCACTCATTCAATAAAGAAAAACATTATTTTCTTCTCTCATTTCACAATTACGTTGGAATGTCTATCATCCAAAAAGGGGGAACTAAAAGAAACAAAAAGACATGGAAATTTTACAAATATTCAGTTAGAAATTTTACCTAAATGTGGAGCTTTTGGAAAGCTCATTTCCAGCATCAAGAAATAGGCGTAAAGCATTGACTACTTCATGAGTAGAATACCATAAATGTGACCGAGGCAAATCAGAAGTTGTCTCTTGGAATAAAATTCTTCTTTTTCCAAGTTGTATAAAGATCTTCTGTATTATATGCTGTTCTTCAGATATATCAGAACTTGGGTCAAGGGATGGGTCCCAATCTGGAAACTTGACCATGAAGTCAATGTTATGATCCTGCAACAATTAACAAACCATATTTTAGTGTTCATGCAACATGCTGACATCAAGCAGGCAATACTTTAAGTTATCAATATACAGATAGGAGTTGGAAAACATGCCTTATTGCAGTTAAACTATATTTAAAGCATATTTATAATTTTACGTTCTCACAGTGTACTTCAAATGAACATGGTAAGAAATGACAAGGACTCTGAATTAGCTCAAAGTCTATTTCACATCTTTAATCTGAATTAAGCATTAAAAAAATGAAATACTGTTCAGTCCTTTATGCATCATTGAAAATTCTCCAACTATTAGTTTAACCTAAACAGACCAGATAGAAAGGAAGGGGCCTTCATAAGGTATCCTCCAACTGAAATTCTCAAATACATGAAAACTTTGGATTTTCTCATCCCTCTTCTTTACTAGTGAAGTAGTGAACAACTAAAAATTTACAAGCTGAAATGATGAAGTATCACCCACAAATTGAGTGCCTTTTTGGTGCTTCATTCATTAAACTGGGCTAGATAGAATGAGGAATTTTTTAGATCGCCTTTCCTTGCAGCTGGAAATATACTAACATTCATAAGAGTAGAGTGGATCTACACAGTCAGATGCATGACAATGATATCATGGATATAGGAATCATTCCGTAGAATATGAGTATGATGTTTGGCAATATAATGCTCCAAAAGGGAAACCAAAAGATTGTGACTATAACATGGCCAATTGATTTATCCCAGAAACATACAGCAATTCCATCTGTACAGTTGTAAATCGTGCGGTAAAGAATTTCCCATGCTGCTTCAACATGATGAACGGCTTTACCATAGCGTCTAGAGGAGTAGGTTTTCAGCCATTCCTACAAGAGAAGTAAAGTTAAGATCATGATCATAAAACACCAAATGTAAGCAATTATCAACAAAAATTGAGACCACAGTTCTGCAAGGCTTGATATCAATCATGTCATGCACTTGGGATTTTAAAAATTCTAATATTTAAAATCAGGCAAACAACTATGCTTGATGGAGACAAAGGGAAGATACTTAATTACAAATACCAAAGCTAAAACAGATTGTATATCAGACCAAAAGATCCTTTATCGTGTTCACAGAACACAACTTTCAGAGTTACAATCAAGTGAAATAAATCTACCCTGGGAGAATAAATGAAAGGGGCGTTTTTTTTTGGCCTATGCTTACACAAAAGCACATTTCAGTATTTATTGTGCCACCAAATTTCAGTCCATCAGTTCAAGATTGTAAAAATAAACACGGTGAATTATTGGAATAAAAATTTAATCAAAAGAATTAGGTTATTGAAGTTATGGAAGCTCTTGAGATTATGAAAATGGAGAGAGTGGGATTTTGAATTTGGAAAAGCTCTACAGAAGATGAAGATGGACAGAGACTTCACAAAATTCACATGGGTCCACCACAAGTTTCATATCTTGTAGAGTATGCTTCAACCTCCATGGTTCTAGCCTCATTGGATATTGAAAAAAATCTGAAGAAATTTGATCTTAGAGAGTGTTTGGAAATTTAAGAGTATGAGGCTTTTGGTGATGGTTCAAAACAGAAAAACTAGAGGAAATTTAATTTTATCCCATTCAACCAAAGGAAAGATGCATGATAATCATTGCTATGGGTCTGTAGGAAGCCTATAGATTCCAATCACACTTTATCTGTTTCATCTAGTTTCTACCCCTAAGCACAAACACCCACTAGTATCCAGAAAATTTCTTCCACTAACCCTAAGTAGATAAATAATCCTACGGGTCTCTTTTTTTTTTTTTATCGGTAAAAGCAATGCATCATATTAACAAATAAGAGGAAGAACCGGGAACCTCCGTAGCATACAGGAAGTATACAGGAGGAAACTCAGCCTATACAAAAAAGAGGGGTTGCACAAAAAACCTACCACCCCAAAAACAAACTTAGAGAATACACAAAAGAATTCTAACAAAAGAATCCTCTCCCAAATCTAAAAGACCAGCCCATATAGAGAACGAGCTAATGAAAGAGTTCTTTAGCCTAGTATAGGAGAAAGGTAAATCGTCAAAGACTATCCGGTTCCTCTCCTTCCAAATAGACCAGATGAGACAAAGAGGTGCTGCCTTCCACAACTTTTTCAGATTTTTCCTTATAGGACAGCACGGCCAGTCCACAAGAAGGTCCTTAATAGCAAAGGGCAGACCCGAACGACACCTGGGACATAATCCGATGGGTCTCTGCAGGAAGCGTTTAGATGCTATCATACCTTATCTATTTCATCTAGTTCGTACTCTTGAGCAAAAACACCCACTTGCATGCAACAAGTTTCTTCAGTAACCATAAGTAGATCAAAGAGCAATATTCAATTTCAAAACGGAAAAAAGAATATTAATTTTTGTGCATTGACTTCTAATATCCTCGGGGCTCGGACATAATATCTTTCCACTTTGGCTCTGACAATGCATCTTTCAATTTTCAAGGCACAAACAATCACTAGATGCAGTTGCAACTTGCAAATGCATGATAGAAAGTGACAGAAGCAGTTAAAAGAAATTTAATGGGAAGAAGTTAGAGAATATAAGAGATCTCCTTGAAAAATCATCAACCATCAATACCATAGAAACAGCATTAGATAATTGTGTTAATCACCTCAGTGATATGTGTTTTTGGCATGCCGGACTACAAGTATTTATTTATTTTTATCACAATGTAACAGAACTATAGATCCTCTTAGAATACCCTTCTAAAGATTAAAAGACTATGGAGACCAAAAGGGAAATAGGAAAATTTTCCAATCACCATTGGCTCAAGTAAAACTTCTTCCATGACTATAGCATAGAATAACAATTTCTTATAAGTATTCAAAAGTAATTGGGGGCAGTTTAATTACAAGTTGAACTTTTCACTACGAGAAATGCCATTTCAGACATCAGCTCATAAACAACTGGATTTTGCTCAATTCCTTCCATGCATTCCAACTAACTCTTCTAGAAACATCAATAATTAGTGAGATACATCAATAACTTCCCCGAGAACATAGGAGGTGAAATGATTTACTCGTATATAAACATCAAAAAGTTCAGTTAATGTCTAATTTACGAAGATGACAAATCAAACAGAAATAGAAACCAGTGCTGTTCATATGGAAGGTTTCTTACAGCTATGTAATAATCTCTATTTTGTCTACATAGAATGGATACAAAATTTAGCATCTATTATCTATTTGGTTCCTTGTCATTGTACTACTGGCTACCCAGTTTAACAAACAGTTTGATGAGGCCATGTCTTAAATCCTGCTACGCTGTCTACTTCCACTTTGGTAATTAAATCTTATAGCGTGCTCACTCAACCTCTCATCCTCATTCTATGCTCACACACATTTTTTTTATCTGCATCAGAGAACCTTCTACAACTGACAAAAATGTAATTTGGCTTGAATGCATTGTTGGAAAAAAAAACCCTAATAACAGTTTACAAGTCAATCGGTAGCTTAATATGGTATCATGCATGCGTGTGTCCATATTAAGCTAATAGCCTCAATGTACTTTTAATATTTATGAGAATCCTGTACAACTCTTTGGAGGAATTTTTCACCAGGGGTACACCAAAGCATAAATAGTGCTAGTCAAGCATGAGAAACCACCTAAAACTTGCAGATGAGAAGGTACCAGGAAAATGCTAGTCAAGCATGGGAAAAACTCTGTAACTTACTGATGAGCTTAAAAGTCATCTATTTTTAGTTCATTTTTTACGCGATTTTTCATCTAAACAAAGGCGATTATGTGCGAAATTATGGAATAAGCCCAACCAAAGCTGTTAAATAGCGAGGAATTCGAAAAGGGCCCACTGCGAGAAAAGAAGCAGAAGGTGGATGAGCGTTAATGAGATAATAGGCTGAAGCAAGTTGCAGCAGGAAAGGCGCACAAAGATGAAGGAACCTGATGTCGTGAAGTTTTAGCAGCAATCAAAGTGCATATCCAGGTTCACGACGGTTAAACTCCGATCGGAAAGCGAAGCTTACTTGAAAACGGCGGTGAGGGTTAAAGAAATTCAGTGAAACAACGAAAATGAAAGAAGAGGAGAAGACTTCGTAATCGCGACATCTGGATCTTGTCGTGACACCCGACACTGTCACGAGCGATCGCGACAACGGTAGTGAAGAGAGTCGCGACATCCAGCTAGATCAAGGTATGCGACATCGAGAAACTTGAAAGAAATTTGATAGAGATCGCGACAAGAGAAGCGACTTGAAGCTATGTGGATGAAGGCGATGTCGCGACAAGAGATCGATGTCAGCGACACGAAAACGTCGATGGAAACGCGGTTCCTTGCGGCGATATTAGCGACAACATGGCCGACCCGATTGAAAGTTGCGAACACATGAGATGTTATTAGCCCCAGACAAAAAGAAGAAATGATGAAAGATCAAGAAAATTTCTCCTGAACATGAAAACTCTACATCAATATATGGAAAACAAGCTGGTTACCAGATATAGGGAGTGCCATAAAATTGAGAGGATGTTCTCCAGATGGGTTTAGCATCAGCAAATAGATCAAGAACTACCATTTTCCCAAATGGAACAGAATGTAGAAGTGCCTGTCAGATATTACCTAGTTAACAATCAGTCAATGGAATTGAATAAAAAAGCTGCGGCATATATGATGGTCAAAAGTATTAGTAACTAGAGCGATGAACATTTTGAAAGTGTTAAGTCCTGAATTAAAGAATATAAAAGTTCCAGCCCAAGACTATAGCAAACACCAAATAAAAATATCATGATGCATTTGATATCACAAGTATTCATTTATCTAATCATCGTTTGATAAGTAGTATGCTAAGATTTTCTTTTATATAATGCACATGCTTACTTTAATTTGTGGTGGTTTCCAGAACCCTGCATCAGAATAGAAGAGCCACCCCTGCACATGGATAGAACTGTCAACTCGAGATCATTTCATATATCATAGAGCAAGGAAGCAAAGCCTACAGTCTGCACAACAACTTCTGAGTATATAGCGACCAAGCTCATGCAGGTGATATCTTAAACAAGTGCGACCGATCACGAGGAAATGATATGATGATAATATTACATTAAAGAGAATAATTTGCATGATGAACATCAATATGCTAAATAAGACTAAATGGTCGTCATGGACTGTCCCTGACTTACTGTTGCTACAACCTATATTGATCTGCAACCTGAAAAGCATCGGTAAAATTACTTCATTAAGAAGAGAAACTTATGCCTGCTTTGGTTTTCAGTCAATCAAGATTCTGTCAATGCATAGCTTCAGGTATATTCCCTTGGGTTATGTTTTCCTTCGATACATAGTAGATCTAACCATCAGAGTTTTGGTAGAGATTGAAAAGCCATCAGACTTTCGGTGGATAAAAAGAACACCAATCCATGGGCATAATAGTTTGGCTGGAACCAGGGTGTAAGAAAACCATAAAGTGATGATGTAAAAATATTCCTATGAAAGAATAAGGATTTTTTTTTTTTTGCATATAATAGAGCTAAAAAACACATCAAAAAGTGTATCATTATGAAGGCAACTCATATTGATTCCATAATAAGTGTTACCCAATAAGCAGCAGAAAACCTAGATACCCCATAAAATTTTCCCTGGAAAGGATGACAATGAAATTATTGGGATTCTTCCAAGGCCCTACTAAAGTACTAATTTGCAGAATAATAACCAGAGAGTGGTTCTGTTATGGTGGATAAAAAAAAAAATTAAATCATAAACCTTAAATTGCAGAGATTTGAAGAGTTAAGATATATAGAGAAGGACAAAATACCAGATTTCATAGAACATTTAATCAAAGTGCAAGACATTGGATGTTAATATTGAGATATTACTGGGAAAAGGGGGCCTTTTGGAGACATGAAAAACATACTTGCATTAGCCACACAGAATCCTTATCGCCTTGGGACATTGCTTTATAGATGGCGGCTCCAAGAGATGAGATATATGCTGGATCATTAGTAGGTGGGGAGTTTTCATTGAATGTATCACTGCATTAGCAATCAGCAAATGAACACAAGAAGAATGTATAAAAACTATTAAATAAAATGGGGAAAAAATAATCTTCTCATGAAGTTCTAAAAAAATGCAAAAATAAAAGCAATTTTTCAAAAAGTTGATAAAGCAAGAAATCAAGCCCAAATCCGCACAGGAACCATCGAAATATGAGAGGGTAATAGAAAAGCTAAGATCTAATATAACAGTGAAAAAAAGATAAATAAATAATAAAACTTGAAATGCAAAAAATATTAGAACAAAACCCATAATATCAGTAATTTCTGACATCAATTTCATAAATCAAAGAGATCTTATCACAAGAGTAACATATCATTGGAAATACAACATATTCAAATCCATAAGATTATGAAATACACCAGGATAAATAATCTTATATTGGTTTAAAGGTATCCTTAATTGGCAACAAAAGAATAACTAATTATACAAAAGAAAAAGTGAGAACACAAATCAAAAAGTCAAAGGCAAGCCTCTTTGAGTAACACATTTAAGAATCCCTATTGGGAGAACCATCTACTATACCTGTTTGATCCTGGCTCTCAAGATTCAAGAAAGGAAGATGGCCTAAGAATGAACTGAAAAAATCTCCATTGATGAACTTCTTAAACGGCCTGAAGGTTTTCAAAGGTGCTAATGGATTGCCACTCTCAAATTAAGAACATGTAGCAAATACCTAACTAGAATGGAAAGACAAATGAAATAGAAATGGATCACTTGTTTTCCATGATTTTGTGGTGCAGATTCAAATGGCCTAAATATTTACACCAGATGGGAAGAATTAAGGAACCAACAGAATATCACCAAAATGCCCCATAATAGATCTAGGCTCTAATCTTTCTTTTTTCTTTTTTCTTTTCTTTGCTAAACAAAGAATCTTGCCATTCCCATTCGTTAAACAGCTGATGATTATTAACATTTGATGTTTAAAGGAAAATAAGATTTAGTTTATCATCGAAAATATTGTTTCAGTATACCTTTTAGAAGTGCCATAAAGAACATAAATGTCCAAGCTTGTAAATGGCACATGAGCTTAAAAATAAATTTGTTCCATATACCATTTAGTCATATCAACAGACTCACTGTAAAATGTTTGGTCATAAAATCTAGTGTTAGATTGTGGGCTAACCATTAGCAGCAATAAAGCTTTCAATGGGTGAGAGCACAAACCATTGAAAATATGATTCAACTCAACCACACAAGCATTAATCCCAAACTAATCGGAAAAGTTTTCAAGCCCAAAATACTAACCTTGTGTTCCTTTTTCCCCCTCTCTCTTTCTGTTTTCTCTTGTACAATATAATGTATTGGTAATTATTTAATTTTTTAATCCAAGAAAAGTTTAAGTAATTTGAACCAAGTCCTATGTTCTAATTTATTGTATACTTCAAAATAAGTTAAAAGAGAAAGTGAAAGAAATTACCAGTTGTAGATGTCTGTTACATCCCCATACTCTGTGATAAGAATACAAGAGTTAAACCAATAAAGCCAATCAAACAAATAACAAGAGGCACTGAGACAAATCTTTATGGGCAAAGTTCTTGTGCTACTGATCAAATCATAAACTACATCAAGCATACATTTAAATTCAGATTTTAATGGACTAGCTGCATAGTTGATAAGCAAGTTATGGTGTTGACAGTCTGAAACTCTTTCTACTTTCCACTTCTAAGTTTGTTGAACGTTCAGGATGTCAAAATAGGACACTAAGAGCTGCGTAATTGCATGGACTTTGTTTAAAGCGAAAAAAATTGAATTGGCTTGCCAAGAAGTAATAGTCCACCTAGCTTTAGGTCCATATTAAAAACAAGAATGTTGACTTAATGCCTATGTACCATTCTCATCAAATTTGAAATTTTCTTTCAATTTCATTGGTTTGTCTAATTAAGTGTTAAATTGTCAATTTGTAGGGAACATAATTTAAGCATGGAAAGTGTCCCTCGAATTTTATTTACCAATATTTAGCTTTCCCACAAATAGTCGGGTTTAACATAGTGTGGATAACTATATACCAAAACAAATCTTGTGTTGGCACCATATATACCAAAATTAAGTGAAATCAAATATATAGAGGCAATAAATAACCTCACAAATTTATTCAAGAATAAAAAAGATAAATCAGGTGTTCTAATGTTTCTATCTTATTGAGTGAGAAGAAACAAGGAGAGTTGAGGATGGCACAACTGTTAAATAAAAATAGATGCAGATTTATCTTTAGAAAACTCGCACCCAACATCTCTATTTGTATTCAGTGTACTTAGAAAATATTCAATTTCATAACTAGAGCACTTATTTTTTTCCAACCAGTAGTATATAGTAAGTTCCAAGAAAAATATAGAACATAAATTTGGGCATATACTATATATACATCTGCATTGCTCTTCAACTGGGAAGAACTAAGTTCACTTGAAGTAGTTGAAAGATAAGAAAATCTTTACTTTGTTGCTGATAAAAGTTCCTCTCCCCAATTTGAATAAACAAAGGATCAGAAGGATCAAGAAGGTAAGTGCAGCACCAACGAGGATTATTATCAATAGTGTTCCTGATATAAAAAGTAGAGAACTTCAACCCAAGGATATAGAAAGAGAACTTTCAAGTAAGCATATTTGTAAGTTTAATATCATTCATGATTAATGACAATAAAAACATATGAAAAAATAAGTAAAACAAAGAAACATTAATTATACTTAGAAGAATATTCATATGAGGCACTAAATGCAAAACAAATGTATATCTTTCCCAAGTATAACAATACTTTTTGCTTAGCAAGTTGAATATGAATAACATCAGGCCTATTGGCTGTGGTGATTTACTTGGTGTGATCTCAAAGAGTTAATATCTTATTCCTATTAGCCCATCATTTGCTTTTTGCCTAATAACTTAAGCTTTTGGTTATTTGGTGGCTTGATATGGCTCTTAGGAGGCAAAAAGAAGGGAAAAGGCAAGGAAGGACTATAAGAACTGGGTTGATTTGGAGAGGTCTCCGAAATAGAAATCCGCAGAACTTTGGTCAGCATGACAAACACCGGGTTTTTTCTGGCGAATGGCCAATTCACAAAGGAGGAGGAATACCTTCAATATCAAGATAATGGCAAAGATTAGTTCAGATGTAGATCAAAGAAGGCTTGGTAGATGCCCAAAACCCCCATTTCGCTTCCAAATCAGCCGCGCCCGCTCCCATCTCCTTTCAATGTGATTGGTGATGAACAAGTCACAAGCTTGAAGAAATGTTCACGAGAAGGAAATCTGCACATCTCCTCGGACTTAGCTTGATAAAGCTCTAGGCCCGGATGGGTTCCCTTTGGCCTTTTGGTCCTTTAGTTGGGACTTTGTGAAGGATGAAGTCCTAGGATTCTTTAAGCAATTTTATGAACACAACAAATTCGTAAAAAGTCTCGATGCTACTTTCTTAGCTCTGATTCCCAAGAAAAGTAACGTTGAAGACTTCAAGGACTTAAGACCCATAAGTTTAGTGGGAGGTCTTTACAAGATCTTAACCAAAGTTTTGGCCAACATAATCAAAAGGGTCATGAGTTTGATCATCTCCCAAGCTCAGAATGCCTTTGTCGAAGGAAGACAGATCCTTGACGCTTTAATAATTAACGCAGCGTGGGACTCAATTTCAGAAGAAAGAGAGCCGATCGGTTGTAAGTCGACATGAAAATGCTTATGACCACATAAATCGACTTCTATTCCAGATGTGGAGAAATGGGCTTCGACAGAAAATGGATTAGTTGGATTAAGTGGTGCATATCCACAACCACTTTCTCAATTCTTTTCAATGGCTCTCCCATGGGTTTCTTTCGAAGTTCTAGAGGCTTGAGACAGGGGGATCCTCTTTCCCCCTATCTTTTTGTGATTAGTATGGAAGCTTGAAAGTAGATGCCAAAACGGTCAGGAAGGGGCAATTTTATACTGCTACAAGTTCAGGCAGAGGGAGGAGCTCATCATTTCCCATCTTTTGTATGCGGGTGACACTGTTCTGTTCTGTGATGCAAAGCCAGAGCAATTGATGTATCTAGGCTGGACCTTAATGTGGTTTGAAGCATTCGCTAGGTTAAGAATTAACCTGAGCAAGAGCGAGATTATCCCCAAAGGGGCACCTTAGTACGTGGGAGACATCACTACGGAACGTGGGTACGGCGTTGGTCTCTACCCAAGACATACTGGGTCTTCCACTCGGGGCTCCTCACAAGCCTAAGAGGTCGGGACTCTATCAAGGGAGATTTAGAAAGAAGTCACCTCGAAGAGACACACATCTATAAGGGCAGAGACTTACATTGATTCGTGAGCACCTAATCCGTTTCCTATTTCTATTTCGCCCCTGCTTCTGATTCCAAGGTCGGTCTCGTGCTGTGATTGGAAAAGATCTAGAGAGATTTCCTTTGGAGAGGCGGAAATCTAGAGCGAAAGCCGCATCTTATCAAATGGAATACAGTTTGTTCTGAAAAGAAATTAGGAGGTTTAGGGGTGAGAAGCCTTTCCGAGTTGAATCAAGCTCTGCTTTGCAAATGGACTTAGCGGTTTGCTAATGAGAGGGAACCTCTTTGGAGAAGGGTGATCAACAGGAAATACGGAGAATTGGTAGGGCGGTGGAACACAAGCGACATAAGGGGTGGTTATGGCATTGGTCTTTGGAAAGACGTTAGAAAAGGCTGGCATACCTTATCCCAACATGTTGTCTTTCTCAGAGACGCGTGAGATTGCCGCTTTTGGAAAGGTATTCGTGTGGGAGGTAGCTCGAGCAACGTTTTCTCAACCTCGCTTAACATGGCAGCTCATAAAGAGGTTAGCGGTAGCGCACGTCAGGGATTTTTCTGCGCGTATGGGGCTAGGTCCGCTTGTTAGAGATTTTAATGACTAGAAATGGAGGAGGTGGAAAGGTTCCTCCAAATTCTCCACAGAAGAAAAATCATGTCTTACCAAGAGAATCAGTTGCTGTTGAAGGGAGCTAAGGATGTTGTTTTTTTGAAGAAGACTCCTTTTCATGTATAAAAAGCTAGTAGATTCTCCCCCCATCGCTTTTCCTTCCCATTCCATATGGAACTTATTGTCTCTCTAAGATAGGTTTTTCGCATGGGAAGCGTCAGTATGTGTGCTCACTCTTAACCAAATTTTAAGCAAAGAGGGGTAAATAAATAGGTGTTTTTGCGAAGAGGAAGAGGAATCAATAGACCATTTACTCATCCATTGCCCAAGAGCTAAGATGCTATGAGCTTTTTCTAGCCATTGTCGGGTTCGTCAAGTCTCTCAGACGGTCCGCTAAACCTCAGCTTTTTGTTTCGCAAAGCTAATGTCGGGCAAAAACACAAGCACTCTGGACATGTTTTCTTTGCTTATTTTGGACGCTTACAAGATAGAAATAGGTGGTGGTGCCAAGGATAGCCCTCACTACAGAATGAAAGTCACGTTTTTATGTACCTTTTGGTCTTGGGCAAATTTGTATAGTATTGATAACATTGATTCTATGGTAGATTTTTTGGTGTGGTTGGGGTATAGGTGAGTTTGAGGGTTTTTTTGTTGGGTCCCCTTTTTGTATACCTCTAGTGTACTCTCAGAGCCTCTTTGTTTCTTTATTGGTCAATATATTACTTTATTGATAAAAAAAAAAAAGGCTCTACTGTGTCTTGAGCTTCAGTTTCCTTGTTTTATATTCCTCTCAAGGCATAATTTAAACTTCATTCAATTTTTAGCCTTAATAATGCCCCATGCCAGCTCCTCTCCCCCACCTAAACCCAAATTCCTGAAGGTGACGTATATGTATTGCCACAACCCCAACACCTTATTCATTCTCTTCTTCAAAAATTCAAGCTATGATTTTATACATGTGCAAGATTTGTGAGTTAGTTTGAATGTAATTTTTGGGAATGACTCTGGTACATTCACAGTCCCCTTCATGTCATACAATTGTAGGTAATGTGAGACAAATTGGGAGCTTGTGAAGCGTCATGGGGCTTGACTAGGAACCATAATTACTTAAAGTGTTGTCTTTCAGTTTATGATTCTTCTTTAGGCTGAGGTTAAGAATATTTCCACATGCATGAAGACAGAAATTAGCATTAGCTTGAATATAACAGTACTAATTTACAAAGGAATCCTTGATCATAATCACAACTTCAAAATTCATGATATTGATGAGCAAGAGTAGAAAAATACCATTCCCCAAGTCTAGTTATATTTGCAGAAGGAAATATCTTTTTCAGTGCTTCTGGAACATTTCCAGAGAATGAAGGCAGAACTGAAATAAAAAAATTCAATCATGTCATGTCAAACAACCTTTATACCATACTTGTGTATATGAGACATTAATAGTAATATCTCATTAAATGTGTGGCTAAAAACCAATGGATATAGAACCCATAAAAGACAAAGGTAAAACCCAACCATACCTGGAGTCATGCCTAGCTCTAGCATTCGAGATAGAATCTGTTTTTGCAAAACCAGTTGCTGATCCAACCAATTCTGTGACAAAGGCCCACCCCACCTATGAGAAGATGACTGTAATGAGGACAACAAGAAAAATTGTACATAGCTTTTCCACAAAAAGTTGTTCAATTGTGCATCATTGGAAAATTAGAACACCTAATGTCTTCAGTAAATATGCTTGTGTATCAAACCAAAACTTATTACAAATTGGCAAATTATGTGTTCTTCTAAGACAAATATTCCCTGCACAGAAGGTTATTCATGATGAGCATAACCACCACTTATTCATTAATCAATTGTTAAAAAACCCCATGACTTCTAAAACCGGTATAGTTTGTTTTTCATGCAATTAAAGTGGAACATAAGTATTCTATTTTAGATGGACAATTACATTCTCTTCTAAAATATAAATATCAATTTTTTGGGATATTAATGAGTAGGTTTTGCTTCCACATTCACCAGAACAGCTCATTAGGCCACCCTGTCATGTGAAATCCCATGAAATCAACCACAATAGCTCTAGTATAATAGTATTGCCCCTTTGCTATCAACAAATGACCTTACCTCTATCTTATATCATATATATTTGTTTTTTTCTGGATACATTCCTTCTTAAATGAAAAACTTGAGAACCATAACAATAGTAAAATCAATTCATCTTATGCAGAAGTGCAACAACATATCACTAGTTAGTCTTTAACTAATGCACCCAAGCTGCTACATCAGAGAAAACATAAGGAACAGTGAGAAGTATCGATTTGATATTTTTATAAAGAAAAATGACTTTCTTCGCTTCTCTATAAATACAAAACTGTCCTTAGAACCTGTCAATATTCAAATATAAGGATAAATTTCAAAACTATGGCAACTCTTTTATCTAGCATGATCATACAAGACAAAAAAATTATGCACTAAAATTAGAAGAAAATATTTATAAGAAATAGAATATAATGAGGAATTGATAACGTTATGATCAACTTCACAGTTGATGACTAAAGTGAGACAAGATATGAATCAATCTTTACCTACCCATGCAAATTTCCCATACGAGCCCGTGCAAGGAAAGCAGTCCACCAAAGAAACCATCCACCTTTTCTTTCTAATGTTAAAATCCTACAATGAAAAGGAAAAACAGGAAAAACAAATGAGGGAACTGTGAATATAAGTCAGACAACTGCATCCCATTAAAGGTGCAAGCTTGACATATGTACTTAAGTTAAACCGATATCTAGAAAGCACAACTATAAAATGAGAAAATATCTAAAAGGCTACAATATATCAACATAGAGTATAGGGCATATTTTATGCAAGCCTAAAGTTTTAACAGAAAGTTGCTGTTGGATCTTTCGAGCGTTCATGTGCCAGGATGTAAGATCTTACACATTTTCATCATCAGAAGGAACTGAGACATACGATACAGAATCATTTTAGACACTTGCACCTAGCGGTAACCCATTTTAGTAATAGTCGTCCAACAAGAGTGTTTGAAGGCCAATAGGATTGTTCTCACATATTGCGGTGAAGCATTGAATATAAGAACCCAAAAAGAAAAAAGTCACCAAGTCAATAAGAAACCACACCAAGACTTATTCCACTACAATGAGTTAAAACCCAACCCCTCTCCTGGTAACTAGCAACATAATGCAATCACAGTAGGGATGCTCAGGAGAATAGCATTTGACCCCATAATTAAAGCAGTGGAGCCATTTCATGCTGAGTTGACAGCAAAAATTAGTTCCTGCCAGTTATATGCGACTGCTATAATGCAATCCGTATGTTGTATGATAGAACTTAAATTGACGTTTTATTTATGTCAACTGATCTTAAAACCCAGAGACAATTGAACAGATTAGAGAAGGTCAAGTTCCGGGCCCATAACCATGGAAGAGGATTTTATATTACTAAGTTTCGAATAAGGATCCATATAAGAGTTTTTTTTACCCTGCAAGACAAGGATTATCTTCAAAACAAGATAAAGATACATGCATCTCTTATCTGATTGAGCTACTGTACAAAAAAGTTCAGCTCCACATTATATGTACATCCAAGTGATACAAAGAAAGCTGTTTGAAAATTCTTAAGAGTAGGAACACCCCATGGCAAGCTTTAGTAAATATATGAACGCCGTCTATTGGCTGAAACTTTTTTTTTGATAAGCTCCATCTATTGGCTGAAACATATAAATATCAGACTACAACATGGTAGATATATCAACATATAAATGTGGCAATAAATTGTTCACCATGAAAACTTTTTGCCAAATAGCTTCTTGCCCATTAAATGCCAAAGGCAAGTTTACTCCTTGTAGAGCCATCCAGTCTATCTCTTTCTCCCATCTTTCCCAATCCCACCAAACATAAGAATCTGAAAAGAAGAATGTTAACTTTATAGAGTTACTACAACAGCATTAGTGCTTTATCAAATGTGTGTGTCAAAGTTCAACAGATACTTTTCATATTTTCAGAATGTGAATTGAGTCCTTCTTGAATCTTATACACCAACATGGGCTTTATCTCATGTCAACCTACAACCACAAGTATAAAAATAAATATATAAACAACTAAAATAATACTAGTATCAGTATTGTATTATATTTTATTCAACTATTTTATGAGTCAGCTGTCATTATACTCTCATGCATTCACTGAAGATAAGACTTATGAAAAGTTCAAATATCTGAATGTGGTTAAAATGATTATGACACTGTTAATCTCTTGTGGTAGAAGACAATGTGAAAAGGGGACTTGATAGAATTGTTCAAAGTAGTCTTGGAAAGATATCGTCTGGGAAGCATTTAGAGGAACCAGGTTTGAGCAAAGCTTGCCAGTAGGTGGCCATTTCTTTGTTACATGGAAATGACCAACCTCTTTCCTACACCAATACATTTATGAGAGAAAACACATTGGGAAGATGGAGTTTTTAAAAATCTGATGATCCTTGGCTATTTCGAAAGTACAAACCCCGTAATCTCTCTCTCTCTCTCTATATATATATATATAGAGAGAGCGAGAGAGAGAGAGAGAGAGAGAGAGATAACAGGGTTTAAACTTTGGAAATAGCCATGGATCATTGGATTTCACAATTTTAGAGCTCTCTCCTTCTAAGTATTATGAAATAAGTCCCATTTTTCACTATCATAATGATGACAATTTCTCAATGCATCCCCTCTTTAAAACTATTGCTAATATAATATACATATTGTTGAGCTGTAAATAGAATGTTGACATGTAAATAAAATAGGAGAATTATTTCAAAATTCCTTAAATTGAGGGATTCAATTAGTTTCTTTTTTCTGTTTTTAGGAATAAGTTAGTTTCCTTTTTATGTCTCCTGTTTCCTTTTTCCTTCTCTTGTAATCCCCTATATAAACTATTGCTAATTTAATCCCATATTTCGTGTCATGGTATCAGAGTTGTAGGTTTCTAACACTGACATCATTCTGGCCTTCATTGCCATTTTTTCTGGCCTTCATAGCTGGATTTTTTGCTTCTTTCACGTACTTTCTTTCTCTACTCTGTTTTGCTCTAATTTCTGAAGGCAAAACATGGTGTTTCACATCAGGTTTTTTAGTGAAAGATGTCAGAGGTTGCAAAGACGACTACTATAGTACAATCGGAGGAGATTGTTCGATCTCATCAACCTGGGGAATTGCAAAATATTCAGGCTGCATATAAGCTGGATAGAAAAAATTACCTTAAATGGCCTCAACTTGTTCGCACTATGCTGAAAGAGAAAAGGAAAATTAGCCATCTTATAGGCAATGCAGAGAAATAAAACTAGGAGATCCCTCGTTTTCAAGTATGGGATGAAGAAGACTTATAATTATGGCGTGGTCATGGGAATTCCTATGACTCCCGAGATTAGCGACACATGTATGTTCTCAAGCCACTGGCCAAGGATATTTGGGACGTAATCCAACAAAACTATTCAAAAGTTAGATGCGACTCAAGTATATGAGGTCAAGGTGAAGACGATGGCTGTAAAATAGGGAAGTAAAACAGTTACTGAATATGCCAATCAATTGAAAACTTTATGGCAAGGACTTGATCATTATAGGGTGATAAAAACCATTTGTCCTGAGGATGCCGCTATTCTAAAGGATTTCGTTGAGCAAGATAAAGTCTATGATTTTCTTGCTGCCAACCCACTTGATCATGAATCCGCATTCTTAGCAAAGTGTGAGGTTCTCGTGGCAAAAGAAGGCCTCAAGCACACATGGCGAAAGCGTACTTAGAACCGAGGAAAATTAAAGGTCAGGTGGGTTCAATAATGAAGAACTGAGAAGCTGAGTAGCTTGTTAGATCCTCGACAAACCTACTGAGTTTGTTCTTGCCTCTTCAGCATGTCCTTCATTCTCTTTTGCATAAATGCCTCAAACAAGGTTTATGATGATTCTTAGGTAATAGACTCTAGTGCCACAAACCATATGACACCCAAATCTCAACTTTTTCATACCTATACTCCAAGCCCAAGTAACAAGAAAATTGTAGTGGCCAAGGGCTCTTTAGCTACTGTTGCAGGTTTCAAAGACATATATATCACACCTACCCTTATCCTTAAAACTATCCTCCATAAAATTCTCAAAATTGCTCTGGCCATCCTTGTTTCCATTCAAAAAACTTACTCATGATCCTAAATGTTGCGCTATTTTTTCCTTCTTATTGTGTTTTCAGAACAAATGGTTCGAGGGAGAGGATCGACTTTGCTAAGAAAAGGAACGGTCTTTACCACCTTGAATTATCTTTAGAAAACTAGTAATAATTTGTCTTTGTCTTTTCATTCTCAAATAAAGATACCATTTGGTTGTATCACCCACTGCTTAGGGTTCATCCATCTTTAGGGTTTTAAAGGTCATATTTCCTTATATGTTTCAAGGATCGACATTCGAGTTTCATTGTGAAACTCCGTGAATCGGGCAAACATACTGTATCTTTTTACTATTAGCAATAAAGAAGTTCACATCCTTTTCATTTAATTCATAGTGACATATCAGTCCTTCGACTATACCTAATGTTTTGGCTCATAGTTTGTATCCTTAATTACGACTCCACTCCTAAGTTACATGGATCTTTCTTCTAAAACAAAATTGATGTTAGTATCGCATACCTAATTTCCACTCAATGGTTCAAACCACTGGGTTCAATAAAAGCTTTAGAACGTATAATGCTAGAGACTATTTCGACCAAATTTTGTCACCCTATTTTCAATCACAGGGCATTCTCCATGACTCATCATGTGTTAACACACCCCAACAAAATGGGGTAGTCGAGAGGAAAAATGGGCATTCACTTAACACAACCCAAGCCTTACTCTTTCAAGAGAATGCTCCTAAGTCCTATTGGGGGGAAGCTGTTCTTACTACCACATACCCGATAAATAGAATTCCCTCACGAGTGTTAGACAACAAAAGTCCCGTAGAGGTACTTAAAAGTTTCTATCCACACTTCAGAACCTCAAACGAGCTCACTCCTAGGGTATTTGGGTGCATTGCATTTGTTCATGTCCACGGCCAACATAGAGACAAGCTGCACTCTGCCCATAAAACGTGGTTCCTTGGTTACTCATCCACTCAAAAAGGTTACAAATGTTACAACCCCACAACCAGAAAATTTTACATCTCTGCAGATGTCACCTTCACTAAAAACAAACCTTTTTTCCCTAAGTCCTCTCTTAAAGGGGAGATTTCAATGACAAAAGATAGTCCTCGTGAGTCCTTTGAACCTCTTGAGCTTCCTCATGCCTGAACCCATGGTGATGAAGAACCTGAGTCACCCAATTCTACCATTGAACCCGTGTCATCCCCTAATCCAACCAGTGTTACTCGCAATTTTTCACAGTTTCCTAAGGTGTACTCAAGGGAAAAGGCCATTCCATAACCAAAGCAGGTCCAAGAATCTGACTCAAACCCTGGGAATGAAATCACAATAGATCAGACCCACCTTTACATGCAAAACCTGGTGAAACTTCCATTGACTTAACAAACAACCTAGACCTAGACCTTCCCATTACTGTCAGAAAAGGCACCAAAGAATGTACTAACCGACCACTTTATCCACTATCACACTATGTGTCTCTTAAGCATCTATCACCAGCCCACAAGAATTTCATTGTGATTCTAAACGCCACTATCATCCCTAACACTTTTTCTGAGACATTGACAAAAAGGGAATGGAAGGATGCTATGAGAGAGTGAGATGAGTGCATTAGAAAAGAATAAAACATGGGAGACGTTGAAAGACCGAAAGTGGCAAAGCATTGTTGATCGTAGCTGATTTTCACACTAAAATATAAGGTCGATGGATCTCTCGGTAGACATGTGCCAGCACGGTGAGCCAAATAGTACACCTTCAAACTTATGGAGTTGATTATCAAGAGACTTTGGCTCCAGCTTGCAAAAACTAATACCGTGAAGAATCCTGCTGTCATCGGGTCGCCCACTACAATGACAACTCCTACGCATGATGTTAAGAATGCATTTCTTCATGGTGATGATGAAGAGATTTACATGAACATCCCACCAAGATTTGAGAGGAACATAGGTAACAAGGTGTGCAAGCTGAAAAAGGGGCCCTTGTGGGCCAAACAATCCTCTCAGGCTTGTCGAGATTTGCAAAAGTCACAAAGAAGCTTTATTGAACAAAAAGCCAAGGTTACTTCACACTTTCTTCATTACACTCGTCGCCAGAGTAAACTGCTCTTCTAGTCTATTGACAACATCATCATGGATCGGAACAGATGAGAGAGAGAAGCATGATGAAGAAGATATTAGCGTTAGCTCGAGCTAAAAGAACTAGGGAACCGAAGTACTTCCCAGATACAAGGGACATATTCTACTTAAAGGGATCTTCATCAACAAAAGTATGTGACCTACGAGAATGGCATCAGGAAGATCGAGTGTAAACCCGGGCCTCTACCCCAATGGATCCAAACCACAAGTCGAGAGGCTAAAGAAGAACCAATTTGTGGATAAAATAATGTACCAGCAATGGGTTGGTAGGCTCAAATACCTCGTCACACTCGCCAGACATCGATTACTCTAAGTGAGCGTGATCAATCACCCATGCATGATCTAAGAGAACCTCATCTTCTCAAGCTCAAGCATGTGGTGTCGCATGTGGTGCCGTATTACTTGAAAGGCAACATCGGGAAAAGAATTTTGTTTAATAAGAACGATACTCTTGCTCTAGAAGCATACACCGACGCTTAACTATGTGCAAGTTCTATAGTGGGATCAAAGATCAACCACATGGGTATCGTACTTTCTTTAGAGGTAATCCGTAACATGGAGAAGTAAAAAAGTAGAATATGGCAGCAAGGTCGCCTAGAATCGTAGCTTGTGTGTGGCCATTGCTCATGGGTCAGGTGGGAACTTACTTGGTTGAAAATGACTTCTAAATGATTTGAGAATTAAGTGGAATAACCCTATGAAGCTCTATCAGACAACAAGCCTGCCATCAATATTGCTCATAACCCTATATAACACTTATTAGACAAAAATATCGAGGTCAAGGTGACATTTCATCAAAGAAATGGAGAAGTATAGTGTGTATGTCTTATGTTCCATCAACATCAATTAGCCGATATTCTAACAAAAGCGGGCTGAACAGCTCAATGTTTCATGATCCTCAGATTCAACTGGAATGGAAGCTGACACCATTCCCAGAAGGAGTGACTTGAATGTAATAGGAGACTATTTCGTAATCCCTTAAATCGAGGGATTCAAGGTTTCCTTTTTTTGTTTTTAGGGATAAGTTAGTTTCCTTTATGTCTCTTGTTTCCTTTTTGCTTCTCTTGTAATCTCCTATATAATCAGGGTGTATAGTCAATCTAAAATACAGAAAATTATCACTTTTCATCCCATATTTTGTGTCACATACCAGTTTTTTGTCCTATTCTGGAGAGAGACCAGGATTTTTTAACTTGTGTGGTCATTAACTATTACGCTATCCCCTTCTGGGACTTCATTTTCAACAAAGTGGGTGCAAGAGTTCACTGATTCCTTTTTCAAACCAGAAGGCCTCATGATATCTAAAACTTGGTTATGCTGGCCATGTCAAAGGCAGACTTAACCCTCCAAAGGGAGGGCAAGTGACCATCACTGATCAGATTGGAATTGTGAATTAACTAATATTATTCTTGTCTTACTGTAAGGCGGGATCAAACGTGTGTTGAATCCACAATGACATTGATGAGACAACATCTAGCTAAGACAAGAGTGGCATTTCAGAAGTGAACATAAGGTGAAATGCTATTACTTACAACTGGATGTAACTACATTTTGGTAATAATTCCATGGGACTGGACGTTGAATCATGACCCCTTCATCTTTCACAAGAGGCAATGATCCTGGTTTGGGGATAGAAGCTATCTGAATGCCGCCTGTCTTGTCCCAAGAAACATGAGCACCACACCAATACTTTATGTACCAGTGAAGTCCAGATGCAATTTCAACTGCTGTGGTGCCTTTAATCCTGAAAGAAAAATACAACAGCCAAAACATTGATAAAAAGGTGAAACAAACAACAAAGAGGTTTTATGACCTACGTATATGCCCTAAAACATGAACCAACAAAAATTCGAGCAATGTTGTTTATCATCCACAACAACTGTTTTATGTTTTTTCCTATAGCCTATACTATTATGAGGTTATTTTACATTAACGGAGCCACCCAAATTTTGTGTAGTGCCCAAGCACTGGTTGAGAAGTCTAACAGATTTTTCTACCAGAGAAGAGAAAGGATAAGTGTCATGGTATAACAGCTTAAGGCTCCATTGGCTTCTATTAGCAAAACAACAATGTTGCTTAAAACCTTAGAATAGAAAAAGAGTACACGTTTTAAAAGGTTATATTTATGTAACCTGCCCAATAAGTTTGTGATATATTCAAACTTGAATAATGGGTCATTTGAGACATCAGCAAGAATCGAGTTCCACTTACATTATCTCAGGCCCATTCTTGCTTGAGACATTGTAATTGCTTATCCAGAAACAATTCTTTCCTCTGCAAACATCCTGATAATTGAAACTGAAAACTGTTCAACAAAACTAATATGGAAAGTGCAAGCATGTGAACGTCATCAATCAAGAAGAAAATAAACAAATGAAAAATATTTTGTTGTATATTAGAATGTACAACAGTCTAAAGGATTTTTTTTTTTTTTGATAAGTAAGAAAGAGGAATATATTCAAGAGGAGAGCCGCCAAAGTGGCGACTGATAGAGAGTACAAGGAAACAAACCATGACCCCACAAAAACACCACAGATGGCCAGAAAAAAAACATCCCAACAAAGCAAAAAACAACGACCAATGGGGAGGTTGCCCAAAAGAGAACAGTCCCCAAAAAACACCCAGCAGAAAGAAAAAGCTATAAAAACGCTAAAATCACGTAGATTCCAGCCACTCAATGAACTCAATAAGCATTGTAGTGCCCTCTTTAATGCATAATGTAGTCTCGGCCCAGAGGAAATACATAAAAGATGACTTTAACTTCTGGATAGAGAGTGTCGCATCTTCAAAGGCAATTTTGTTTCCTTCTTTCCATATAGTTCAAAAAAGACATAAAGGCCCGGCCCTCCACACATCCTTTCTTTTTTTGCCTACGAAAAACCCCCTCCATCCTTCCAAAGTTTTTTTTTCCTACAACAGTCTAAAGGATCCCACTCCCATTGATTGCTTCTAACAAAATTGCACAACTAAAAATGATTTGTTTAAGCAGCCTTCCTGGCAATCCTTCTACCTATCATCCCAAATAAATGTTCTGTGTCAGAAGCAGAGAAAGATTTTAAAAGTAAATTAGGCAATACTTCTTTTATTCAATTTGTAAAGATATATAGCTAATCCTTCAGTCCTGGACTTTTTCTGGCAAGTGCTATGGTTAATGGTGTCAAAAGGGATGATGGAATCAAGAGTGACAATGGTTGGATGACAAAATAAGTATGATTCCCGACTTTATAATGAAAAATTCAAGATTCAACTTTTCTCTTTCCACCTTTTCTTGACAACCAAACAGAGTTTCAAAGACAACCCAATAATGCAACTACGAAATAAAGCAACAATCCAAAAGCATAATTAATAATGAAATAACATGATGAAAATAGTATTCACTTTACTCAATTTAGATGAATGATTCATTTTAAAAACTAAGACACCAGAAGAACACAAGATTCGGAGCTTCGGATTCTTTGCTTTTCCCGCGCTTGTCAACATGGAAAATGAAAACACCCGTAATTTGGAAGTATGCCGTTGTGAACCCAAAACAAACTCAACCTCAAAAATTGAATATGAGACCTGGTTGAAAGTTTATAGAACCCAGTAGAGCAAACAAACAGTTAAGACAGAACAAGCATACACCATAATTGAACAGAACAAATACATCCATATTGAAATGGAGAGGCCCCAGTAAAGATACCCAAATGAAGCAAACAAACAGAAAGGGCAAATGCAAAATATACAAAAATACATTGTAAATTATCTTGAATTGAAAAAAAGTGTAGTGATTGAACACAGTAGAGCAAACAAACAGCAAAGAAGAACAAGCTTATACCATAGTTGAACGCAAAAATACATCTATATTGAAATGGAAAGGCCCCAGTGAAGATACCCAAACGAAGCAAACCAACCAGTGGGCAAATGCAAAATATATAAAAATACACTGCAAATTATCTTGAATTGGAAAAAAAAGTATAGTGATTGAAAGACACCCAAATGAATCAAACCACACAAAACCAAACCTACTCATGAAAAATACACTAGAGGTTATCTCGAATTAGAAACAAACCAAAACCCAGAATCGAAAATCGAAAAACACCTTGGAGACTATCTCAAATTGGAAGCTGTCCAAATGGGTAGGCAGCAATCTCCGTAGCACAGCCTTGGCAGCAAACTCTTGCACAGAAGGAGTAGCTCTTCTGGCGTCCAGACGAGAGAGCAAAGCCTCTATTGCTTCAGAGTGTGATGAAGAGGACAGAGGCAGAAATAACAGTAGCGTGAGAACCCAATACAGAAACAGAGGTCCGAGATTTGACATTGTAAGGAAGCGATTTGAGCTAAAAACTTGAGAGAAGAAAAGATGGAGTGTTGAAGTGTAAGATGATAGACCATGACGAGTTGAAAACCAATCGAAATGTTAAGGAAGTGATGTCAGTGTGCTGCCGTTTTGGTCCTATGTGGGCGTCGATTATTGCTGCATGGATCATATGTGGGACTCATCCAACATGCTATTTTTTTTTTCATTTATTTAGTTTTTGAAAAAATAAAATTCATTTTATTGATTCTAACATGGCCAAGATAAATAATATATTAAATCGATTCAAAACTTACAAATTCGATAATATTGTTATCATTATAATATATATGACTCTAATGCTACAATATATTGACAATTATAATCTGATTTGTTATATTTATTTAATCAATTATGTTTTACGGTCTGAATCGCTCATACATATTTAAAATGCCTCAATAAGACAACAATAAAAAAAAAACGATACAAAACCAAACACCGGTAATAAAAGACGTCAGAAGACCTATCTACTCTCAGAATACATTATCAAGCCACGATGCCATTTTCAACCTGAATCAATGAGCGCCGAGATCACTGGGCCTGAACTGAAATTGTTGCTGGGCCGGTCCGCTTATACTGCACGCTGGGCCTCTCTGCAAAAAAGAAAAATAAAAAAGGAGGGTCGGCGAGCCGCCCCGACCGTCGACGCCTGCGCGAGTGCCTCTGCTGAGATAAAAGATCACGCTGGGGAGTGACGATTATTTTGCTTATTCATACCTTTACCGATGTACGCCTCAGATGTAAGACATGCTTTTCCCAATTTACCACAGAAGGATTTTTTCCCATCGGGTCGATATTTTCTTCCTTTATCGACGTTGGATTATTAGGGGATAATGAGGGAGACGTTATTGGAGATCATCCTACCTCCCTTACTTCCGCTGGTATTTTATTTATATCATTGGATAAATTGTTACCTGAATTATTTTATCGTTGTCGCGGATTTGGTTTGACTCTGCGTGTCATGGGCTTTTCTGCGCCGTCCACGCCTATCGCTTTTGTGGCGAGCCGACCAAGCCTTTTTCCTCGGGCCGAGCCGTGGCCTGATTTCTATCTGCCGATTCCGGCTTCACTTAGTGGGCTCGCGCCTATTTTCAAATCCTCTACTCGGGCCGCCTTCAACCTTTGCGCATTTCCGCCAGGCGGCGCAAGTGGCCGGTGGTCGCTTCGAATCGGATGCACTCCACGCGCTTGGGCCAGCACTGTTGTCAGGGGCTTAGTCGCGCTATGTGTCTTGTGATAATGATGACGCTTCGGGCCATGCCACTTCTTCCGCTCTTTCGCCCGAAGAATATCTTATGACCTTTTATTCAAGGCTCCCACTTGACGCCTTGTTTCCCGTGAGTTCGCCTCGATTCGCCTTCCTTGTAGAGTATCTTCTAGCGCTTGCATACCTCGCCTCTGAGGCGCCTTTGTTCGCTCCTATTATTCCGCGGTCCGTCGCCACATCGTAGCACACTGGGTGACCTTGCCTGCCTGCCACGAGGGGTGGTGCCTTTGACAACTCGAGGGAACCCCCCCCTCCCTTTCCTCGACGCAAGGGGGAGAATTGATGAGATTAAATCTCCTGGCCTGGACAGCCTGTAGTCACCGTGCGCACGTGCTCCGCGATGGGACCCAGCGCACCCGCCTTGTATGGAGCGACTGCAAGACGTTATCGCCCCGGGAGTCCAGGTCCGTCTCCCACATTTGACTTCCTACTGCATTCAAGTGCCCAGTATTTGCAGGTTTCTTCGAGGTGGCCTTCTCGACAATCCGCTCTCGCTTCCCTCTCTCGCACCCTTCATAAAAGGGTCTTTCAACACTTCAATGTTTGCCCTTCTCTCAACTCGCGCCCCAACTTCCTCGGGATATTCCTCCATCATTAGTTGTCAGGTTCTCAAGGACAAGGGCTTTCTGCTCCCAAAGATAGCTTTGTTCCTAGCTATTTTTAGTGTGAAGGAGGCCTTCGAGGGCTTTCTTTATCTATCCAGGCGTACCGGTGCTCTCTTAATTATCACGGACCTTCCATCCTCCCATAGACTCTGGAAGGGACGTTACTTCTTCGTCGGAGGTCGCGGTTGGGAATACAATCCTCTTGATAAGGATAATACTTCATGCTCCATCGCATGGATCACTCCCTGAATCTCCATGAGCACGTTTGGTTTAATTCTACTTATCTTCTTGTTAATTGGTATTGCTAATTTTGTCCTCATTATACGTTTTCATAGTGCTGCTCACCCTAATCTCAGCTCAAGCACGGTCATAGTTTAAAGTCATGAGTGCCTTCCGGCTGGCTTAATTCGAGCTTATCAAGCTCCGATATTCCTGAATCTTTGTGGTTCGAGGTCTTCCGTCCGCCAATACCTTGAGTCTTCCCCTCCCTTTATTATGAAGCTTTCTCACGATGGCCTGCTATCGTCTACTAAGGGAGAGCTGGGCCCGAGTGTAGGCGCCTGCCTCTGGAGGTCCCGGAGTGTGGTAAGCGGAAACCCTCTCGGATTCTCCCGAAGAGCCACCGTCTCCGGGCAAAAATTACGGCTGGGATCATCTTCATCTTCACCTTCTATTCATGTCTGAGCGCGGGGACAAAAACCAAAAGCTGATAGATGAAGACAAGAATACAATAGCTATACCACCTCTATTAGTGGCGATGAGGTGATGTTATTCTGTGACCAAAAAGATTGTTATCATGTAGCAAATCAAGATGTTGAGCTATATCCCCAAAAGTGTTTCAGGGTGTTTCTTAGAGGTTTTAACCATTTGTCCATCTGTAACCTTTTCTAATTACATGGGTATTATTGAGCTATGAAAGTAAACGTCCAAGATATCTTTGGACCACAAAAAAGTTCATGGGTAAAAGTGGATATATACCCAAAACTCGAAAGCATTTATGAACGGTATCCCCATCTTCCAATGCATTACGTAAAGAGAAAGGGTAGAAATAGTAAGTTAGTTATTGAAGTACTGGTGAAAGTGAGAGCCGGTTAATTCTTCCATTGCTAGCGTTCCGTGGAATTTTCCTGAAGGATACATGGAAAGGGGACCAAACGAAAGGAGACTTTGACTCACCAGTTGTTGAGCCTAGGGTCTGCCACCGTCTGCTTTAGATCTGATGGCTACAAGATTATGGATGGGCTGCTTAATCGCTGCTTATGATTTATGGGTAGCATGAAAATTTCAACCAGAAGGCGGTGTGTTAATCTTGTTTTCTTGCTTATTTCTTCATGTTTTCACTTGGAATTTTTCGAAGTATTTACAGACACAATCTTGCAAGGTCAGTCAATCACAACTTCTCAGACCATCGTATCCGCGGGTGGTGAATTTAAATTAGGATTTTTTTTCTCCTGGGAATTCCACAAAATACTATGTGGGGATATGGTACAAGAAAGTCTCAGAGCAAACCTTTGTGTGGGTTGCTAACCGAGATTACTCGTTTGCAAATTCGTCGGTCGTTTTTCATGTCAACACGGATGGTAACATTGAGATCCTGGAAGGGAAGGTTTCCTACAAGGTGACAAGCATATCATCAAACAGAAACACCAAAGCACCCTGCTGGATTCTGGAAATCTTGTTTTGAGAAATGACAATTCAAGTATCTTATGGCAGAGCTTTGACTATCCATCAGATACGCTCTTGCCCGGAATGAACATTGGATATGACAGAAGGGCTGGAAAAACATGGTCATTGAGGTCATGGGCCAGCGAAGAAGATCCCAGTCCAGGAGTTTTCTCTCTGGAGGTCGACCCTAATGGAACTTTTCAGCTGCTTTTTTATCTTGCAAGGGTCTACAAGGCAATACTGGACTAGTGGCCATTGGGATGAGGATGAGGATCTTTTCACCCTGATTCCTGAAACGCGCTTAAACTACGTATTTAATTTCAATTATTCCTTTGGTAAGGAGGAGAGTCATTTCACTACTCTCTTATAATTCTTCCCTTATAAGCAGATTCGTGCTCGATGTGTCAGGGGCAGATTATGCAAATGACATGGCTTGAAGATTGACTAATCAATGGAAATTGTATTGGTATCAACTCAGCACGAAATGTGAGGTTTATGCTTACTGTGGACCTAATGGAATCTGCAATGATGATTCCGATTCCGATGGCTTTTGTGAATGTTTGCCAGGATTTGAACCTCGCTTCCCTGAATACTGGAAATTGTTAGATAGATCTGGAGGGTGTGTGAGGAAAGCAGATTTGCAGTGTGCTAATGGGGAGAGAGACCAGTTCCTTTTGATGTCTAATGCGAGATTACCCGAAAATGCACTAAATCTGGTGCGCAGTGCCATGGATTGTGAGTCAGCTTGCCTGAATAACTGCTCTGCCCTGCTTATGCTTATGACAAGAAAAAGTAAGGCAGGGCGGAGTGGGATCTTCTGAACCTGCAGCAGCTATCGGATTCTGGAAACTAATGGTAAAGATTTCCATCTCAAACTTGCCCACTCTGAGCTAAATAGAGAGGTAAGAAAGTAAAGGAATGTTCATTTAGCTGTTGTAGAACTTAAAGCATATAAAATGGCTATTGATTCAGCATAACTGTCATATATTTGCTTCTACAGTATCAAGGAGCAAGTGGAAGCTATGGCTTATTGTTAGTTTGGGCTTTAATGCTACTGCAGCCTTTGTCATTTGGGGGATATGGAGAAGGCTTCAAAGAAAAGGTCAGTATTTTTCATGGATATTTAGACCTAAGGGTATTTAGATTCCATCAACACCTACATAACCATTTTTTGTCTGAAATGAGTTCATTACCATTTTTGTAGAATAATTAAGTTCATATTAGAGTTTGGGTATCCTGATTACAGTATTGAATACCTGTTTGTTCTTTGCCAAGCAGGGGAAGATTTGTTACAGTTTGATTTTAGTAAGTGCTCGGAAGATTTCAACCATGAACTTAGTGAGGCAAATGAACTTGGGAGGGGGAAGAAGAAAGAAGTTGATTTGCCCATGTTCAGTTTTGCCAGTGTATCTGCTGCTACCAATAACTTCTCTGTTGAAAGTAAACTAGGAGAAGGTGGTTTTGGACCTGTTTATAAGGTGAGATTAGTATCACTAGAAGTAATGCCTTTCAGAATTAAAGCAATGTGAAAGTTCTATTGCCCAATCTGCCCATCCTAAAAAGTCACTGAAGCTATGCCAAATTTTCTTAACTATGGTTTTAATCCAAACCGCGGAAATTCCGCCATAGTAAGTCACGAAAGTGATGTATGAGAGGTAGCTGTGAAGAGGCTTTGAAAAGATCTGGACAGGGATGGGAGGAGTTAAAAATGAAGCCATGCTCATACAAGCTCCAACACAAGAATCTTGTGCAGCTGTTAAAAAGCTGCATTGAGCAAAATGAGAAGATACTAATCTATGAGTACATGCCCAACAAAAGCTTGGATTTCTTCCTTTTTGGTTTGTCTTTCTCAACGTATCTAAATTTTTATTTACCTTATGCTCCAAAAAAGCTTTCCACGTTCATTGTTGTTCACCCCATTATTTTATTGACACCAGTTTGTATTTATTTGGTGTAAAATTGGGACAGATCCTGCAAAACATGGGGTTCTGGACTGGGAGACACGCATCCACATACTGAAGGGTTGTTTCAGGGACTCCTATCTGCATCGGTACTCCAGATTGAGGATTATTCATCGGGATTTGAAGGCTAGCAATATTCTTCTGGACAAGGACATGAATCCTAAGATATCAGATTTTGGAATGGCAAGGATATTTGGAGATAATGAATCAAAAGCAACAAATCATATAGTTGGGACTTAGTACAAGAAACCGAACAAATTCAAAATTACAATATCATATCAGAACTGTGGCAAAGCAATCGTTACTGTAATATTATCACAAACCCAGCAATATGTCCCTGAAACTAATATTCTCTTCATGTAATCTGATAATGTCTTGGGCTCCTCTGTTATCAGAGATTTGAGCAAAAGCAGCACATTTGATTCTACCTGTTATCCCCACCTCGATTCGGAGTTGATGAATATTTCATTTGCACTATTATACCAACTTGCCATGCTCTGGTTTCAGCTGTCTTGATATATTCGATCACTTGTCTACGCCACGTTTACAACGTCCAGTTCAAAGTTTCACTTCATAAAGTGGCTGGATCATACAAAGATTCAACATTTACCTTATAACAAACAAGATACTTGTTGTTTTGTACGGGATCATAAGATGGGCAGAATCTGATAAGATCCGAGGTCGAGAAAGTACGAGCGCGCAGACAAGACATTGTATTGGAGGTAATAAATGGCGCCTTCTTGTGTTCAAGACAGTGCGGATGATAGGCCTGCTATGTCTGACGTTGTCTCAATGTTTGGCAATGAAAGTGCATGTTTACCTTGTCCAAAACAACCGGCATTTTCAAATCTGAGAAGTGGGGTGGAACCGCATATAGTTCAACATAGGCCTGAGATTTGTTCCTTAAATGGTGTGACACTTTCAATTATGGAAGCACGATAATTGGTTCAGAACTTAATCAATAATGTGCTTAAATTTCAGCATTTGCGTTGTAATGTTCTAGTTGAATTCATAGCTCATTCACTGAAGTGGACAACTGATTTTCTGTGTGTGTTACTCTTCTAAGACAGTCTACTAATAATCTTATACTCAATCCCTAATCAGGCCTGTATCTCATCTTCCCATCTGAAATTGCTACTAAGTCTGACTTTAAACATTCATGTATGGATCTAATTTGAAAATGATGTTCCATTTTCAATTGCTCAGTTTATACCAAAAGGTGCCTCTTTGGGGCCAATCCAGATATAGAGAATTAACTACCCTCCTAAGACCTTTCACTTCCTCTCTAATTGTTTCTAAATGGCGTGGTATGTGTAGATCATGTACAGATACACTTCCTGTTCAACTGTATATTTACTATGAGACTGAATAAGTTCTACTCTCTTGACAATAACCCAGTGTGTAATATCTTGCCAGAATACACTACGGAAAATAATTCCTTTGTAAAATCTGATGTTTCCAGTTGAAGACTTTATTTGAATGATTGCATGAATATTAAATTTACCCCCTCAACTAAAATGAAGCTCTTGAACACCTAAAGTGTGAAACAAAGAATTTTTTCTCTTTGTGATTTTATGTATTATCTTCTACTAAATAGACTTCAAATCAAAAATGATGAAATAAAGCCTCATTCTGGACCCCCTAAGCTTGACTTTGGAATTGGGTCCATCAAATGCATGGCGACGGGGTACTTAAAGCAGTTCATATCTAAATTTCTCTAAACAAGATAGTAGTTCTCAAAGTTCAACGGTATTTTTATTACTATTAATTATTTATTTAATTTTATTTTTGGATTTATCCTACAAGATTTTTATTTATCTATTAGATTTTGGATTTATCCATTATGATTTTCTTTTGGGATTATCCATTAGATTTGTTTGTGCTTATAAATAAGACCTTATGTTATTGTTTTTAGTAGACTTGATTAATATTTATCTGCACTTCGCTCGCTCTTTTATTCGCTTTCTTATTCTTCGCAGCCGAGCTACGCCGCCAGACGCAGCATAACTTCGATCCGACGTTTTATTATTCCTCTAATCGAAAGCAAAACTGCCCGCGATCCGGCTGCGGAGTTTTGATTTTCAACTGGTAACCCACGTGTCCCAATTTCAACCAACGCCATTGCTGCCATCACGACGCTTACTGAGTTCTTCGACTCGCCGAAAGCCTTCCAGCCCACCGCCGCCCGGAGTAGCGAGTCAACAAGGCACCCACTTCGCCAATTATTATTTTTGCCTACTCCGTGGCCTCTGCACTACCAATCAAGATTATGATCAGAAGTCCGTGATACTCGATTTGCTACCATTACTACCCTTTCAATAATAAAAACTACGTAGGAATTCACCATACGCCTCGCACTTCTTCATGGGGTCGCACACATCTAGACTTCGTCGCTCTTCCATTGTCGACATAGGCTTCGCTTCTTCTAATCACATCTCTGAGGAATTGCGTATCCAAGTGGAACGTATTCGGGGTTTTCCTGGTTCAAGTGGTGGTTTGCTGTTATTCGAGTCTTGGAAGCTTTTTTTCTTCATCAAAGAATTGCATATTTTATTTGATTCCTAACCACGCTAAGGAATTGTAGGCTCTAAAGGTTCTAATCCGTACATTTTCTTTCTTTGAAAACTCGCCATTATTCGATATTTATGCATATTTTTGCTTGATTGCTTTTGTGCTTTCATTCTTGACAGAACATAAAAGAGTATTTTTTTTAAAAAAATTTTTTTTGTTTTTTTTAGTTATTCTTTCGTGACTCGTGCACTCTATGATATATAATCACATTACATTTTTTTTTTTAGATTTGTGTTTGTTTCATTAATATATAGTTTATAAATTTCTTTACTCAAGGGAATTTCAGAATCTATCTCACATTTGTAAGCTACCAAAAGTGATATTGCCAGACTGCTTTCTTCACTCTAACCTAAATGACATCCAATTGGAGACCCACTTTGACTTAAGACTACAAGTCTTATCCAAAGGATTCAAATGATGAACTGAGTCAGACAATCACCGCGATCAACAACCACAATTGGGATTTACATCATCAGAGAGTATTTAAATTCGATGTGTGGTCAATCGGGATTCAACGTCAACTGGCTCGAACAACAAACTCATGCACAACAAAAAATGGACTTGCTTTTAAAACATCCGAGTAAACATGAGATAGGTGACTGCTCGATGAAACTGCTAGGAAACACATCGGTCACCACACACTCGGGGTTTAAGTCCTTCTAGAGGTTCACATCAACTGGATGATTCAGAATGCATTTCAGATGGTACTCACAAATGAACTTAGGGTGATCGATTTCAACCCGCTAATGTCAACTTCCCATTAGATTACCAACCACCAAGGCAAACTTACCACCAAATCCGCTGAGAAGATGTCGCCCTCATACCACCAAAGTTAGTGGTGCTCGGGGGTAGAGATCGTGATAGGCAGTGTTAGACAACCTCAAAGGGACATCACAAACAAGTTAAGGTTAATGCTCCTTGAATTTGATGGGTATGCATCGGATCCTAATGTTTTCTCCGATTGGTTAGTTTCTAATGGCGAATATTCGACGGTGAGGAATGATTGATAGTGAACGGTTCTACATGCATAAAATGAAATTAACCACCCGGGCCTAAGATGTAATCGCGTAATGTGTCAGAAGACATGCTTCGCTCCTGGTGAACCACCTATCACCCAACGGGTCGTTATGAAAGCAGTTGAAGAAAAGTACATTCTCCATCATATAAGAGCCAATTGTTTTCCACCATGATTAATTTAAAACAAATGACTCTTAGTGTAGTCGAATATTCTACTAAATTTGATAAAGTTAGGACTTAGCGCGTAGTGAGTTCCATGTCAGGACCAATTTGTCAGATGCACTCGCTTTGTTAATGGTCTTAGGTCTCGACATCCAAAGAATGTTAGATCGCATGCTCACTACTTTAGATGCATGCATACCAAAAAGCCTTGGGTCGAGAGTTCAATGTAGAATTCTCCTTTTGCACACACACAGTCGGCTTAAAGTCCCAATCCATGTCATCAAATCCAGAATACTACGCCTAATAAATATTTAGGAGCAAAGAGTTCATTTTACGCACCTCTTCCCCAAGAGCCCTATCAAGGCCTACTGGCCAGTAACTCATCTGGCCAACTGGTCATAAGTGTCATCATATATCATATTGCTGCCTCGCTTCCTCAACGCATTGCATTATGTTGAACAAAAGTATTTTGGAAAAAATGAGGAAGACCAAATTATCGGGATCCTTTAGATTATTCTGAAGTGATGAAGATGATCTTCATGAAAATTGTGATGAAGATGCGCAAAGTTGGTGTGGTTCAAGTGTGCTATCCACAACCTGTAGATAATGATCATTGGAAGACTAGTATTTTTCACACAAACATACGTAGTGGAGATAAGAAATGTAAGTTGATTTGATAAATAGTTCAATGAATGTGGTTTCTAAGGACGCTGTTAAATTTTTAAACCTGAAAGTAGAACCACATCCCAATCCATTTAGAGTAGCTTGGGTAAATGACCACACTTTGCCTGTCACTCAAAGGTGTCTAGTCTCTATTCAAATGGGGGATTATAAGGATGGAATTCAGGAGGTGCCACCCATGGATGTCGCTTCATGTTCTGTGTCGCCTCGGGCTTCGATCTTAATGTTACCAATTTTGGTAAAGATAACATTTATTCCTTTAAGTACAAGGGCAAGAACATTATTTTGAGACCTGCTAAGCCTAAAGTTTGCATTGGTAAATGTGACATCTCTAAACTTCCTGAAAGGAATTTGCATATTTTAAAATGTAAGCAGTTTGAGAGAGAGGGATTTGAGACTGGTATGTGCTTAGCATAGTGGCAAAAGAAGTTCCCCCTGATTCTTTGATTGTTGATGTTCCTTTGGAAATGAAGAATTTGCTAGATGATTTTGTTGATATGGTGCTCGATGAGTTGCCTAATGAACTACCACCTTTAAGAGACATCCAACATGCTATAGATTTAGTTCCGTGTTCTCAACCGCTTCAACCCTCCCACATTATAGAATGAATCCTAAAGAGAGAGGACGAATGACAGGCAAGTAGAAGGACTTTTAGAAAGAGGATTTGTTAGGCATACAGCCTTAGTCCTCAGGCAAAGCCATTTTGTTTCGATACCCCTCTAAGAAAGATGGATCTCGAGAATGTGTGGATAGTGTAGTCATCAATAAGATCACAGCCAACATCTGGCTTCCCATCCTCGCCTCGAGGATATGTTGGACCTATTATCGGGTTCTGGGGCTGGTTTCCTTAAAGATGGGATTCTGTGACCTGTTACTCATCAAATTCAGAGTTAGACCAGAGATGAGGAACCGCATTTAAAAACACAAGATGGTTTTGTTTGGAGTGGTTAGTCATGCTCGTTTGTCTAATGCTCCTAGTACTTTCATGAGAGTTATGACCTATGTCCTACAAACCATTGGTACTCGGTGGTCTCGCTTGATGACATATTGATCTATAGTCAATCCAAAGAAGAGCATTTAGCACACCTAAGACAAGTTTTACTCACTCTTCGCGAGGCCAAGCTTTATGTTAACCTTAAGAAGTGTTCTTTTATGCAACCCCATGTGCTTTTCTTAGGCTTTATTTGCAGTGTCTCGAACATGGCGTTTCAGCTGATCCCGAAAAGGTTAGAGTTATTAGGGAATGGCCTGAACCACAATCTATCACCAAGACTCGTAGTTTTCATGGTTTAGCTTCTTTTTATAGGAGATTTATAAGGGGATTTAGCACTATTATGGCTCCTATCAACGAACGCTTAAAGCACAAGGAGTTTCAATGGTCTAATGCCGCTAGCCGTGCATTTAGAGAAATCAATGCACGACCGAGGCACCAGCTTTTGAGATATCCCGATTTTACCAAAGTTCGAGGCTGCTTCAGGATGCATCGTGTAGGTATTGGTGGTGTCTTCGAGTCAAGAAGGTCACCCCATAGCTTTTAGTGAAAAACTCAATGATGCTAAAAGACGATATTCATTTATGATAAAAGAGTTTTATGCTATAGTGCAGTAGTCTCGTAAGGCTGAGGTTTCCTCTTTTATTTGTCACGACTGAATTTCAGGTTGTTTTCTCGACTCATCAAGCTTTAAGATATTTAAACCAAAGAAATTGGAATGCTCGATTACTACTGCTAAGTGGGTTGAATTTTTGAATGAATATTCTTTCGTGGATTAATCATCGCTCGTATCAAAACAAAGTCGCGATGCACTTAGTCGATTAACCGTTACACTTCATCGTATGAGTGCTCATGTCATCGATTTGATAGATTGAAAAATGAGTATTCTCGTATGTCCCGACTTTGGTATTATTTATAATGAGGTTAGTACGGTAACCGTCAAGAGTATCCGACTTCCTTGTTGAAAATGGGTATTTGTTTAAAGTGACTAAATTGTGCTGCACTTCATACATCATTTCAGTGATTTATTAATTCGGGGAGATGCATGCGTGGTTTAAATTCTGGACATTTTGGGATAAAACTATTGCATCGTCAAGATGTTTTATCAATTCTCTCGAAAAGGGATGTTATAGATGAAGGCACAACAATGCGTAACATGTCGATAATAAGCGTTAAAACAAAACACTCGTTTATATACCTTTACTCCGCCCTCATGAACCTTGGAAAGATGTTGGTGATGGGACTTGAGTTCTGATCAGTTTAGACTGGCTTAGGAGGACATGATTCTATTTTGGTTGTCAAGGATGATTTTCAAGATGGCACATTTTATTCCATGTAACAAACCAATGACGCTCACGTCAAGCAAATTGTTTTTGCAGGTTGTTAAATCGACGATTTGCCTTCCACCATCAGATTCCGGAGAAGGAAATTGTTAGCTATTTTTGGAAAAACCCTTTGGAGATTGTTTGGCACTACTCTTAAATTTTCATCTCTGCTTTTCATCCCCGCACCGATGGGCAACCGAGGTCAAGCACTCGTAGTCTCGGGTAATGCTTAGGTGTTCGGGTCGATAAAACAAGGTGTTTGGGATTTAATTTTGTCAACAAATGAAGCTCGCTTATAACAATTTCAAGAACCGCTCAATCCGCAAAAGTCCTTTCAAATTGTTAATGGCTACCACCAAGACACCTATTGATCTGCCTTTACCACCTCACATGCGTGTATCCGAACCTCGTTAAAACTTTGCAAAAACACATCCATGACTTACATGCCGAGATTAGGCTAAAATTTCTAAGTACGAGGAGTATAAACTCGGTCATTACGCAAGATCGTGAAATCTAAAGAATTTAATGTCATGACTATGTTATGGTTCGCATTCACCTCTAACGACCCCAAAAACGCTTTCAAAACTTTATGCAAGAGCCATGAACCCTTATTCTATCATTCGTAAACTGGGATTTAATGCATATCTTCTTTATTTGCTTAATGACATGGATATTAGCCATGGCCAATGTGTAGGACTTGTTACCTTACCAAGGCACCTCGCTCTACTTTGGCCTCTCTAAATGTCCGCAAATGGTTAAGAACGATGCACCCACCACGCCTTCTACCATTTTCTGGGCGAGACCTGCGGATACTATCCTTGATTTATTTAGCCGCCGACTTCTGAGATGGAGGACGCATCTTCTGGCCATTCGTGATTCTTCATCATCGATTGTTACATTTCCTTTCACTCTTCTGAAATGAAGTTCTTTTCAACCCTGAGGGAATGATAGGTACGGAGTGTTCTTACATCTAAATTCTCTAAACGATATGTGCCCCGTTCAACGTAACACTTTTATTACTATTAATTATTTATTTTATTTTATTTTTGGATTTATCCGATAGTATTTTTGATTTATTTTATTAGTTTTTTTCGATTATCCATTACGATTTTTGATTATCCATTAGATTTTGTTTGTGCTTATAAATAGCGGGACCCATGCTATTGTTTTTACTAGACTCGACATCAAATATTCGTAATTTCGTTCGCTCTTTATTCGCTTTCTTATTCTTCGTAATTGAGCCACGCCACATGGTCTAGATCATAGTGTCCAACACGAATTCGAGAAGTCAGGGAAGGAAATATGTATACATTGGGGGAATCCTACCAAAATGTCTTCCAAAACAGCTACACTTTGCTTTGAATGGTACTTGGTCTCTGCATTGAATGGGTCATTTTTTACTATTTCCCTGGAGACGGAGAATCTGAAACCATTTCTATATATTTTGGGAGAAAGAAAGCCAGCAGACCCAGCTGGGGAAAATCAGGTATCTAATTTCTTCTACTAATTTATCGGTATGAAAAGGATTATTTCATGCTTCAATGATTCAACCGCGTGGAAATTAGGTAAGTCTTTGAAGAAAATGACACAGGAAACAGTTTTTGGTTTGGAAACGTTTTTTTTAACTTTAAACTGTTCTCCAAAACAGTTACCAAAATAGACCCTGAATTACCATTGAACTACTCATTTTCTAACCATTTAAACAATTAATCATTATTCACTTTTTTTTGCCATAATATGTGGTATATTCTCTATGGCACCATTTTTTCCCTTAAACACATAGATGACTGATAAGCTTTGATATAATACATAGGGCATAAGTTCATCAAAATAAAGATTAAATAATTTAAGAATATACAAGTTCAAAAGTAATTTTATTTATACTGAATTCTCCTTTAAAAATTTTATTAGACAACTAAACACAAGGAAATAATGTCATTTAGTATTTACAAACACAACCTTAGACTGAAGCTTGGCGAAGTAAAATATGGCAGCCTTATCCTCTTGATGCTGTGCCTTGAGTAGCTGGTCATGCTTGAGGATGAAGTCTGGGACAAATACGTACTAGAAACATCTCCCATAGAAAAAATTAGTATTTTCTTTTGTTTAGTGTATGGAAGTCTTCCTTTCACCAATGAAGAAGAAACTTCAATGGAGACTCATGTTTTCTTGGCCTTGTTTTCTGCCTGGATGTGTCTCACAGTTCCCTTACGGAGTGTTTGGAACATATTTCCTTAATTCCATTAATTTCTAATGGAATGGAATTAATAATTTAATTCCATTTCTTGTGTTTTACTTAGTTTAGAAATCTTACATGGGAATTATTGTTTATTTTCATTCCAATGTTTGGTCAAATTAAGAATTAGAATGAGGAAGAAAATAAATTGATAATAACATCATATCACACAATTTTAAGTAATTTTTATTATACTTCTATATTTTTTTACCAAATAATAATATTAAGCAAACAATATATAATTATATATTTAAAAATAACCATAAAAAATCATAGAACCTATGTACAAATTACTTTTACTTTCTTTCTATTTCAAAATATATTTCAAATATATATATATATATATATATAAATGTTGGATAATTATTTAGGGAAATAATTATTTTACTTGATCAAATAATAAGCTACATAAATCTTGAATCGTCAATAAACTATATAATTAGTTCCTCATTTTTCAATATAAAGATATGATTTGAAATGTTAGATTTTATATTTTAATACAAAATATAAAATTATTTTGTATTTAGTTGTAAAGAATTAAAAAATAAATTAATTTTATGTAATCTTATCTACGTAAAAAGTCATTTTAGGAAATAACTAAAAAATGCATGAATTTTAAAATATTTTCAAATTGATAAAGATAATTTTTTGGTAAAAACTTAAAATAATAATTATGATTATGTAATTGGACTTATATACAAAATCAATATTGAAATTCTTAAATATTATTTGAAGCAAATTAATAGTGAGGTAAAACTCAAGTGGGACACACAGATACACATGTAAATATTTTATATAACCGTATTATGAGAGGCTTGATGAAGAGAAATTCAAGAAATGCATGATTTTAAGTTTTTATCATTTTGGGCAGAGAATTTAAAACGAGAATACAACCTATCTTTCCGTTTATATTTTTCAGAGTAAAATCAATATTTTATTTTATTTTCGCTGATTTAAATTTAACATTTGACTATCGCTGATGAACAAAAATTATGGTGATAAAATGATAATTTTAAGTTTTTATATTTTTTTAAAGAGAATATGAAATCAAAATATCACATATATCTAATAGTCCAAATCCTACTTAGAAATAAGATTTGATTCCTCCCTTAATTAATTTTCATTTATTCTCCTTACTTTAATTTAATCCAAACAAGAATGGGTTGAGGAACATATCCCCATTCCACCTTCTCTATTTTGAGTATTCCAAAACAATACCTTATGACGCTGCTTTATCGTATCGAGCAATGAAAAATGAAGAATCTCTTTTCATTCATATTAATCAAGGAATTGAATAAATAATTTGATTGCATTCTTAGTGTTTGGATTAGTTTAGGAATGTTACATGAGAATGAGTGTTGTTTATTTTTGTTTCATTGTTTGGTAATACTAAAAATTTGAATGAAAAAGAAATAAATTGATAGTAATACCCTAAAACTTTTAGAGTTTTTTTTTTTTTAAAGGTAATTCATCGAAAAAATATTTTAATTATTCTCCATTGTTTTCATTTTTAAAGTATTTAAAAAATAATAATTATAGCCATATGATTAAAAATAAAATATTAGAAATTAAAATTATTTTTAATATATAAATAATTTTCAAACTATGCTTAGTTTTTAGAATGGTTACTAAGCATCTTCTTAATTTTTATATAACGGTTTTATAAAATATATATTTTAGACTTTATATAACAGTTTTATAAAAATGTTTTCTCAAGATTATACATTTAAAAATAAAATAAAATATTAATGTATTTTCTCATAAAAAAAGGTTAAAAAAAATTCAAAACACATCCAAGATAGTTTCTTGAATTTTCAATCACATAATTTTCATAAAATGTTTTAAATTACTAATTGGAATTGTGGGGCAAGTAAAATTGTAATTTTAAGTTTTTATGTTTTTTTAAGGAAAATAGTAAATAGTTGTCCAAGAAAATGAGAAGGATAAATCATAACACCACATATATAGTTGTCCAAGAAAAGGAGAAGGATAAATCATAATACCACATATATCTAAGGAATCCAAATCTTATTTAGAAGTAAAATTTGATTCTCATTTGAATTAGTTTTCATTTCATTCATTCTTGCTTAAATTTCATTCAAACATGAGAATGGGTTGAAGGGTTAATGACATTATGATTCCACTTCCTATTTCCTACGATCCAAACACAATCCTAAGTGCTATGTTTGGTACATTAAAAATTAGGAATGAGAATAAAGAATTTCTTTCAATTCTTATTTTTCAGATTCTGGTGTTTGAATTAGTTTAAAAATCTTAGATGGTAATGATTATGTAATTCACTCCATTGTTTGCAACAGTAGGGAATTGGAATGAATAGGAAAGATATATAAGAGATGTTTTGAACTTTTCATTTCATTCCTTGTACCAACGGTAAAACAATATCGTCAGATGATTAAAAATAAATGTTATAAATTAAAATTATTTTTAATATAAAATAAATTTCAAAGTATTGCTTTTAGAAATGGTTACTAAACATCTTCTTAGTTTTTTTGTTGTTATAGCTTTTATAAAATGCATCTTTTAGGCTTTATGTAACAAATTTTATAAAAATGTTTTCAAGATTATAAATTTAATAATAAAATAAAATGTTAACGCACTCACAAAAAAGCGTAAAATAAAAAAATTTAAACACATCCAAGCACAATTTTGAATTTTTAACTACATAACTATAAATACTTTTGAAATTACTAATTGGAATTGTGAGGCAAGTAACTTAGTATTTTTAAGTTTTTATGTATTTTGCGTAAAGGTGGAATATAGCTTAGAATGTTAAAATGAGAATGATTTAATCGTAATACCACACATATCTAGCTTTAATCGAAATCCTACTTAAAAGCAGTAACTTGATTCCCCTTTGAATTAGTTTCCATTCCATTCATTATTGCTTAAATTTCATCCAAACATGGAACGAAATAATATAAACACAGACAGTAAATGTTTTTGAAGACTACCAATCCATCAGCGATGACGAGACTTTAGTTTCCTCAAGCCAAAGCTTTGAACTTGGCTTCTTCTCATGAAAAACTGGGTGGATAGAAGTTCTAACTTGATGAAAACTTCAAGTTGAAGAACCACATTTAAATTTGTCTAGTATAGACAGTTATTACTCTCAAATATTCTTTTCAGATGTTTACCAATTGTCAATAAGATATGACGCCCCGAACTATAAGCCTAAGCATTCGACCTGACCCGACCCCAATGGTCGTGAGACCATTAAGCCCCCAATTTTATACTGGAGCCAATGTTTATCACTTAGCCTGCACCAAATGCAAGAGGGCCAGATATTCTGGGCTAAAAATATTATAAACATTAAAAAATAAATTTAGAGTAAGATTTAAATATTTTATAAAATGAAATTTTGTTTAAAATACTTATAATTTGTTTTTATGTTGTTAAAAGACTATATAATAAAATATAGGGTACATTATGTTTTAAGGCACTAAGGGTAAAGTTATTTAAAATGGGTAACCAACAGTTTTGGCTTTCGATTTGCGGAAAAAAAAAATCTCGTTTTTGGGTAACCTAAATAGTAAACATACGACAGACAAAATTGCCCTCCTTTCCATTAGGGTCCATTGCCACGTGGAATTCCACTAAGTCTTAATTTGGATAGATCCCAAACTTCCCTCTCCTGACCTCCACCCACACAACCAGCCCCAATGCACCATAGTCCCTGCTCGTGCAACACCCCCACCTCGACCCCTCCAAGCCATTTAAATTTTTTTTAATTTTCCTTTTTTAACTCTCAAATTTTGTTAATTAAAATATAATTTTAGTATTATTTATAATAAATACATTTATTAACCTCTAATATAAATATATATTTATTATGGCCACTAATTATCTATTAAATAGCCCATTATACCTACCTGATTGTTTCAAACAAACACCGGATTCGAGTCTCGACGTAACAATTTATTATATCAGATATCAAGAAATATCAGAAAAATCATCTATTAAATATTAATATTTATTAAAAAATATTTTATAAATTTGAGTTTTTATTTTTTTAAAAAAATAGTTTTTATCCACGATTTTTATCAAAATTTGTATTAAATAAAAATTTTATATTCATAATATTTTTATATTTATAATTTTCATATTTTCAATCTATTTTTATATTTTAATTTTTTTAATAATTTAAAATTTTTATAGAATCTTAAACATTAATTTTTGAAAAAAAAAATGCTATTTACACTTAGTTGAAAATGACCTAAAAATAACGATATCAAGAATTAAAAGTACAATTATAAATGTTAAGTTAAAACTATTTTTTATTTTTTAATGAAGATAATTTTTTTTTAACAGTTAAACATTTTAGTTATAATATAGTACTATAACTAGTGAGACTTGAACCCGGGACACCTCTTCTTCCTATGCTCTGTGTTTTTTTGAAATGTTAAGTATTTTACCTCTTGAGCTAAGTATGATAGGCAAATAAAAATAATATGAAAACTATTAATATATTAAAATATATTAGTTTTAAATATAAAAATACATTTATCTATAATAATTAATAATATAATAAATAAATAAATTTTAAGATTTTAATAATTTTTTTTATAGACAAAAAGCAAGCTTCATTAAAAAGAAGGAAAGGCAAACCTAGAGTCTACATGGAATAAAACAATATTATTTTAAGATTTTAATAATATTGTATATATAGTTTCTTTCTTATCTATAATATTTTTATATTTATAATTTTCATATTGAATTTATTTTTATATTTTGAAATTTTATAAAATATTAAACATGTAAATTTGAAAAAAATACTATTCACAATAGTTAAAAATTACCATAATAGTAACAGTAACATTATTTTATTTTATTTATATGTAATAATGCTAATATATAAAAGTAAGAATGTTAATATCTAAAAGTATCATAATATATAATAATAATATCAATATTTAAAAGTATAATTATAAAAATAATATTTTTATTGTTTCATTATGTCTAGGCTTAAGTAGAATATTCAACGTTTAAATAGGTGTTACATAGAACATAAGGGTGGAGTATCAATTCAAAGTTCCTATGAGGATAGTTTTCCGCTATATTATAAATTTCAGAATAAAGCCGCTTAAAGGCCAAAATATATTATTATTATTATTTAAAAAATAATATCAGTATAGACGATTCACCTGATAACTCGCAACGACCACACATTTGGCCTGAATAATTAGCGCCAGATAATGACTCGTAACACTATATATATGGGTTTCTCAAGAATGAAACAAGGCTTTTCTTTCTTAAATTATCTCTATTATCTCTTTTCTCTCTTCTTTATCTTTCAACACGTTATCAGCACGAAAGCTCGAACAATCACAAAGTTAGAAAGTTCAAATCCAGGGAACTCAGATCTCAGACGATATTACAAAATCATAAAACAAGAAAGGTACATTTCAATTTCACAGTCTGAAATTTTTTTTATTGAAATTTTTTTCAGACTTCCAATTCAAAGTTAAAAGCCTAAAGTTTGAACTCTGTTGTAAAAACCAGCCATTAGGGGGAGATAAGCCAATTCCAGAAGAATGGCGAGAAATTACATGGAATGAGTCATCTTTATCTCACCTTGATCCACGTACAAAGCAATCGAAACTAGAAGTTCATAAAATAATTAATTTCAAGGTCTTGCTAATCAATTGCCTCATGCTTTTTATTGATTCAACAAAAGCAAAAATCATTATTATCCCTGCGGTAAATATCCTTAACGAAGGATTGAATCCCAAACAGAAAATTCACATAAAGCAAGACATGACAATGAACCTAAGCCACGATTAAAACGTGAGCACTCCATTTGGCTTCCAAAGACACAATTCATGTATCTGGCAAATGTTATATCTATGACTCCTGAAGAGCATATAACTGTTAAGCCCCAGGTCGATGAACAAATAGCCCCTGCAGAGGCACCAATCAAAGAGTTATCTCTTAATGATGTACCGGTACATAACAATGAAGAGATCTTTATCAATTATATATATGAGGGAAGAGTATGGGATTGAAATACTACACATATAAATAATGTTTTTTCTTTCCAAGTGGCTATGAACATCATAAGAAATGATGAAGATCAAGAGCCGTAAAATGTGAATGGATGTTGACATCAAAACGATTGGTTAAAATGGAAAGAAGCAATCAAAACGGAATTAAGATCACTGGCTAAACGAGAGGTATTTGGACTAGTAATTCAAACACCTACAAATATACAACCCGCTTGATATCGACGCCATTGTAAAGCTAAACGAGAATGAAATAGTGCGACATAAAGCACACCTGCGGGCCCAAGGTTTCCTCACAAAGACCTGAATTAATTGACTATGAGGAGACATATTCTCCTGTAATGGACGCAATCACATTCCGATATTTGATGAGTTTAGCATCTCAGAAAGACTGGATATGCGTTTGATGGATGTAGGTACAACATATTTATATGGATCTCTAGATGCTAATGTATATATGAAAATCCCTGAAGGATTCACATTACCTCGAAGCAATGAATTCAAACCACTGCATGTATTCAATCGTTGCAAAGATCTTTATATGGATTAAAACAAGCCTCGTTTAATGCCGTGATAATCAAGTGTTTCGCATTTACTCAAAGAAGAATATAGAATAATTCAATTTGTCCATGTGTTTTTCATCGAGAAAAGCGAAAATTGATCATGATAATAGCGTTATATGTAGATGATTTAAATTTGATTGGGACTCTTGAAGAGCCCATCAAAACAGCTAACTATTTAAAGAAGGAATTTGAGATGAAAGATCTTCGGAAAACAAGATATTGTCTCGGCCTGCAGATCGAGTATTGTTTGAATGATGTATTGATTCATCAATTATCATATACAGAAAAAGTCCTGAAGCGCTTTTATATGGATAAATCACACACCTTAGTTCCCTATAGTTGTTAGGTGGCGAGTAACTAAATATCAAATTCCATTTAAGGAAGAAATGAAAGTTACTTGGTCTGAAGTCTAGTATCTTAGTGAAATTTGTGCACTAATGTATCTTGCAAATAATACTCGACCAGACGTTGCTTTCTCGATTAATTTATTAGCAAGATCTGACTCATTTCTAAGCTAAAGGCAACTGGAATGGGATCAGTATATATTGAGATATCTCAGGTGGGACCAGTGACATGGGATTATTTTATTTCAAAGCAATGAAACCACGATTACTTGGCTATGCGGTCACGGGGATATCTTTTGGACCCTCCACAAAGCGATGCACCACGACAAGATATATATTTACTTATGGAAATGCGCAATATCACGGAATCAGTTAAATGACGATGGTATTCACTCTCTGTCGTTCGAAATCTTTGTCTTGCATCGCGGCTAATGAGTCATGTTGGATCAGTGATACAACATAGATGGATTATGTTATTAGACAATGACAGTATAGAGTGTGTATTGCAAATCAAGGAAGATATATTAAGGTGATTAAGCTAAGCACGTTGCGAAAGTGCCTGCGCTCGCGAACTTGAGATGAGTGAGATTGATTAATGCGACAAATATAGGTCAATGATAATCTAAGCGGATTTATTTACTAAAATACGCATGCAGCATTCAAGAAACTGTCTTTCAGAGTTGGCATGTGCGGCAAGATCTTGGTGAAAGTTGAAACGATATGAGTGTCGCTAGGGAGTATGAATAAAGATGTTAAATCTTATCTCTTTTTAAAATGTCAAGTTTTTGTCATCTTTGGGTTTTTTGCGTGAGGGTTTTTAATGAGGCGATCGCAACAATCCCAGTGATAGTCGTTCGAGGAAGTGTTATAAATGGTCGGCGATAGCGTAGTAATGCATTCTGGAGTGAATAATTATTATAGTATTAATAATTGTAACACACATATATATGGGTTTATGGAAGAATGAAAATACAGTTTTCTTCTTAAATTATCTCTATTATCTATTTTCTTTCTTCTTTATCTTTCAACAAATACAAATATTTTTAATTTATAACTCTTATATCTCTTCAAATATTATAAATTAAATACTTTTAAAAATGATCATTCATACTTTTTATTGAATGAAATGAAACTTATATTAATAGATTTTGTATTATTTTATTTTAAAAATAAAATATAATTTAACTAGATATTAAGTTTATAATTGTACTTTGACGTCATTATTTTGGTAATTTTAATTAGTGAATAGTTTTTTTTTTTTCAAAAGTAATGTTTTAACATTTTATAAAAAATTTTATTTAACACAAATCTTGAGAAAATCAATGGATAAGAGCTAGTTTTTATAAAGAAAATCAAATTTATACAAATTTGTAGCTATTGAGATTCGAATCTTGGTCTTATTTCCTTCTAATGCAAAGCTCTAAACCACTTTAATTAGATCTTATTGACTTATAAATAAATATGTTTTATATTAATGATTAATAAAAATATTAATTATAAATAATACTAAAATTATATTTTAATAAAAAATTACGAGCTAAAAAAAGAAAATTAAAAATTTTAAAATAACTGGGGGGTCCGGGTGCGGGTGTGGCCGTGTGGGCATTGGCCCCAGCTGGGGCTAGTGGCTCCACTTTAGTCGAATTCCACGTGTCAGTGGGCCCAGTGAAAAGGAGGGCAATTTTGTCTACACCTTATGTTCGCTATTTGGGTTATCCAAAAACGAAATTGTTTCCCATAACGCATCTAGACTGAAAGCACAAACTTTTGGGTACCCGTATTTGTATGCTTTCCTTTTAGTACCTAAAACATAATTTACCTAAAATATATTGATTATTTTTAAATATTATCTTATTTTTAATTAATTTTTATATGAGTAGATTTTATTTTATTAAAATAATTGAAATCACTATGATACTTATTATTTAAATATTATCTTTTATATTTTCAATAATAAAAAGAAACATATATTTTTTATAACTAGAAAATTAACAACTTTAAAACATATTAACAAAGACATGTGTAATTATTAAAAAAAAAATAGAACATTAAATATATAACTGCATTGTAAAATATTCTATAACAGATTTCAAAGATTGTTAATAGAAAATTATTTTATAATCATTTTCAAAAATAGTAATAAAAATAGGTTTATAAAATTTGTTTGTGAGACATTTTAAAAAATAATAGTAAACAGTTTTAACATATAGATCTTATAAAAATAAAATTTTGTTGAAAAAAATACTTTTTGAAATAATTTTAAAAAAAATATTAATTGATTTTATACAAAACAAAATTTTCTTTGATTTTAGCATATTTTTATGTTTTAAATTTGTATTTGAAGTTAATAATTTTAAAATATATAAAAAAACAATTCATGCAAAGTGGGCAAAGCGGGCCAATCGATCCTAACCATAATGGGTCACGGGTCGAGCCATTAGGCCATAATTCTATTCGAGCCGTTAGGCCCTAGTTTTATTCGGACCGTAAAAAATTAAGGACCAACCCTCCTAAAATTGCCGATTAGATGTGTCGATCCATCAGATATGCTCATATTTCCAACTCTACCTTGAACTGTTATGTCATTTATGTAGATGATGACATATCTCATACATGAATTTTCTTAATATATTTCAATTCTCACTTTTATGTCCATTTAAACATGGATTACATACCAAAACAACTATTGGATTACATATCTCCAAAAGTTAGCCATCCCATAAAAAGTAGTGGTGGTTCACATCAATTTTATTTTGTCTGCATTTCAATTTTTTGACAATATTTATTTTATTGATTAAGAATTATAATTTAATCCATCTTACATGAAAAAAAATTACAACAATCAGTCCTACTATTTAAATCTTTGTCTTGTGTAAACAAGATTAAAAATAATTTTATATCAATCCGCCAAAGCAATCAAGTTAAAATGGATTATCCTTAAGACTTAACTCAAATGGTAAAAGGGTGTGAAGGGGTTATGAGAGATCTTAGGTTCGAATTCTTAGAACAGAATACTACAATATAACATGAAAAGTGAATAAAAGTAAAAAAAATATATAATGTTTGATGATGCCTTTAACGAGGAAGGCGGGAATTTTGGAGTGCGTGGGGGTCGGGAATTTGGACCCAGTTGTTGATGGGGTGGGATGAGGTCTTGGATTATCGGGGTCATTTGTTGAGCGCAGAGAAGCGGACAGCGGCCTCCTCTCTGAGCAAGAAGCAAAAAAGGAAATTCGAGGCTGCTTGATGCGCTCCGATGCCTAAGTCGGTTTCTTCACGAGGAGAAAGAGAAGGCCTTAGAAGGCGAGCAGTTATCGTGTTAGAATTGGCGTTAGTTTTTTGCGTACGGCACCGGCTAGATGGGTGGTCTTGTATTTATAGTAGATGTTCAACCGGGTTGGATGGTGGTTGAGGAGTCCTTCCCATTGGGCCGGGATATTTCTTATTTTAGTCCATTATCGGATTTGAGTGAGATATAGAAAATTGTTGTTTGAAGATAATCCTCCTTCCTGTGAGAGATATTTGGCGATGATCTGTTATTATTTTCCTTCCTTATTGATAAGGTTTGGTTGGATGGGCGAGATAATATATTGCTAGGGTTATTCTATTTTTGTATAGACGGCGATACCGCAATCGGTTGTAGGATATGGGGCTTAATTCATTGAAGTTGTCCTTTGGACTGGCCCATGGGCCTTGATTTGACTAGTATTGAGGAACTTTGGGTATTGCATTTGGCCACCGCTAACTGGGCAGTCGGTGGGCTGGCTTTATTTTAAACACTATCGATTGCCCCCGGCCCTTGTGTGCGGCGTGGGCAAGAGTACATAATTCTTCTCGTGATATCGAGTTCTGGGTTCGTGTCTGTTGATTTGGGCCGGTTAAAGCCTTGTGTCGTTATAAGTCTTGTAATAATGATGTGCCTTAGGTTTCTCACGCTTATTTCTCCATTTTCTCCAGGTTTCCATATTGTTTTCTTCGTGGAATATCCTTCGTCTTGTGCATACGCTTGGGACCACTAACTCAAGCCTCCTGTTTACGCCTTTTTTTGTTGTGACCTTTCTTCGTGTATTCACATAGATTACATTATTGTCGAGTATCGTTTTTGATTGAATACGACGAAACACTAGGAGTTTGCAGGTTGGCTTTTGGCTGCTTGTCGCTTGTCTCTAGTCATGGGTCAGGGTCGCTCTTCTTCTTCTTGGATTGGTAGTGACTCCTCGGTTGTTGTCGACGCACATGCGAGTGGAGATATAAGCGGATTATTTATATCGAATCGAAACGCTACTAAAGCACTCCTCTTCCGTTAGTAAGGGTAGAAAATAAACCTAATCACATATCCTGGGGGGTCGGAGTACCTTACGTCTGCCGTTCGACATGCTGTGAATGTGGGACCTAGTAAGGTCGACCCTTCGTATGGGAGTACAACTGGCGATCGTTATCGGCCTCCCACTGTATCAGAGTATGGGTCCACCGTGTAACCCAGCACATCGATAACCGTGCACAGGATGGTTTGTTTTTTGGTGTGTGATGGCCTTCGTTTTCCTCTGCCCCCTTTCATGAAAAGGTCTTGCAACATTTCAAGCATTTGCCTCCAGCTTCGCTTCCAATGGTTGGGCATTTTGGTAGGGTTATTGGCTTCCTTTAGGGATAAGGGCTCGGCATCTAGCTTGGCCTTGTTTCTTCATCTTTTTCGCCCAAATGAGACCACCGAGGGCTTTCTTTATTTTTCCAGACGTTCCGGGGCTCCTGCGGTGATCTCTGATCTTCCATCTTCGCATAGGTCATGGAAGGGACGCTATTTCTTCGTTAGCGGTTTCAATTGGGAATACGATCAGCCGGCGAGGATGATGACTGGGTGTTCCCACGGCTGGCGCTCGATAACGACCATTAGTATTTAATGCATTTTTGGTATGACTTATCTCGATTCGGATGTTTACGATTTGCCTATCTGTTTGTTTCCCGGGCTCGTCTTGAACTTGTGGCCGAAAAACGATGTCATAGCCCTAGCGTTGGCGGGATATCCTGCTCGTCCTTATGTAGAATTGATAAGGTCGGACATTTTTAGTCCATCGATCGAGGTCTTCACGTTCCTGCAGCCCGGTCTTCCTGCTTTGCAGGGTCAGTTGGGCTTCTTGGCTCCTACGAGGAGAGATTTTGGTTCATTTAGGGCGGCGTCTCGGAAGCCTCGAGTGTGGAGCAGAGCTCCATTGAGGAGAGCGTGGTTCATTGGTTCGGAAGTGGGACGCCTCCGGTGCTCCGGAGGCCGGAGCGGGGCGTCGTCTCCTTTAGGCGGGCTCAGGTGATTTTGAGCTGATTTCCCTAAACGTGGAGGGCTAAAGACCCTTTGAGTCGCGGTAAGTAGAACGGGTGTTGGTGGTTATGCCTATAGTAGTCACGGAATCAGCCTTTGGAGAAGTTAAATCGCCTCCTCGGCGACGGAGGCGAAGAAAGGGGCGAAGCGAAGTCGAGTGAAAACCGGGACTCTTTGCTACAACACCAACTAGCGGAGTCTTTGTCCTCCGTCCTCGAGGATTTCAGACCTTGGGAGGTCGAAGCGATGCTTGTTGAGGCTTTGGCTTTATCCGCCCGGGTTGCCTCGATAAGTTTATAATTGTGCTTGCTTCCATCTTCGGTGTGGCGTTATCTTCATGTTTGATACGGTAGCCGCTCTACGTCGAAGGCTGGCGAGAAGGCCCGAACTAAGCGAGGCTGCGTAAATTGCCCGAATTTATAAAGCGAAGGTGGCCTCTCGCCGACGAGTAAATTTCTTTGGAGGCGAGCGCGGCATATATTTGAAGAGTGGAGGCGACTTAAGTCCGATTTAAAGCATGCCGTCGTACCGTGCTCGGGCGAAAGTAGGAAGGCCGGTTAGTGGCACGGCGGCGATGGAAGCGTGCCCGGAGGTTCGAAGTGGTCGGGCTTCCGAAGTGATTTGAGTGAGGCGGAAATTTGAAGTCTGAGGTGAGCCGGTGGTAGGAGGAACTCGTTACCTCGGCGGCTGCGGGATCTTGAGAGGTACGTGCGGTTAACGGTGATGCGAATGATAAGCAAAGCGCTGACGCTCGAAGCGGCTCGTCGCGAGAAGCTTAGAGTGCAAGGGCGCTAGAGTTGCTTTCGTCGGGAGGAAATCTTTAGCCGCAAGTAGAGCTGTAGCTGAGTAATGTCGCGGTGCGCGCTGGTCTTCATGACAAGTTAGTTTAAATTTGCTCGGAGGGATGAGGTCATTGGCTGACTAAGGGACCGGGCCCGGTGCTCGGTGGAGCCAGATTTATTTCATGCTGTAGTATCGGCATCTTTCGGATCTGGACTTTAATTTTGATCTCACGATGCCCAGAAGAGGCGGAGGAATCTTTTCCTACGAACTATTCTCGAGAGGCACAGTACTCCGTAGTGATTCCTCTTAAGTCGTCCTTTCTCCTGTTTGACATCTGATCTCCTATGCTTATGTTTGCCTGTGCTGACTTTATTCGTTTATCTATATATACGTTTTCTTTTGGTTGGGGCAAGGGCGAGACGTATGTAACCAGCAAAACATGTTTACATATAAATATACTTTTTTTTTTATATATATATCATCCAGCGTTCTCATTTGTAGCGTGTCGCTTTTCTCCATGATTTGTATGCTTGGATTGAGATCAGTGAGATGAATAAGCTCGTTAGACTTAGTCGCGGTGGCCTCGTAAGGCCTGACTTGGTGTAGTTAATCTGTTGGAAGGGATTCGTCGATATCAGCCCGGTTGGGGCGGGATTCGATCCATGCGGTGAGGAAGAAGCTTCTTAGATGTGGTGCGCCGACAGAGCCGTCTATGTTGAGTGATGGGGAGAGCTCGTCAGAACAAATTGGCAAAGTGGAGCTTCGTCCATCTTGAGTGGCGAGGAAGAGCTCGTCGAGCAGATTATGTAAAGTGGAGCTCGTCCATCTTGAGAGTGACGGGAAGAGCTCGTCGAGCAGATTGTAAAGTGGAGCTCGTCCATCTTGAGGTGATGGGAAGAGGCTCGTCGGAGTGAATTGTAAGAGTGGAGCTCGTCGATGCGAGGTGATGGGATGAGCTTATTAAGGCGAGGTGTAAGTAGAGCCGTCCATGCGGTGATGGGATGAGCTCGTCGGTAGTGTAAAGTAGAGCTCGTCCATCTTTGAGTGATGGGATGAGCTCGTCAGGGCGGATTGCAAAGTAGAGCTCGTCCATGCTGAGTGATGGGATAGGCTATTCGAATGAATATTTAAAGTAGAGCTTGTCCATCTTCTGAGTGATGGGATAGGCTGTCGGGAATGAATATTAAAGTAGAGCTCGATCCATGTTGGGTGATGGGATGAGCTTACATCCAAATTGAAACGATAAAGTAGAGGAAACGTCCATGTTGAGTGATGGGATGGGCTCGTCAGAATGAATAGTAACATAGAGCTCGTCCATGCTGAGTGGTGGGATGAGCTTCGTCGGAGAAAAATGAATAGTAAAGTAGAGGCTCGTCCATCTTTGGTGACGAGATAGGCTCGTCGGGGTGAATAGTTGAAGCGGGGCTGCGTCCATGTTGAGTAATGGGAAGAGCTCGTCAGGATGAATAGTTGAGCAGGAGCTCGTCCATGTTGGTGATGGGGAGGCTCGTCGGGCGGTGTAAAGTGGAACGTCCGTGCTTGGTGACGGGATGACTCGTCGGGGTGAATGGATTGGGGCTCGTCCATGTTGAGTAATGGGAAGGCTCGTCGGGATGGAATGGTTGAGCGGGAGCTCGTCCATGTTGAGTGATGGGAGGCTCGTCGAGCAGTGTAAAGTGGGTTCGTCCATGCGAGTGACGGGGATGAGCTCGTCGGGTGGAATAGTTGAGCGGGGCTTCGTCGTGAGTAATGGGAAGAGCTCGTCAGGATGAATAGTTGAGCAGGAGCTCGTCCATGTTGAGTGATGGGGAGAACTCGTCAGAACGAATTGTAAAGTGGAGCTCGTCCATGCTGAGTGATGGGAAGAGCTCGTCAAAGTGAGGCGGCGTGGCTCAGGTATTTGTGTGGTGGCGATGTGGCATGGGCTGGTCGGCTCTGGCGGCGTGGCTTGTGCGGAGTCGGTGGGCTCGTCAAAGTGAAGCGGCGTGGCTCGGGCGTTGTGGCCTTGGTGGCAATGCTTTGGTTTGGTCGACTCTGAGCGTGGCACATGCGGAGTAAGTGGGCTCGTCAAATTGAAGCGTGGCTCGGGCGTTGTGGCACTTGGTGGCAATGTAGCTGGTACAGTCGACTCACGGTGGCGTGGCACATGCGGATGGAGTGAGCTCGTCAAATTGAGGCTGCCCAGCTCGGGGCGTGGCCTTGGTGGCAATGGCACGGTACGGTCCGACTCTGACGTGGCGTGTGGGTAGGTGAGCTCGTCAAAGTGAGGCGTGGCTCGGGCGCTAGGTGAGTGGCGATGTAACTGGTGGTCGACTCTACGAGGCGGCGCGGCACGTGCGGGTAGGTGGGCTCATGAAGTGAAGCGCGTGGCTCCGGTAGCCCAGGCCCAGGAGTGGCGTGTGGCTGGTGGCACGGCTCGCGGGCGGCGTGGCTGTGCGAATGGGAACTCGTCGAAGTGAGCGGCCCGTGGCTCTAGTATTGTGACTAGCAGTAGTTGAAGAGTTTGATGTGTTGAAGCCGCTTCGTGTTGCTAGTTAATTTTCAATTCTTGGAAAGGCGGCGTCTTTAATGCGGTTATGGAGAATTGCCAGATCGATTACGAACTTCGAACCTGCGATCTCCTTAAATATCGGTTTCATTGCGAGGAAAAACATTCTTTGTATAACGCCTGTTGCAGGTCTGCGTGAGATGAAGTCGAAGTTTGATCATCGTTCTTTGGAGATTCTTACGAAGATCTGAGTCAGTGTTGTTCTTACATAGTGGGAGTTGTGTTTTCCTAGTCTCCCCTTTATGGGAGTCATATTTATTCCCTAGCTTCATCTTCAGAATGCATCAGAAGGTGTGCAAATCTTTTCTTGTAAGCTCTCTCTGTTTTTTATTCTTCTTCTTCCTCTTCCACTCCTCTCTTTTCTCCCTATCACTTATTTTCTTTTCTCCCTATCACCCCATTTTCTTCTTCTCCAGCTTTTCATTTTGTCTTTCTCCTTTGTCTCTCTTTTCCTTCCGTCCGAACTCTTTTGTACCCTTTTCCTTTCTTCTTCTCCTTTTTCCCTTTCTTTCTTTTCTCCCTATCACACCTTTTTTTTTTTTTTTTTTGAGGAGCGCTTGTCTTTGAATATTTTCAGATGTAATTGAGGACACCGATTATGTGAATGTAATTCAATTGAAATAAAGAGACACTTTTGCTTTTATGTCGATGTATCTTCTTATTTGCCTTTTTCTGTATCTTACATATATGAGCTGCTTGAGATGTCTAACCAAATGGTCAATGAACGTTCTATCTTGTCACATGAGATCAGATAAAAGGCATTATTTAACATTACACATGATGCTTCTTAGTACGAAGCGCTTAAGATGTTCGCATTCCACGTATGTCGCAGATTTTTCCCTCTTACATTTTGAGTTCCTGTAATTGCACGGTCGACAACTCGGGATATGATGTATGGGCCTTCCGGTTGGGGCTGGTTTCCGTGTGCGGATTCTTCCTTCTTGGCGAGGGAGCTTCTTTAAGACTAAGTCGCACAGCATGTAGCTCACGGGGTTGACTTTTTTGATTATAATACCTCATTTGTTTTCCTTTGATACTCCTCGTACGTCTTTGAACACACACTCGCGTTTTCATCTAGGAGCTCTGGCTAGACGAAGGGCCTCGTCATTATGCTCTTCGATGCTAACTCGGCTCTTGGAACTTTATTCCGATCTCAGGGGGCTGTACGTGCTTAGAAATTGCAGGCAAATGGGGTTTTCACAGTTCTTTGACCACGTGTGAATCTGTGGCCCATAATTGCCTCGAGAAATTATTCTACCCGACTCCTTTAAGATCTTCTAATTTGGTCTTGGCTTGACCTTGAGGTTACGATCGTGACCGGCTGTCCATTTGATTGCGGATGTGCTGGGGACGAGTAATAGTTTTAATTAGAGGCTCGACACGAAATCCACAATTTAAGCGTTGTCGGCTTGTTTTCCGTTATCACGTGCAAGGCTCTTGGAATGCCAAAGCGGCATTTGATGGCTCGCCACGAGTGCGTATCTTACGCTCGTAATTACAACAGCTAAAACAATACGCCCGCTGTGAAGTAATCCCTTTGCGGCGATTATGAATTTATGCGTCTTTACCAATGGCGGGGGTCGATATGTCAAGCCGAATTTGTTGGAAGGCCGAGGGACTTGTGATTGATGTTAAAGGCTCGATGGGAGCGTGAGATCTTTGCGCGTGCTCTGGCGAGATCCTGTATTTCTTATTGCCGTCGGTCGCATCGAGTATGGTTGGCGGTAGTATCCTTGCCTTAAAGCTTTTCACACGCTAATGCACAGGCTCGATATGATTCGCGGCACACCCTGGTGTACCTACTCTCGGCACGTACTTGATGTCCTCTCGCGATGTTTAAAGAAAGGGAGTGAAAAATCCGCTTGTAGAGACTTCCTTTATGATTAGTGAACACAGTGACCTGCGCCCTTATTTTGGGTTTGTTTCTTTCGAATTACGTCGGTAGGCCCCAGTCTATTATATGGTTCCAAATGGGATTAATCCCGACTCTTGCTCGGATTACTGTCGGGCGGCCATCATGCTATAGGGATCGACGGAGGTTCATGAGTGACGGGCGTCGACACTGCTTAGGAGTCTTCTTGTGAGGCTGTGGCTAGCCATGAGGCGTCTATTGGGAAATTCTGCATTATGGGGACATGTTTGTTGAACAACACAAATTTCTTTAATAAATTGCGGACCTTTTAGAGGTATACAATAATCGTTTCACTTTTGGCCATTAGGTCTCTTGTTGCACGACCACGGTGGGAGTCACTGTATACCTCTAACTGGTCGACCTCTAGTGAACGGGCGAGGTTGAGGCCTGCTATCACGTCTTCATACTCGGCCTCGTTGTTTGAAGCATGGAACTAAATCACGAGTGCATGATGTCTATCATACAGGTGAGTTAGTCGACCGCTCTACTTCCTTGTGCATTTGAGGCTCCATCTATAGAGAGCTTCCAAATTGGGGGGTTCTTTTAGTGAGTGAATTACGAGCAAGTTACGTGGGAGCAAATTCATGAAGTCAGCTGAGACCTGTCGCTTTTATGTTGTTTTTTGGCTTGTATACGTGTCGAACTGCTTAGCTCTATGGCCCACTTATTCGGCCTCGGGAGGCATACGGTTTTGTGCGATACTTGCTTCATCGGATATTATGTCGGACCCATGGTGTGAGCTGGAAATAGGGACGGAGCTTTCGAGTTATTGGTTGCAGCGCTAGTATTAGTTTTCCATTCTCGGGTACCTGCCATAAAGCTCCTCTCAAAGCTTCATTTGTAATAATAGGCTTGGGTCTTGTACTCGTTCTTTGTCTACGATGGATCTTGCTTGTTGGTCGAGAGAGAAGTCGGATCTGACCAAGTCTGGAGTGAGGAGTTCTCCCTCGCGGGACTTACTAGAATGGGTGGAGAACTTCCGGATCGTTTTTAATCACGATAAATGCTTCTTAACCGCCATTATCCATTGGAAGGCCATAACGAAAGCACTGAAGAAGAGCAGCTATATCACTATTTAGATACAAATCGGCAGTAGCGATCCTTCTGTCGGTCGTTGGACTTCGCTATTCACGATGGCGACGGCATCATCGAGCCACGATAACTATTTTATCTGGGTTTGCCTCGATTCTCTGTGGTTGACTATAGGCCGAGTTTCGTGACACGCGAAGGCTGTCATTTTTAAGTGAGTTCGGCTTCATGTTGTAATTCTTGGGATGGGCAGCCTCACGAGAGGTGAGGGATGTGGAGATTGGCTGTAGTAGATTTTACCAGCATGTCGTCTACGTATACCTCCATAGTTGCGCCTATCTGCTTTTGGAACATTCGGTTTACTAGCCTCTGGTAGGTCGCTCCTGCGTTCTTGAGCCCGAACGGCATCACTTTCGATGAGTAAGTTCCACTGAGATTTGTGACGAAAGGTCTTTCACAGTCATTCGGGTCCATGCTAATCGGTGTAGCCGGAAAATGCGTCCATCGTGAGAAGTTAGTGGCGCGGTGGCGTCACGATGGTCGATCCTTGGCTGAAAGTTGTCAACCGGGCATGCCTTGTTATGTCGGTGAAATTAAATCTGAATTAGCCACTTTCCATTTGCTTTTTAGCGAGGACAACGTTAGTGACCACTCGGATGTTCTACCTCACGGTAGCTCTGCTTGGAAGCTTCTTAGTTTCGTTGTGGCTACGCCTCTGCGGCGCGAAGCTCCTGCATTTTTGTTTAAGCGGTTTGAAGGATGGGTTGGTGTTCAATCTGTGAGTGATTATTGTGGGGTCGATTCCTCCATGTCACTTTGTTTCCACGAAAATGTCTCTGTCTGTCTTAAAGGTGAGTGAGGAGGTTTTTGAGGTCTCGGATTAGTCTGGCCCAGATATGGCGAGATATTCCCGGTCGTCATCAGGCTGTCTAGGTTCTAGTTCCTCAGGAGTTTGGGTCGGGTGAGTATCTCGTCGCGCGTATCAAGCTCGTCCTACATTCCGTTGTCAAGCGCCCTTTGTTTCATGGAGCGGTGTAGCATTCCCTGGCTACTCGTTGATCTCCTTGGACCATTCCTACACCATGTATGGTTGGAAATTTGATTATCATGTGATACGCGGAGGGGATGTCTTTCATTGCGTTGAGGGAGGGCCTGCCCAGCAACATGTTATAAGCCGATGGGGCGTCTACAATTAGGAACCTCGCTGTCGTCGTCGCCTGGTAAGGGGGATCTCCTAGGGTTAGCACCAGTTGAATCGAGCCCAATGGTAATACCCTCTCTCCACGAAAACCTCGCGGATGTGTGTTGTGGGATCCTGGCTTTCTCTCCCAATGCCCATTTTTTCGAAGGTTGAGGCGAAGATAATGTCAGCTGAACTCCCGTTATCAATTAAAACTCGATGGACTGTTGTGTTGGCCACGATCGTGCGAACCACCAATGGGTCGTCATGGGGATATTGGCATCCCTCCAGGTCTGAGTCAGAGAATGTGATGGTAGTGTCGAGTCGCGGCTATTTGGATTCTTGTTTGTATTTCTCAGTCTGCCGTCACGATGCCTGCAGTGGGCCTTACGGCCCGAACTAGATTCTCCTCCTCACCGCAAATCCTCCCGAATCACGTGGATTTCTCGAGGGTTCTTGTCTTGAGTTGGATTTGCTAGAATTGGTATTGTTGTTGGTCGAGATTAAGTTACGATTACGGACGACTTTGGAGCTGATTAAGGCTTGATTCCGGAGATATGAAGCGTCGGAGTATAAAGCGTTGTGATAGAAATATTCTATCTCTCTCTTGATTGTATCTGAGGTGTCAGGTCGATGCAGTAATCCACATGGAACTTCATGATATTTGGAGTTGTCCTGTGGCGGGATCTTGCTCATCAGGAGTTGGCCATCTCGGGCGCTGCGTTTCGCACCTGTACGGGACTGTGACAAGGGAACATTGGGGGTGTGAAGTCTTGAGGCGAGTGGCGTCGTCGTCCCCTCGGATTGTGGTGGGTCGGACGGTCTGCGGATTTCTCCCTCCTTTTGGGGGATCGTTCTCGATCTTTTCTTGGGGATTTGTCCTGGTCGTCTTGCCTTTTAGGACTTCGTCCTCGCCGTTTGTCTGTTGCACTTTTTCTTCTGAATTGGAAGAACTCTCTCTTTCTTTGATAGGGCCTCCTCGTAGTTTATGTATTTCTACGGGCGAGTACTTTCACTATGCTTGTCGCGTTCTTCGAGATGAAAACATCAAGTCTTTTCATCAGACTCTAACCCCGCAAATTTAATGTCAGGATGGCGAACTTCATCTAGTATGTCTATTTTCGTGGACTCCGCCACAACCTTTGCATCAAGGATTTTAAACTTTCCCGGGAGCCCCGTTTGACACCTTTACCAAATGGTAACTCCTAGCTTCAGACGCTCGCTCCGATGAAGTGGGAGATGAACGCAATGGATAGCTCCCGAATGACGCAGATGGATGAAGGGGAATTTATCAACCGTGCCAAGGCCGGGCTCCTTTAGCGTAGTGGCGACGCTCGCACGCACGTATCCCGATACTCCATGTGTACCCATCCGATTCAGAGGTGTATTAAGGTGATCGACGATCCTTGACTCCACGAACGCTTCTATTCGCATTCGAACTTCTACGGCGGGGAAGTGTGCACCCTACCGTGGAAGCGGAGATTCGGGCCTTTGTCAGCACCAAGGTATCCATGGTCCCGGACGCCCCCTTAATCGCCTCTTCACACGGCCGACTCCGCCAAGACTCGAACCTCCGCCCCATGTCTCGCTCTTCTATTCCCGGCTGGAGGGTGATGTGGTAGTGTTTCGTTTACGACGTGCCCCGAGTATCGCTTTCGCTTTCCCCTCTGGCTGGGCTAATTGGGTCCGTGGCTTCCCACCGACCGGACTCGTCAATTTCACTTCTAGGTATGTCGCGGATCGAAGCCGCTTCCGTGTGGCGGAATATTGGCTCGACCCGTCGCATTCCCGGATGTTGTAAATCGTCTGCAAGTTGTTCCAATTCTTCTACTAGCGCCGACGACGAGGCGGCGTGCTTCCATTTTTGCCAGGTTAAGCCAGACCGCCTACCGCCCCAAGGGGTCTGGCCGCTTATATCGCTCGGGTGGATCCCAGATCTCGGCGGTTAATGTTACTTCCCGCTGTTCCTTTGTCGATATCCACGCGACCGAGATCGGGCGGAGATGAGAAGGAACTGGCTGCCTCTACGCATCGCGCAACCGAGCGATGCCTTTTTTTCACTGTGAACCGGGCCGGGAGTGCGTAGGGTCGCCTGGGCCGGACCTGCATTGTTGATGGCCGGGACGCAGTCTCTCCCACCATCTGGCTCGCCGTTGAACTGCCGATCGCAAAGACTCTCCGCAAGAACAAGAAGCAAAAGGGCTCCATGAGGGCCGCGCCGTGGTCGCCTCCGATGCCTAAGTCGCTTTCTTTCCGAGAAAAGAGAAGCCGCTTAGAAGGCTAAACGAGCTAATCGCGGTTAGAATTGGCGTTGGTTTTTTTTGCTGTGACTCGAATCGATGAGTGGTCTTGTATTTATAAGAGATGTTCAAACTTTCGCTTGATGGTGTTAGAGTCCTTCCCATCGATTCCGATATTTCTTATTTTAGTCCATATCTGACGGTACAGATACAATGAGTCGTTTATTCGAGATAATCCTCCTTCCTTTATCGGGAGATCCAACTGGGCGATGATCCGTTATTATTTCCCTTCCTTATTGATAAGGTTTAGCCTGACCTGTGATAATATATTGCTGTGGGTTATTCCCATTTTCCTCGTATGAGCCGATACACAATCCGACGGTAGATATGGGGGCTTCCAATTCATTCAGATCGTCTCTTGACCGCCCCTGGCCTTCGATCTGCATTTGCATCGAGGAGCCCGGGTATCAAGGTCATGCACCACTTCTTTCGCTCGGGTCGGGTCTGCAGTTCTATTTTTTAAACCCTATCAATGTTGAATCATTTTGTATGAATGATTTAGCATGGAAAAGATGCATAGTTATTTGGTGACGAATAATTTCCAAATAGATCAAAGGTTTGATAACCTTATCTTATGTTTATATAGGTTCTTGTAAAATGTGAAGGAAAGCGTTAAGAAAAGAAAATAGAGAAGGATAAAAAAAAAAGTTTAAATCTCGAATAAGAGTGAAAGAGAGAAAAGAAAGGAGAAATGAAAAAATAAATAAAGGAGAAACGAAAAAAAATAAAATCTCCAAGAGTAGCTAGGAAAGTGAGAGCAGGTTATACATACATATATTATCGAATTTGAGAAATAGTTGCTGATTGGTGGAGATATCATTTTGCATGTCCATGTACGCAACAAGATATTTTTCTATTAATAATTTAATACTACCAGCCTACCACAGAGTTCTGTGGAATTTCTCGAAGGACATACTGAAAAGGGGCGGCGTTAATAGAAAGGCGGAAACTTTGACTCACCAGGCGCTTCGCTGAGTCTCCCACTGCCTGCTTTGATGGCTATAATATAAGATTTATACATACATGCTTCATGATTTAGAGTTAAAGGGTAGTATGAAATTTTCAACCAGAAGGTGGTCTGCTAATCTTGTTTTCCTGCTTATTTCTTCATGTTTTCACTTGGAATTCGCTGATGCATTTACAGATACAATCTTACAAGGTCAGTCGATCTCAACCTCTCAGACCATCATATCTGCTGCTGGTAACTTTGAATTAGGATTCTTCAAGCCTGGAAGTTCCACAAATTATTATGTGGGGATATGGTACAAGAAAGTCCCAGAAAGAACTGTTGTCTGGGTTAACCGAGAAGGTTCATTCCAAACTGGCTTTACTCTCAGCACAGATGGTAAATCCTTCAGATTTCGGACGGGAATTTTTCATAAAATGACAAACATTTCATCAAACATAAACACCCAGTGCCACCTGCTGGATCTGAAATCTTTGTTTTGAGAAACAACGACTCAAATATCTTATGGCAGAGCTTTGATTATCCTTCGCACACTTTCTTGCCCGGGATGAAGATTGGGTATGACAGAAGGGCTGGAAAAACATGGTCATTGACCTCATGGAAGAGCACAGAAGATCCGAGCCCAGGAGCTCCCGAGGCGGTCGACCCTAATGGAACTAACCAGTTTTTATCTTGGAGAGGGTCCATGAGCACTGGACTAGTGGCATGGAATGGGGATCTGCATATTTTCAGCCTGATTCCTGAGATGCGCTTGAACAACATATTTAATTACAGTTATTCCTTTAGTAAGGACCATAACTATTTCACTTACTCTCTATATAATTCTTCTTCTTCCATTTTTAGCAGAGCGGTGCTAGATGTGTCAGGGCAGCTTAAGCAACTGTCATGGCTTGAAAGTAATCATCAATGGAATTTGTTTTGGTCTCAACCTGCATCGTGCGAGGTTCATAATTACTGTGGACCTTTTGGAATCTGCAATGAGGATTCCCGTGAATTTTGTGATTGTTTACCAGAATTCGAACCTGCCTCCCCTGATAACTGGAAGTTGGGGGACAGAGGGCATGATGGTTAAGATTTGGTGTGGCAATAGAACTCATGCTATGGGGGAAAAAGACCGGTTTCTTCGTGTGTCTAATGTAAGACTGCCGGATGATCCACTAACAGTACTCTCAGCAAGAAGGGCCAAGGAGTGCAAGTCAGCTTGCCTTAATAACTGCTCTTGCTCTGCCTATGCTTATAACAGAAAGACATGCACGGTATGGGGTGGAGATCTTCTAAACGTTCAACAGCTATCAGATGATGACAGTGTTGGACAAGATTTCTATCTCAAATTTGCTGCCTCTAAACTAAATGGGAGAGGTAATAAAATTAGGGAATGGTTATAATTGTTTTTGTAGGAGGACAGAGCATATTACTTCATTTTTCTTAACTAAAATAAGATGAGTTCAGCATAATGTGCACATTTTATTTCTTTTTGCAGTTTCAAGCAGCAAGTGGAAGGTATGGCTAATTATTACACTGGCCATTTCTGTAACTTTAGCCTTTGTCATTTGGGGGATATGGAGAAGGCTCCGAAGGAGCAGGCATTTTTCATGATATGAAGGAAGATGTATTTAGCAATTCAAGGGCATTTAGATTCCATCTGGCAGCATCTGCTCATTCCTAGTCTTGCAATGAATTTATTACTACTAGCTGTGAATAATTGAGTTCATTACCTTTCTGAAAGGGCACTCAAACTCATGCCACCTTAAGTATTCTTATTATGATACTTAACATCTGTGTCTTCTTTAACAAGCAGGGGAAGATTTGTTACGATTTGAATTCAGTAATAGTTTCTAGGAAGATTTCAAATCTGGAACTTAGTGAGGCAAATAGACTTTGGAGGGCCGAGAAGAAGGAAGTTGATTTGCCCATGTTCAGTTTTGCAAGTGTATCTGCTGCTACCAATAACTTCTCTATTGAAAATAAACTAGGACAGGGTGGTTTTGGACCAGTTTACAAGGTGAGATTAGTATCAGTAGCACTAGTGCATTTCAGAATTAAAACAATTGTTTACTTGATGTAATTTGTACTTGGATGGAATCTAATAGCCAGGAGTCACAAAAAGGATACGAGGTAGCCGTGAAAAGGCTTTCAAAAAGATCTGGACAGGGATGGGAGGAGTTAAAAAATGAAGCCATGCTCATAGCCAAGCTCCAACATAAGAATCTTGTGAAGCTCTTGGGCTGCTGCATTGAGCAAGATGAGAAGATATTGATTTATGAGTATATGCCTAACAAAAGCTTGGATTTCTTCCTCTTTGGTTTGTAACTTCCACATATCTGAAAACTTCTGCCTGTTATATATTGAACGAAGACCATTCGCGCCATTTACTTGCTAACAATGGTTTGTATTTATTTGGTCTAAAATGGAAATAGATCCTGCAAACCATGGGATTGTGTATTGGGAAACACGGGTTCATATCATTGAAGGGATTGCTCAAGGACTTCTCTATCTGCATCAGTACTCTAGATTGAGGATTATTCATCGAGATTTGAAGGCTGGCAATATTCTTCTGGATGAGGAAATGAATCCTAAGATATCAGATTTTGGAATGGCGAGAATATTTGGGGACATTGAATCAAAAGCAACAAATCATATAGTTGGGACTTAGTAAGTGAAACCTAACAAATTCTAAAATATATTCATACAACATATTTTTTCCTTCACATGTATTTGGAATCATGCAGCTACAATCATTTTAATTAATAATGAAATCCAGGGCTACATGTCCTGAGTATGCTTTGAAGGCCTTCTTTTCGACCAAATCTGATGTCTAGCTTGGGGTCTTGTTACTTGAGATTTTGAGTGCAAGAATGGATTTACCAAAGTAGCTCCTTAATCTTCTTGGATATGTGAGTAACACAATATTTGTTCATTTACATAACAACTTATACTGCTCGCTATGCAAATTCTTAGCTACCGTTCTGATATATTACCTATCTTTACATTATGTTTACTACTCAGTATCAAAGCTTACTTCCTATAGTTGACTGCTTTAAAATATCAAAGGATAATTTTGTTTGCTTTAGGCATGGGATCTGTGGAAAGAAGGAAGGGGGCAGGAATTGATGGATCCAGTTTTGGAGGAGGAGACAGTGCCGAGACACATTCTATTGAGGTACATAAATGTAGGCCTTCTTTGTGTTCAAGAAGGTGCAGATAACAGGCCTTCCATGTCTGTTATTGTCTCGATGCTTGGCAATGAAAGTGTATGCTTACCTTCTCCAAAACAACCGGCATTTTCAAATCTGAGAAGTGGGGTGGAACCACATATAGCTCAAAATATGCCTGAGATTTGTTCCTTAAATGGTGTGACACTTTCAATTATGGAAGCACGATAATGTTTAGAACTTAATAAATAATATGCTCAAATTTCAGCATATTGTCTTGTATTGTTCTTGGTGAATTCATAGCTTATATACTGAAATGGACATGTGAGTTTACGTGTAGTATATTTTTCTTCCAAGACAGTTTACATATCATCTTCTACCCAATTCTATGGATGCAGACCTCTGAATGTTTTTTTTTCCTTGTTATTTTATGTATTAGCTTGCCAAATGAATTCGGTTTTCATTGGACATCTGAAAGGATGAATTTTGAAACAGTTTTCTTCCGTATGAGAAATGTGGCATAAGGACAAGATGCTGGTATTGATGGATATATCAGTGGGGAAAGAAATTATATATCAGAACCCCACGTGTTGGTATTCATTTAGCTACAATGGGGGCAAGGAGTGACCAGAAGCAGGGCAAGCTTCAATCTCATATAGTGCTTCATTCAACTAGTAATATCTAGCAAAGATAATTCATCTACTTGGCATATAGACATGAGGGAAAGTGAGGGATCTAGCAGTTGGGTTTTCAGATTTGAAATCCGAAGTGATCAAACAATTTTCCAGACAAATAAATCATTGTATTTTCATATTCACTGTGACTCATAACATTCCCCATTTATTTGGAAATAGTTTCAGTAAAACCTATCTGGTTGCCAAGAAAAATGAGGAAATTGTAAAAGAGAAGAACTTGAAGTCCACATTTTCTACAGCTTATGATGAAAAGCTCATCTAAAGTGAGGCTGGCCATTAAGCCTCTACTCTCTCTACTACATAGACTTCAAAACAAAATTGGTGAAAAATAATGGTCATTCATGGACCTTGAAGTTTAACTCAATGGTCACCAAATCGAGTCTTCTCAGTAATAAATTTAGGTTTACCTAATCATAACTTGTAAATCTACCTCAAGAAGAAGAATATACAAATTTGATAAAATAAAATAAAATAAACTTTTATTTAAAGTAAAATAAATTTTCTTTAATGTTCTAAGAAGAGGGGTAGGGATAGGAAGTCCTAAAAGGAACCCTACAAGATATATAATCTTATCCTAAAATATATATTCTACTCCTAAAATTCTAAAATGAATTAGAATTTTAAATAAAACTCCAAATATTAGAATTTGAATTAAAATCAAATTACTTTGTATTTAGTTTCATAAAACAAAACTGATATGGAGCAAAACCGAATTTGTTCTGGGTTTATTCACGCACAGGAGGGGGGGAATCCATCGATTTGCACTGAAATCGGGCTTTTGGCCAATTTCTTGTTCGCGCGAGGACTCCCCTCTTCTCAAGTCATGTACAAGCCAATAATTAAGTTTTAGTAATAAACCCAATAAAGACTCTTGTCTTTTTTCCATGTGGGACAACACCTTTTTGAAAACTATTGTTTACTAACAATCCCCCACATTTTTCAAAAAGATGGCTATATTCAACAAAAAAATTTGTATTTAAAAACACTTTGTTTGGAATATGGAAGAAGGTGTAAATGCCTTAAATTTGGTGTTCAATGAACTATGAACCATACATAGATGAATAAGATTTAATTTATAGAGTATTGGTGAAGCTTATAACTTATATGAACGAAAGTACTCTTGATCGTAAATTAGAGACCTTATCATCAGCACCACACATCATGATTCTTGTTGATCAACGTCAGCAGCGTGTTTAGACCATGCTGTTGACATATTTCATAAGCGCTGTAAATTTTATTATACCACTTCATGGGAGTGACTCCACTCCACACTTACATAGATGATTTCATCAAGTACATACTGCATTTATGTATACCACCCATGAGGGATATGAAATCATTAAGAGTATTACTCATCCTCTCAAATTATGCATTCTAGCACCATAACCACACCATAGGAATGAACAATTTTGTTGTTGCTAGCAGGATTAGCAAGTGACTTGTTATTACCTATATGAACCTTCTTCATGGGATCTCCAATCACAAAGGTTAGGTTCCCATCCTTGCTAATCTCTAATTGGCTTAAGTCCCATTCCACTTGATGTTTCCAAAATTAATTTTCTTCCCAAAGGTTTAGTTAGAGGATCGGCCAAATTCACTTCTGACTTTACATAGTAAATGGAAATAATTCCATCTTTCAACATTTGTTTCACAACCTCATGTCTTAGATGAATATGTATGTTTTTCCCATTGAATGCTTTATTTTTGCGACGATATTAAGCCGCCGTTAAATCTAATGCATAAAAACACCAAAGGTGTTTCACAGTTCCCAAAGGAATTCCTGATAGGAAGTTCCTTAACCACTCAACTTCTTTACCTGCAAATTCAAGAGCTATAAACTCTGACTCCATGGTAGAAGTAGTGATAAGGGTTTGTTTAAATGATTTCCAAGCAACAATACCACCTCCCAAAGTAAAGACATAATCACTTGTGGATTTTATCTCATCTGAATCATAAATCCAATTAGCATCGTTGTATCCTTCTAACACAACGGGAAATCCACTATATAGGATACCATAGTTCATGGTACCCCTTAAGTATTTAATTAGTCTAGCTAATGCACTCCGGTGACCATTATTGGGATTATGTATATATCTACTTAATCTACACACTGCACATGCTATGTCAGGTCTAGAAAATTTCATCAAATGCATCAAACTCCTAATAATTTGTGCATACTCAGCTTGACCCATAAGATCACCTCGATTTTTCATTAAATGGGTGTTAGCATTTACAGGTACCTAGGTTTGGCATCGAAATGTCTGAACCTCTTGAGTATTTTCTCAACATAATGTTCTTGTGATAGCATTATACTATCACCCATCCTTGTGATATTCACACCCAAAATTACCTTAACTTCACCCATATCTTTCATGTCAAATCGTGAAGCTAGAAATCTCTTGGTACTATATACCACACTCAAAGAAGCTAAAATCAAATATATCATCTACATACAATGCAATGATTACACTTTTTTTGTACACTTTGTATATACACATTTATCCACTTCAACAAATAAAAACCCATTTTTCAACAAAGCATTATCAAATTTCTCATGCCACTATTTAGGTGCTTGTTTTAAACCATATAGAGACTTGTTCAATTTGCAAACTTTATTTTCTTGTCCAAGTGTAATATAACCTTTAGGTTGTAACATGTAAATTTCTTTCTCTAAATCTCCATTTAAAAAAGTTGTTTTAACATCCATTTGATGGATAAAAAGTTTATGGATAGAAGCCAAAACAATCAAAATACGAATGGAAGAAATCCTAGTAACAGGAGCAAACGTATCAAAATAGTCAACATTTTGTTTTTGCAAAAAACCTTTGGCTACTAACCTAGCTTTATATTTTTCAATAGAACCATTTGGCAATTATTTTATTTTGAAAATCCACTTGTAAATCACAGTTTTGCTCCCGAAGGTAAATCAATCACCCCATGTCTATTCCTTAAAATGTGTCAAGCTCAATTTTAATGGCTTCTTTCCAAAGTAATGCGTCAGAGGAAGAAATCGCTTCAAAATAAGAGGATGGTTCTTTTTCAATTAAGTATAAAAATCATCTCCAAAAGAAACCTCTTTTCTTTGTCTCTTACTCCTTCTTAATTCATCATGAGAGCTTTCCATATCATCCACAGTAGTGGTCACATGCTCATCATATGAGTTTTCTATATCATCCACACTTGTGGGTGTATGAGAAATTTTCTCAGAAAGTGGAAAAATATGTTAAAAAAATTCAGCATTTTTTGTCCCAATAATAGTGTTGCATTCTAGAACATCACTTTTTAAAACTAGAAATCTATAAGCTGCACTATTATTAGAATACCCAATATGTAACGCCCCGTCTCGAGAGGGTGTACGGTATGTGTAACCGTATGTGCACTAAGGGCTTCCTTAATTATTTTAGTGCCATATATAATAGAATTTTTTAAAGTTGTTTTAAGGCTTGGCAAGACACCCCCACACTTTCAAATATTTAAGGTTAGGTGCATGACCTTTCCATAACTCATAGGGTGTCTTACTAGCTTTCTTGTATGTAATTCTATTTTGTAGATGACATGCAAACAATATGGCTTCACCCCACAGATTATTAGGTGTTGAAGCACTAACAAGTAGAAAATTCATCATCTCTTTAAGACTCGTATTCTTTCTTTCAGCAACTCCATTTGACTCAAGTGAATAAGGAGGAGTCACTTCATGAATTAATTCTTCATTTTCACAATAATCATTTAAAGGGATGTATTCACCCCCTCTATTAGATCTAATCATTTTGATTTTCCTATCAAGTTGATTTTCTACTTTAGCTTCATAGCTTAAGAACATGTCAAATGCTTCATCTTTATTTCTAAGCAAGTAAACTCTAGTGAACCTAGAATAATCATCAATGAAGGTCACATAGGATTCCTTACCTCCTCTAGTCATAGTTTGTTTTAAATCTCCTATATCTGAATGAATAAGTTCTAAATAATTTCCACTTAGTCATCGATGTCATGCCTCTACCGCCTCGGTGAAGATAGGGGTGCGGCACGGATCGGGACTCTTTACTTGTTCGCACATTGGTGGGGCCCATTTCATATTTAAAACCATATGGAAATAAATTCCAATACTACCACCGTAGTGGTGTTTAAAAATGTCCCATACAAAAATATGCATGCCTGAAGTCTCATTTACTTCTGTATTTATACAAATTCCACTATTACAAAACTTTAGTGTAACGCCTGGTCCCGAGAAAGTGTACAAGACATGTAATCAGAGGGGTTACTCCGATGACCAAGTGTCACACGTGGTATTTTGAGAGGAATTATGAAATCATAATTTATGGAACCCGAATTGAGGTACTAGGTGTCAGGTAAAAGTGGTAAATTCAAAAGGATATAAATGGCATAATTTGAGAAGATAGTATGCCAAAAATGAAAATAAAATAAGTTGATTTGCAATATCAAAGTGTTCGAGGACTAAATTGTAATTGCCATAGATATGAAAGTCATAATCAAAGTAGACTGCCATAATGTAAATAAAATAAGTTGATCTTAAAATATTAAAGAGATGAGGATTTAGTTGCAATTAGGGGAAGTTAATATTATAAAAGAGGGAGAGACAAAACCTGTTTTGGTCTCAAAATTCTAAGGCAACCCGTAGAGGAGAGGAGTGAGAAGGAGAAAAAGAAGAGAAAAGAAGAGGAAGAGGAGGAAGAAGAGTGGTGCAAGAGGGAATATATGAGAAAAGGTATGTTTTTATTTTAAATCAAGTGTATTTTGGATTCCTAAAGCTTTTGGTATGGAATTCCCATGGAGAATTGTTCCTCCTTGGTCTAGGGTTTTGTGGAAAGATCACATAAACCCTTGATTTGTTGAGGTTATGTGGGTAAAACCCCAATTGGTGTAAAATAAACATGGAATCATCATATTTTTATGGTTTTGTAGGAATTGGTGGACCTTGGGTTGAATTCTTGGATTTTCACCTAGGGTTTGGTTTTATGAATTTCCAAATCACCAATTCAAGTGTTGTGGAGTTGTTTTAAGTTAGATTTCATGTGGTTTTTGAGGTATTATTGAAGGCCAGAAAGTTTATAACGCCGGCTTTTTAAAGGAATTACCGTCAAAATTTTGTAAACCTTGTTTTTGTTTTGGCTATAGATTAAGTTAGAATCATCCAAATGAATTGATTCCACCAGAAAGAACTGAAGAGATAGCTACAAATTTATGAAGGGACCAAGAGAAAATTGTAGCTCTAAGGCTCCCAAATATGGGACTGAAATGTGAGCCGTGTAGCTCACCGATTATGCTCGCTTTGGGTATGGTTGTAGTGTTTTGGCCATATGGAGTTTCTCACTCATCCAAATTGAGTGATTCAAAAATTTGCAAAATAGACTTCTAGGGGAAAATTTATCGGAAGGAAGTACATGCAAATTGTAACCCCAAAGTGCCCAGAAAATTTATCAAAGTGAGCTATGTGCAGATTCTGCTCGCCAAATTGAGTCATCTAGATAAAATACAATAACTTGAGTTTTGGTGATCCAAATTAAGTGATTCCAATTAGAGAAGAAACATTAGAACCATAGCTTCAAATGAGTGAAGAAACTATTTCCAAGTTATGGAGTTAAGATCCCATAAATCAAGGATAACAAAGAGGTGATTCAAAGGAGTTAACCAAATTGGCATAAAAACATTGTGAATCCTCAGGTTATGTAGTTGTGGGCCTTAGAGAAGGAATTTTAAATTGAAAATTTAAAGAGATGTCATTGGATATATAAAGGACTGATCTGGAGAGTTTCATAATTTTTGAAGACCGTTTGAATAATTTTTAAGTCATAAAGTCTATAGAGTATTGTTGGAAAAAGGTTGGCCAAAATGCGTGTGTATGGTGGATTAAATGGAAGTTATGGTTAATGTAGTTGCGGGTTTTCTGGAAAGCGCGAAAAGGACCATCTGACGAAACTTAATTAGACAGGAAGCAAGCGGGATTGAGCGGTGAACGGTGAGTGTAAAAATGATATTTTGACAATTGAGTTTTAAAAGTGAATGATTTTAATGTTAAACTGAAAAGTTTAATGGGAAACGGGAATTCGACAGGAAGCAAGTGGGATTGAGCGGTGAACGGTGAGTGTAAAAATGATATTTTGACAATTGAGTTTTAAAAGTGAATGGTTTTAATGTTAAACTGAAGTTTAATGGAAATGTTTATATAAATGTTAAGGCATATGGAAATGTTTTATTCTGTGATCAATATATATATATATATATATTTATATTAAATTATATATGTATGCATGTGTTAAGACATTATGGAAGTTTAAAATGTGTAAAGAATGCATAAATGTATAAATAATAAAGTAGTTATTGAATGGATTTAGAATATATATATATATATATATATATATATATATATATATATATATATATATATATATATATATATTTATATTAAATTATATATGTATGCATGTGTTAAGACATTATGGAAGTTTAAAACAAAGAATGCATAAAATGTATAAATAATAAAGTAAAGTGTTTAAATGGATTTAGAAATATATTTTGAAGAAAGGTTTTACTGATGGTTACCCTAACTATATGACTATTATGACCGATATCGTCGATAAGATCTTAAGCGTGTAAGGATTTAGAGGGTAAAGTTATAGGCTACAACCTGAGGGAGGGGAAATAGGTGTTTAGAGTAATATCCCTACACGTGATAAGGTGCTATGATCTGAACCCTATGCAAAGCGTGAGTTTCTCCAAGAGCGTAGTGGCGTGAATGGAATGACTGCCCTCATCACAAGACCCGAAAAACTGCTCGTGTGTTTATCCTCGGGTTCCACTTAAAGAAAGAAAGAAATAAAGAAAGAAAGAAAGAAAGAAAGAAAGAAAGAAAGTTTAAGACAAATTGATTTTAATTGTATAAGTATTTATTACTTTGAATTATTATCATAATAAAAATGTACACTCACTGAGCTCCTTTAGCTCATTCTTTTTCGTATGTTTCATAACCATTTTGTGAACCGACAAAAAGCGCCTAGTAGACATCCCCGCACAGCCGAGTCAGCCATCGAGGAGACGACGCTGTGAACTGCATTGTATAAATATTTTGCATATTGTATATGTTGAATATTTTGTCATGTATATATGTATATATGTATATAGTTTGAAAAGGAACTACGTGGGCTTTGATCCCTTGCGGACGAGGCACGTAGCGGTCTAAGCTTATGCTCCTACAAGCCCCAAATTTTTTTGATAAAAATGTGCATGAATTGAAGAAGGTTTGAATGTTTTGATGATTTAAAGTAAATAAATGTATATGTATGTATATTGTGTTTGATTGGGTTGTGGACGAGGAGTCCTAATATGGAAGTTGAAAATTTCCAGTTTAGTTGAGCTAAATGTTTTTATCAGTTTTGAAAATTTGGGAAAGTTCAAAACAGAGGAAATCCTCCGTCGATTTTTCAAAATCTAAGTGTTGGAAAAAAAAAGAAAAGAAAAAATTTAGCACTTCGCTTCCGCATTATTTTCTAAAGAGATGTAAGGACTCAGAAGGGGTCATCTGACGATTTTAATCGATGGCCGACGGACAAGTTTCTATATCCGTTGAGTACCGGGGAGGTCCCCTTGGGTTCATGAGGTTAATCCGAGTCGGGATCCTTCACTTTACATTTACATTTTAAAACAAAATCAAAAACCTACATCAGATGGGTTCCTATTGCTGTGTTGGCTCGTGGATGCGAATGCCCCTGATGTCTCTTCAAGTGACCTACACCTGATGAAACACCCGTGCTGTTTATATCTTAGTGGGAAATAGATAATAACATGACCACTTGAGTGTCCACATGTAACGCCCTCGAAAATACCATACGCTTTATAACATGTTCAAGGTGTAAAATAAATAAATTATATTTTCCTAAGTAAATGACTAAAACTAAAAATGATAAAAACTTAAATTTTACAAGAGCCAAATAAATTTAGTAAAATATCAAATGGGGACCTAATGGTCTTAAATGAGGAGTGCAGAATGTTAAAAAATGTGAATAAATTAAATGAAAGTGAAATGAAGTGTTAAAATATAAAAATGAGAAATGTAATTAACGGATCACAAACATGGCTCCAGCCATGTAATGGGATTAAAGACCACTCTGGTCTTAGGAAAGCCATTTTCACATTTTGGGCATTTCGTTTTGAGAGAGAAAGAGAGCTAGGCTTGTAGAGAAAGGAGATTGGCAGATATTTCCAAGAATCTCAAGAGTTTATAGATCAAGAGGAAGAAGGGATGCTTGGTATTGTATTAATCAAATAACTAGCAAAGTGAACCAAACCCTAACTTTTCTTTTTCAGGTTTGGCTGGATGAAAACTCCAAATTTTTGGATGAAAGTGTTTGTATTGGTTGTAAACAAGTTTTGGGGTTGCTTTAAGTTGTGTTTGATTGTTTGATTGGTTTGGATTGGTTTTGAGAAATTTTTGTGTAAAGGAAATGGTGAGGTTTCCAAGGAGTTGCTATCAAATTTTTTTCAAAAACCCTGTTCTTGTTTTGGCTATAGGTTAAGTTAAAATCATCCAAATGGAGTGATTCCAATTGGTAAAGAACCATAAGAGCTAGAGATACAAATGTATAGAAGGGACCAGGAGGAAATTGTAGCTCTAAAGCTCCCGAATATGAGTTTAAAGGTGAGTTTTGCACACTGCACGTCGTTGGTGTAGTTGTGGTGTTGGCCATAAGTTGATGGGATTCAAAAATTCTGCAAACTAGAATTTTAGGAATAATTTATTTGAAGGAAGTGTATGTAAATTGTAACCCCAAAGTGCCTAGAAATCTATCAAAGTGGAGCTATGTGCATTCTCATGGTAAATTAGAGTAGTTTCTAGATGTAAAATGTAATAACATGAGTTTTGGTGATCCAAATTGATGATTACACTGGAGAAGAAACCTTAGAACCATAGCTTCAAATGAGTGAAGGGAACCATTACCAATTTATGGGAGTTAAGACTCGTAAATCGAAAATAACAAAGAGGGTGATCCAAAGAGTCGGGCATATCGATTTCGTTTGGCATTAAAATGCCGTAACTTGAGTTTGGGTGATCCAAATGAGATGATTCCAATTCATACTGAAAATAGACTCATAGAGCTATTATTTTCTTGAAGGAAGCATGAGAAAAATATGGCTCATTTGTCCCCATAAATTTTTTCCAGTGAAGGAGTATTAGGTAGACATTAACCCTAACCAAAAATCCTAGAATGGACAACTGATTTTTCTTTCGGTCGTTTTTAATTTACATATTTGTGATGGATTAGGGCTGGTGACTAGGAAGCTTGCCCAAAGAACGGGATTCCGAGGATAGGAATCGAAGAGCGACAACCTTTTTGAGTTTTTTCTTCAATCTTTCTCTTGTTTCAAATTTGTGAAAGTTTGATCTACACTTTTCTTTTAGTGTTTCAAAATTGATTGTGAAATATTGAAATGATTTATGATAAATTGCATATTTATTTGTTTTAAATTTATTTGAGACAATCGACATGTAAATAAATTGCATATAAAATTTGCATGAGTATTGAAAATAAATTATTGTATCCAAAATGCTATACACTATTGTAAATTGTATTGAATGATTCAAGGTCCTTAAAAGAATGTTAACCGTTAAAATTCGAAAGTTAAGGATAGATTGATATACCTCAATAAGGGTCAAATTAGCAAGACTGTTTAATATAATGAAGTGTCATCGATCCGCAGCTCAAAGGACAAAGACGCTAGTGTTCACAAAATTGATTTTAATAACTTACCATGTTCTCAAATAGATCAGAATATATAAAACCGCTTTTATATCGGCCTATAAAATTTCACCGACGCGTTAAGAATGATTCGTTATCTTCAGGCAATCAAAGCATAAAGTTAAATTCGATAAGGCAAAATAATAATAAGATTGAAAAGTGCATGATTTAGATTTGAATGATTTAGTGCATATGAAATTGCATAACTTGCACGACCAATGAATTGTAATTGAATGTAAAATGAAATGAATATATATATATATATATATATATATATATATATATATATATATATATATATATATATATATATATATATATATATATATATATATTTGCATCGTATCGGGTCATTGGAAAATGTACAAAAGCATTATTTTATAAACATTACATGAACTGATTTGAACCGAAATGAAGAGAGAATTACAGATCTACTACATGAAATGCTTAGCGCATTGTTTTGTCATCACGTAGGTAGCTGGAGTAGAAAGTGGCAAGACCAAGATCGCCAGTGCAAGTCATCGCCAAACAGAAAGCGAGTATAAGTAAATGCTCCGTCTCATGCATATCATTTCATTCATGATATTTTGTAATTATTTTGCATTGAACTCAAAGATGTAAAAGTCTTCATAAGAAGATCACATTTTATATATATATATATATATATATATATATATATATATCTCTTTGAAAGTATGAAAATGTATTTTACATATTATAGACAACCAGGGCGAACTCCATAAATATTTTGTAATAGTATTTGAAAAGGCATGGAATGCCAATTTGTATAAATGCGTTATTCAAGAACAGTTATGGGCCTTATTTAAATTAAGGAATGTATATTTTGTTTTATCAAAGGTACAGTTAAATTGTTAGAAAAAAAAGAGGTGTTACATTTTATTTTGGTATCAGAGCTACAGTTAAATTGTTAGAAAAAAAAGGGTGTTACATTTTATTTTGGTATGAGAGCACAAGTAGCATAGTGCTATGGTATTGAAAACATATTTGTATTTGCATTGGTGTTTTGAATATGTCGTAAAAGTAAAAGTACTGGTAGCGTTAAATGTATGTCATATTTCGCGGTATCGAGCTAGGTTTGTGCTGCCTACAAAACAGATTTTGAAATTTTTGTAAATGATTTTGAAATTGTTTATGACATGCATTGCATTTGTATATAAAGGATGATGTGACTCTGATGCGGATCTTGTCGGTCTTAATAGGTAAGCATGGAAAGTTCAGGCCCCAATAGTGTTGCTGTGAATAGAGTATATAGAGATTGTCCCATTAGAATACAAGAGTATGAGTTTCTGGGATATTTGATCGAGTTGTCATTTAGAGAGTTTGATGTGATATTGGGGATGGATTGGTTGTCCTGACACCAAGTGGTAGTTGATTATAGAATGAAGAGAGTGACCTTAAGGACACCGAGTGGGGAGGAAGTGACTTTTATTGGCGAGAGGTTGAACCACATCTCTAATGTGATATCCGCCTCTACTGCTAGAATGATGGTTCGAAAGGGGTGTGAAGCCTACTTGGCGTATGTGATAGATACAAAAAGACTTTGTTTCCAATTTATCGACATCCTTGCGCTTTTGATTATCTCGATGTGTTTCGAGGAATTGCCTGGATTACTCATAGAGAGATTGAGTTTGCAATTGACGCACCCGGTGCCACCGACATCCATTACACCGCATAGAATGGCTCCAGTGGAGTTAAAAGAATTGAAGCTTCAATTGCAAGAGTTGTGTAACGCCCCAAAAATACCCTAGAATTTTTATAATAAAAATTATTATATATTCCGGGTATAAATTGAGCCAACTTGGGTATTTTTCAGGAATTGATAAGTGATTAAAATGAAAATGTTAAATGTTATATGATCAAAAATGAGTATATGATTGAATGATATATGTTAAGTAATTAATGATCGGCGCACGTAAATAAAAGCGCGTACGCAAGTGCAAAATAAAGTAAACCTTAATTAACCCGCGAAAAAAGGGCAATTTTTGGCACCAGAAATGAGGACCTAAGGGTCAATTGTAGATAAGTTTATATGTCTAAGTGTAAATATGGTGATTGAAGTGCAAATAAAATTAAATGTGGGCTATATAGTAAATTTGGGAGAAACTTAAGTCAAAAGAATGTATTTTTGTGGCCAAACAAGGCCTTATGAAGAATAAGTGACTTAAGACCAAAAAGGAGAAAAATGAGAAATGAGAATAAGTGTGTAGGCCAAACATGGCCTTACACTTAAATGGGATTTAAAGACCAAAAGTGGTCTAAGGGTGCCTTATCGAGCAAACCCGCTGGGGAGGAGAGCAGAGGAGAGAAGGGAGAGCTAGGATCGAAAAGATCAAGTTCTAGGTGGGAATTCTTCCCACTTCTTACTTCTAAAAGATCAAGCAACCTACAAGAGAAGATTTGAAGAGATTCAAGTAATGAATACAAACCCTAACTTCACCCTTTTGTGATTTTGATTTTGGGGAAAAGCCCTAACTTGGGAAAAAGAGGTTTTTATTGATTCTAAACCACTTTTGGAGTTGTTTTGGGTGGATTCCATGGTGGGTTTTGATGTAGGAAGGATTTGGAGAGGTATATTGAAGAAAAATGCGTGAAAAATTGTGAAAATGTGCCATTTTTCAAGTAAAACTCACAGCAGTACCCATCAAAAAGTTGGCACCGCACCACAGTGTAGGAGAAGTGTACCTGCACTAATCAAAGTGGTATCGTACCCATTGGACAGTATGGGACTAGTCACAAGATCGGTTAAAGTGGTGTTCTATCGATGCTTCCAAGAACTCCCGTTTTTGCATACTATGCACTATTAAGTCTAAGATTCAGACACCGGATTGCTGTAGTGACCCTAATAAAGATTTAATGGGGTTCATATGAAGAGTATACGAGAGAGAAACGCACTGCATCACGCTTCCTCGCGATATTCATTTAGGGGTACGATTAATTGTTCAACCACCAAGAGTGGAGAATTGTACGGACTAGGTGCGCGAAGACAACAACTCGACTTAGACTGCATCGAAAGAGACAAGGGATCGATAAATTGGTTTGTTCTTTCGTTTCTCTGCTTTGTTTGTTCTTTTCAGGTTCAATCTATTTCGTTCCATTTAGAATATATATATATATATATATATATATATATATATATATATATATATATATATATATATATATATATATATATAGACACACACACAATAATACTGATTTGAATTATTAGTATTCAAACGTTGTCAAATATTCGCGATAGCGCTGCGCGTACTCAACTATATGAACTTATCATGAGTAAATTGATTTGAAATGTGTTATTGAATGACCAACATGACGGGATTCACTAACTGAATTCATCATGAAAGTAACCATATTTGTTCAATGTAAAATCACATTGCTACTGAATGACAAACAAGACGTGATCTGCTAACCGAATCGTTTTGTCGTCGACTTCTATACCATATGCGAGATCAGAATATCGGGAATGCGGAAATCATGACATAATGAATGACAAACAGACAAGATCTCACCAATGAATCACGCACGTCGACTTCTATAATCATACGCGAAATCGCACAAAGTCGAAAAACTAAAAATGATATTAAAAAGTGTATTTATATAAGTATCTTTTACATTACACATAGACATTGTATAAAGGCATTATTTTGATAAATGCATGATTTGTATTGAACTTAAAAATGGAATAGAGAATTGAGTAGAACCACTAAGCATGAAAATGCTTGTTTATTGTTTTATTAATGCGCAGTACCGAAAGTGATTGATAGTGATCGGTAGCTAGCCCAAGGTAGAAGAGCTCGAGTCATCCGTAAAGTTCACGGGTATGCTTTCAGATCACATGCACATCCTCACCATTTTTAGCATGACATGGTTTTGTCAAGCAAAGGGTTCCGACTCTAAAATTATTTTTGTACTTATATCTGAATATGATTTTGGATATTATGTTGTAAACGGCATAAAATGCCATTTTTGGTTAAATGCATATTTTGTAAAGGAATTGCATTGAATTTGTAAATGTTTATGGGCTTGCCCTAAATTGAAATCACTTTCGCAAAGATTTGAGAACGAAAGCACTTATATTAATGAAATGTATTTGATAAATGGATTTGATAAAAGGCTTTTGCCTGGCGTGCCCGGGTTTAGGTTCGGATTGCTTGGGTCAGTCGGGCTCGGGGAGTCGCTCTGAGAGTTGTTAGAAAGGGGTTATTCGTCAGAAGTGTATCACCATGGGAGCGCTAGTGCTCTTTTGTTAAGAAAGATGTGCGCTTGGTTGTGTATTGATTATAAACGGCGAACAAAATGACAGTGAAGAACAAATATCCGTTACCCAGGATTGATGACTTATTTGACCAATTGAAAGGTGCAAGTGTCTTTTCGAAGATTGACTTGTGATCTGGGTATCATCAATTAAGGGTTAAGGATGAGGATGTGCATAAGACGGCGTTTAGAACACGATATGGACATTATGAGTTCCTTTATGTAATCAGACAGGTTGACAAATGCACCCGGCGCTTTCATGGACTTAGTGGGTGTGTTTTGAGCCTTATGTAAGATCGAGTTTTTCGTGGTGTTTATAGATGACATCCTTGTGTATTCAAAGGATTAGGAAGATCATGATACACACCTTCGGGTAGTGTTAGAGACCTTGGGAAAGGAATAGTTATATGCAAAATTGAGCAAATGTGAATTTTGGTTGGGTGAAGTGCCCTTTCTTGGACAAATTGTATCGGAAAAAGGAATTCGAGTGGATCCAAAGAAGATAGAGGTGATTATTGAATGAAAACCACCTAGAAATGTTACGGAAGTGCGTAGTTTCCTGAGATTGGCAGGTTACTATAGAAGGTTCGTTAAGGGGTTTTCGATATTTACGACTCCCAGATGTGGTGCTCACAAGAATGTGAGATTTGAGTGGAGTGAAAAGTGTCAAGCTAGTTTTGAAAAGTTGAAAGCATTCTTAATGAGGCACCGGTTCTTACTCAGCCGACCTACGGTAAAGAATATGTGATTTTTAGTGATGCTTCATTAAATGGAATTGGATGTGTTCTTATGCAAGAGGGTAAAGTGGTAACTACGCTTAGAGCGGAGTTGAAGCATGAAAGAATTACCTATGCATGATTTGGAATTAGCGCCATTGTGTTTGCATTGAAAATGTGGAGACACTACGCTATGAAGAAAAGTGTTTCATCTACACTTAGATCACAAAAAGTGTAAATATTTGCCCTCACAATGAGAACTTAACTTGAGACAACGTAGATGGATGGAATTGATCAAGGATTATGATTGTGTGATCGATTATCATCCTGGGAAGGCTAATGTAGTGGCAGACGCTCTGAGTAGAAAGTCAGTACAAACGCTTTGAGCGTTGAATGCTCATTTGTCATTGTAAGACGACGATGCAATAATAGAGGAATTGATAGCAAAACCGGATTTGTTGAATCGAGTGCTAGAGGCACAAAAGAATGATGAAAATTTCCGCAGTTGTAAATCAGAGTAGAGAGGGGAAAGAAAAGAATTTATAATGAACAAGGATGGATTTGTGTATTATAAAGATCGGGTTTGTTTACCCAATGATGATGAGTTGAAGAAATCCATTCTCGAATAAGCACATAGTTGATCTTTTTCGCTGTAAATACCGGTAAACAGTGTATCATGATTAAAGACTTCATATTGAGGTGGTTCGGAATGAAAAGAGATGTTTGAATTTATGACCAAAGTGTATGGTGTGTCGAGAAAGTGAAAGGCCGAACATCAAGGTTCGCCGGGATTGTTCTGGCCCTATCAAGACACTTTCGAATGGAAATGAGGCCAAATCCTGATGGATTTTGTGGTCGAGGGTTATCGTTGACCGAGAAAGCATGATTCAGTTTGGGTCATAGTAGGCCGATTGACAAAGTCAGCTCACTTCCTACCCGGGTGAGCCAGGCTATTCACTTGACAAGATCGCGAGCTACATAAAGAGATAGTTCGGTTACGTGGATTCTAATATCGATCATTTCGAGATAGAGATCAGAGGTTTGCCAGTTTTGGGGAAAGTTGCAAGAGGCCTTGGGCACTCGACTGAATTTCAGCATAGCGTTCCACCCACAGACGGATGGACAATCAGAGAGAGTGATCCAAGTGTTGAAAAATATGCTAAGAAGTTGTGTGATCGACTATAAGGGTAGTATGGATAGACACATCCCTTTAGTTGAATTTGTGTATAATAATAGCTTCTAGTCAAGTATTGGAATGGTGCCTTACGAGGCTCTTTACGGAAGAAAATGTAGAACACCATTGTGTTGAATGGGTTAGCGAAGAGAAAGTGATTGGCCTGGAATTTGATTCAGAAAGCTAGAAGAAAGGTGAAAATGATTAGAGAAAGATTGAAAGTGGCCACGGATAGACAAAAATCCTACGCCGACATGAGAAGAAAGGATATTCGATATGAGATCGGCGAGAAAGAAAATTTGAAAGTATTGCCTTGGAAGAAAGTAATGAGATTTGGGAAAAATGGCAAGTTGAGCCCTAGGTTCATTGGGCCATATGAGGTGATAGAGAAAGTGGGTTCAGTGGCATATTGATTAGCTTTAACTCCAAAGTTGGAAAATATCCATAATTTTCCATGTCGGTGTTGAGTGCAGGTCGAGCCCGTAGCATGTAGTCTCTTGAAGAGCTGATTGAGCTCAAATTGGATTTGACATATGAAGAAGAGCCAGTGGAGATCTTGGCTCGAGAAGTGAAAGAGTTGTGGAACAAACAAATCCCATTGGTCAAAGTGTTGTGGAGAAACCCTGAGAAACATAGGAAGCCATCATGGAAAGCAGAAGAAGTTATGTGACAAATACCCTCATTTACATTGATGGAAGGTAATTTCGAGGGCAGAATTTTTTGAGGGGATGGTTGTAGCATACTGAAAATATAATAGTTTTATAACGTGTTTGGGGTGTAAAATAAGAGTAAATTATATTTTTCGGCGTTTAAATGACTAAAACGAAAAATGATAAAAATCAAAAAAAATTTTACGAGGCGAATAAATTTAGTAAAAATGTCAAATGGGGACCTAAGGTTCCTAAATGAAGAGTGTAATGTTAAAAATGTGAATAAAATGAAATGAAATTGAAATGAAAGTGAAATGAAGTGTTAAAATGGAAAAAAAATGAGAAATGAGAATTAATGGAGTAGCCAAACATGGCCTTAACCATGTAATGGGATTAAAGACCAATTTTGGTCTTAGAAAGCCATTTTCACATTTGGGCATTTCTGTTTTGAGAGAGAAAGAGAGAGCTAGGGCTTGTGGAGAAAGGAGGAGATTGGTGATTTTCTCAGTAACCAAGAGTTTGTGAAGTCGAGGAAGAAGGATGCTTGAGTATAGAAGAATCAAGATTAAAGGTATGGAAACTAAACCCTAACTTTTCTTTTCTTGTGTTGGGTTGATGAAAACCCCAAAAATTTTTGATGAAAGTGTTTGTATTGGTTGTAAACAAGTTTTGAGGGTTGCTCTAAGTTGTGTTTGGTTGTTTTGATTGGTTTGGATTGGTTTTGAGAAATTTTTGTGTAAAGGAAATGGTGAGGTTTCCAAGGAGTTGCTGTTAAATTGTTTTCAAAAATCCTATTCTTGATTTAGCTATAGGTTAAGTTATAATCATCCAAATAGAGTGATTCCAATTGGTAAAGAACCATACGAGCTAGAGCTACAATTGTATAGAAGGGACCAGGAGCAAATTGTAGCTCTAAGGCTCCCGAATATGGGTTTAAAGGTGAGTTTCGAATAGCTCACGGGTATGCTCTGTTTTGGGTGTAGTTGTGGTGTTTTGGCCATAAGTTGGCTAAATCGAATTAAGTTATTCAAATTCTGGAGTAAACTATACTTAAGGAGAATAATTTACTTGAATTAAGAGGTATGGTATGGCTTAAAGTGCCCCGAATCTGTCAAAATGGTATATCTGATTATGTTTCGCAATTTGCGAGTAGTCTAGATGTAAAATGCAATAACTTGAGTTTTGGTGATCCAAATTGGATGATTCCAATTGGAGAAAAAACCTTAGAACCATAGATTCAAATGAGTGAAGGAACCATTACCAATTTATGGAGTTAAGAACCCATAAATTGAAAATAACAGTAGGTGATCCAGTGAGCTAGGCATATTGAATAGTTTGGCATTAAAATGTCGTAACTTGAGTTTGGGTGATCCAAATGAGATGATTCCAATTCATACTAAAAATAGACTCATAGAGCTATCATTTTATTGAAGGAATCAAGAGAAAAATATGGCTCATGTGTCCCTAGAAATTTTTTCAAGTGAAGGAGTACTAGGTAGACATCAGCCACAACGAAAATCTAGAATGCACAAGCGATTTTCTTTCTTGGAGTTTGTTCTTTAGTGTTACATATTTGTGATGGATTAGGGGTTGGTGACGAGGAAGCTTGACCCAAGAACTGGATTCCGATGATAGGAATCAAAGAGCGATAACTTTTTTGAGTTTGTTCATCAATCTCTCTCTTGTTTCAAATTTGTGAAAGTTTGATCTACACTTTTCTTTCATTGTTTCAAAATTGATTGTGAAATATTGAAATGATTTATGATAAATTGCATATTGATTTGTTTTAAATTGATTTAAGACAACCGATTGCGAAATAAATTGCATATGAAAATTTGCATGAGTGTTGAAAAATAAATTATTGTATCCAAATGTATATACACTATTGTAAATTGTATTGAATGATTTGAAGGCCCTTAAGAGTATTAGATTAAAATTCGAGGTTAAAGGGTAGATTGGTATATCTGATAAGGGGTCAGGTCGCGATCTTGCGGCAAATGTAATGAAGTGTCGCTCACGATGCGTAGCGACGGGATAGTATTGGTAGTGTTCACGAAATTGATTCCGCAAGAACCGGTCGGCTGACCTTAGCGGGGCCCGGTGCTGTGTTATAAAGCGGATTTTTATCTTTGGCTGCGACCCTGAGTGGGACCATGTTGGTAGTCGTTTATCTTGTGCATAGAAAGCATAGGTTAAATTCGATGAGGAAAAATGATAATAAGATTGAAAAGTGCATGAGTTGTGATTTATGATTTAGTGCATATGAAATTGCATAACTGCGATGACCGATGAATTAGTAATTAAATGTAAATGAAATGAATATATATATATATATATATATATATATATATATGTATGTATTATCTTGCATTAGTCATATGTATGTATTAATACTTGCATTGGTCATTTGGAAAAAATGTACAAAAGCATTGTTTGGCATGAAAATGCTTAGCGCGTTATTTCGTCATCGAGGTATCGAGTGAATAGGTAAGAGAGGGCGAGCCAGCGGAGATTTAAGAGTCGATGTCAAAACTTTGCGATTGTGAAGTAAAAGATCAGAGCCATGCATTCATGAAATGGATTTGACCATTTTGTATAAACTCTGATTTTATTTTTGTAAATGTTTTGATATTGAAAACTCTGATATATTTTGTAAATGATCTGATTGAAAAGGGCATATAATGCCATATTGTACAAATGTGGGATTTATCCTAAAATGATGGGCCTACTGCAAATGTTTTGATGCATATTATTATATATTCCACATTATAAAAAAAAAAGTATTTGTAATCATATCGATAGCGCTGGACTTTACATTTATTTTGGTATCAGAGCTACAGTTAAATTATTAGAAAAAAAAAGGTGTTACATTTTATTTTGGTATCAGAGCTACAGTTAAATTGTTACAAAAAAAAAAGGGGTGTTACACCACATTTATAGGATACATATAACATAATTCTTATAACGAAATTTCATATCTCTCATAGGAGTTCAGAATATAGATCTTGTCTGAAGCCACCGAGTAGGTACATTACCAGAACATAGCCCGATTTCTTATGCTTTCTTCTTGTTCATTTTTAAGATTCTTATCATATAAATGTTTGCATATGTCATATTATGCGGATAGACAACATATAAATATATGCCTGCATAGACCGATAACTATGAATGAAGATTGCGGTACAATGGAGTTCAGAGTCTGGTCTGATCTTGAGCGAGAGCAGTGCTTGCCCACGTAAACGAAATGTCGTAGCACTGGTAAGTGTGAAACCTTGTTGAGGAGGCGTGCACGCGCGTAACGAGGGGAATTAATCGTGGCGCTAGCGAGTCTTGGAAGCAACGATCGAACGTGCGCCGCGTGGAAGTGTCGTAGCAGCAAGTCTTAGAAACGATTAGAGACGTCTATTCATTTACTATTCGATCTTAAGTAGGCATACGATTATGTGTTTTAGAACTCGTTATATCATTCTTAATCCCATTAAATGAGGCGAAACAATGTTTATGATAGTAGCCGCCTCGGCGGTGAAGTCTGAAAATATTTTCATATGACTTTTACACATGCGCAGGCCCTTTCATTCGAGTGCTTGGACAAACAAGGTTGTAGTACCAGTACTCAACTTTTCAGTACTAGTGCTGACTTTGAATATCGATGCTGACTTTTCGATCTTAGGTGCTCAGCTTTTCAATATTAGTACTCAACTTTTCAGTACTGGTACTTAACCTCTTCTGGACCTTAACTCTCTTTAAGTACCGATACTCAGCTTTCAGTACCGGTTCTTAACATTCTATAGGCCTTAAATAACTTTGAGTTCCAGTACTCAGCTTTCAATACCGGTACTCAATACCCTCCGGATTGAAAACAACTCTCAGTACCAGTACTCACCCTCTTTTAGGCTAAAACAACACTGAGTACCAGTACTCGACTTTTAGTATTGGTACTCACCTACATTCTGCGAAATAGCGATTCGACCATTTCACTTGAAATCTTCAACCAAAACTAACCATCTCAAACCAACCCGCAATAGAACTAAAACCAACATAAATCACTTTTATAGGAGATAGGGTTCTTGAGCTAAACATAGGCAAAGAAAGAGCTAAGAGGGTTCCCTAACCAACAAAACCATACAAATAGGTTCCATACTTACAAATACAAACAAAAGAGATGTTCCAAACCAAAGTTCCAAACTAACCATTATCAATTTCCAAACCTGGATTTCTTCTTCTTTTTCTCTTCTTCTATTTTTCTTTTCTCTTCTTCCCCCGTAAAGCCCTAGCTTTCTCACACCAAAATGAAATATTTTTCCTCCCTCCTAAGGCTATGTTAGGCCTTATCTTTTATTTTGATTTAATTTCCCATTTTTTCTATTAAAGCCTTCATCTATCTAGTACAATTCAACCATTAATTCTAACTTAGCATATAATCTTATTATCATATGACCTTCAGGTCCTGGATTGATAAATTACTAATTTACCCTTGCCCCTTGGATTAATCTCGGGGTTTTTTATTTATTTATTTATCATTTTTCTAACTTAGCATTTAAATCCCGAAAAAATACAAAATTTTCTTATATTATACCCTAAACATGTAATAAAACTGTCATGGTATAATTTGGGGTGTTACAACTGAGCCACATGTCTTTTTAGTTTGCTTAGAAGTAGCTTTATGTTGACATTCTGCCGCTTTGAATAATCAATATTATTGATAAAGGCCTAGAGTTTATTTCTTAATATATCCACTACTCACATGTCTGTCAGCATGCCATATATCATAGGAATCAACCAAGTAAGTAGAAGAAGAAGCATTTCCATTATAAATTCAGAGATACTGAGTACAAAGAGCCCTTGATTACCAAACCCTTTTCCCATAAAAGATATTATTTTTTGTCATTACAATATTGTCAGACTCAAATGACACTTTAACCTCCACCTTTCCGAATAGAGCAATTGAAACTAAATTTGCTCTAATATTGGGAACATGCGACCACGTCGCTCGAGGCCGGGTATTTCACGAAGTGAGGCTTCAGCATGAATTTTCCTTTCCCCGAGAGCACGAGGGCGTGTAGAGTCAGGGTAGACAACCTTTTAGTCATCCCCTGGAGTGTAGGAGGTAAAAGCATCTATATTTGCACAAATATGTCTTGTTGCACCAAAGTCTACCACATAATTCTTGGAATTGGTCACCATATTAGCTTATGATACAACAACAGCTATTGTGTCATCTCCTTCGACCAAGTTGGCTTTAGGAGGATTTCCATTGTTTCTAGTTTTTACTTTCTTTCTGCATTGGGGTGCATGATGGCCTAGTTTTCCATAAACAAAACAAGTGCCTTTCTTTTTGAAAGTCTGGGGATTAGAAATCTTAGGCCTGTTATCAGATTTTTGAGCTTTATGTTTGTGCCCTTTTGGGTTGGTTTGGACCAAGTTTGCCTTGGTGGTCATCTATTTTGCTTTGGTTGTCTTTTGTTCTTTGCGGTTTGTATCCTCTATGATGATGTGAGTGATTAGATCAGCCAGAGGCAACTGCTTATGTTTGTGTTTTAATTGTTGTTTGTAGTCCCTCCATGATTCAGGTAGTTTTTCTATCAGCAGTCTTGCTACAAACTGTTCTAGTAGTTATATTTTTTCAACTCTTAGTTCCTCTAGAAATTTGTGGTACTCATTGATGTCCATTGATGTCCTTATTGTCTACCATCTCCCTTTTGTATTAGTTTCCTATAACTAATTTTTGCTTGCCCACATCCTCAACATTGTATTTTCTGAGCATTGATTCCCATATAACCTTTGTTTCCTTGTAGGAACAGTAGACATTAAACAATTCGTTAGACAATGTAGTTAGGATGGTACATCGACAAACCTTGTTCGTGTGTGTCCACGTCTCAAAGTTGGGAAGCGTGTTTTCAGTAGACAACAACCATGCTACTCCATGCATATCAAGAGTGGAGTATATCTGACTCTGCCAGCGTTTGAAATTCTAGCGGATAAGACCGATCCACGGAGATATCTGGAAAGAGGGTTTAGCGTAGACGAGAAGCCGCAGAGGAACTAGTGGTGTGTGTCGATGGGCGGGGTATGGTGACCAGCGGGAGAGTTGTAGTGGAAGGAGGGTAGTGAAGGGGCTGGCTGCGGAGAGCTCAGATAGCGGGCGGGGGATTAGCCAGCGTGGTGTCATGGTTTGGATACGGATTGGTGAAGTGTAGGAGTGACTATGAAGTTGGGAAAGAAAAGCAGGCGACTGGCTGGGAATGGGAGGGCAGGGCAGAGGAGGTGATTGGGATTGTGGATGGGAGCAGTCTGGCTTGTAAAGTGGTGAGGACTGGAGAGATCAAGGCCCGAGGCGTGTATAAAAGCCTCCTTAGGAATTTGATTCCCCATGATACAACAGTTCTTCAGAGTAGAAGATGAGCTCTAGAGTAGGAACAACAGAGAGAGAAGAACAACGAGATTCAAAGTTGTAGAGGAAAGGAGGTTGAAAAGTGTTTCTCAAAGTTAGAACCCATTTGAATTTATTGAAAGCGAAAATTATGGTAGTTATGGATTAGGGTGAGTTTATTAAGCATGTGACTGGTGTTAGAGATTTTGATTTCGAAATCGAAACAATGGGTTTTTCATGTTACCTTTTATCAGAGGGCTGGGCAGTTTTCAGTTTAAATATAAAAACCAGGGTTTTGTTGAGAACACAAATGAGTGAGTGAACAAGCAGAATTTAATCTAGTTCCCATTCGAGCAAGGGGGGGGGAGGGTAGATCAGACACCATACCTTTTTTGAAGTAGAAGTTTGCCTCTTCTCAAAGGTCTGTCTTCAAACCAATAATTGGTTTTAGTATCTATGGCAGTAGCCTATCTTTTAAAATGATGGGGTTCTTGTACCCCGAAAACCATTGTTTGCTAACAAAGTCCATGGAGAGAAGTATTTTATTATTAGGACATGACAGGTGGCGTTTTTGCAGGTGGTGAGTGGAAACCAGTATCAAAGTGTGAGCTTACTGGCTGATCTGTTAGACTGATAGAGTTGGGAGGTGAAGGGAGGGAGGGTGTAAGCTAAGGATTGTATCTTTAGTTTTTCCCAAAATACTAATGAAAAAGAAAAATTGTTATCTAATAAAAAAAATTCTAAGTAAAATAATTTTTTTTCATGTTTAATTATCTAAGAACAAAATTTAGGTTGTGTTTGGTTCTTAGAAAATACTAAGGAAAGAAAAACATGCTAAAGAAAATAATTTTCTTGTGTTTGATTGTCTACTAAAAAATCAAATATAAATAAAATTACTTAGAAATTTAAGTATTTTAAAAATATTTAATCTTTATATTGATGGGTTTAAATAAATAAAATTGATTTGAGATAGCAAATAACAATATCATTTGAAATTTAATTATATTTTTATGTTCCTTTATTTTTTTCCTTCTACTTTTCCTTTATATTTTCTTTCCTTTGATTTACCTCGAACTTTAGAGACAAGCGACTTGGGGAAATGATGGTTGAAAGCGAGAATAGAAACCCTGATAAACAAATTAAATGGCTTGTGAGAATAATGATTATAACACGATGGTCACCATTGGAATGGGATATGTTGCGTCACGTGGCGGTCATGTGGTACGGGCTTCGCTCACGTGGCGGTCGCATGAGTGACCAGGCTTCAGCGAGACTTGTTTGGTAGATGACTCATCAAGGTCGGGCTGCTACCATTTCAGTCACCTTGGGCATTGAGGCACATGGGATTAAGTGCTCGATTAGACAGGTCACCTCGGGCATCAAAGATAAGCGAGTGGGACACGCGTTGTTATCCACCTCGATAGGAATTATACCGCAATTAATGTATAACGGTTAATGTATACCAAGTAATGTGTAATGTAAGAGCATTGTGGACCACTCATAACTATCCTCCCGTAAGCTTGCCCAACTCATAGCAGGTAAGCGATGTATCCTGGCTGTGGGTATATAATGTGTGAAGATGTATCCAAAAAATGGGGTCTTCAACTTTACATATTAGAGAAATAATACAAAATATTTGGGAAGGCATTTTGAAACCTTTCAATTGACGTCGTCTGTGGGAACGAACAAAAATCCCACGCTTCTCTAAACTGCTGAAAAGACGACCGAAGATTTGCTTCCAAACTTTTCAATGGGGGAAATACCCCTTCCAGTTTTGAGCCTACGTTGGAGCAACGATTATTCTCATTTAAACGAGTGGTGAAAGATTAGCAAGAGTCTCACCAGCAACAATTGGCCTCCTTCTTAGCGGCTAATGTTGCATTGCCCAAAGAAAACGCAACCTTAAGGTATGCAACCGCCACTCCTCACCATGGTAACCCTGACTTTGCCCCGTAGCCATACGCGATATGAATCAATGGATAACTTCTCTCCTCCCCCTCCCCGGGATCATCCCCTTCTACTCGATAATCCCAGTGATCAGAGACTCCTCCCCCTCGAAGAAATCCCGGACTTGGCATTACATGCGTTGGATGATATGTCATCGTCCACAAATTGTCGTCGACCATCTTGAGCCGCAGGAGGCTGCGGCTGCTGCCTTGCGAAATTCCCAGTGTACGATGGTGCTTGAGACCTTTTACCATCTTATACACTTACGCCAGATAATGACACTTCAGATGGATAATGACGCTCTGTTGTGTAAAGTCTTCATGTGTCCCGATAGGCGAGGCCAGCCTAATGAGTTCCCGCTATTAGCTAAAATCCCGGTAACCTCCTTCCATTTGCTATCTGAAAAAGTTCGTCACTTAATACATGTGTTCAGTTAGGAGAAAACAAAGTGTCATGAGTCTTTTCCACATTTGGATGGGGAGATTCGAATCCGTTAAGGACTTTATGAAAAGTTTTGGGGCCTCAATCCTCTAACTTGGCAGGTAAAGCGCAAAGCGTCTGTAGGTGGTGAAGCAGTGGGGCGACGAGCTAGCATTTAGGAGGAGTAGGAGGGATTCCCGAGGTTCTTGAAACCACCCATGTTTGCATCCCTTATTCGACCCAGCAGGCTCGACGAGTTAGCAGGAACCTCCTCGCTTGAAAAGTTGACTTCTTGATATCACTTCTACAAGAGTTTGGTGATGTTTTTGTATGGTCTCGCGCCGACATACCGAGTGTTTCTCCTATTATGATTCCGCACTATATGAACCTTTAAAAGGAGTGTAAGCGATTTATTGAAGCTAAGGCGATTCCATCGATACGCAGAAGTTATAAAACCTGAAGTTGACAAACTTAGGGCCCATTGGTTTCATAAGAGAAATTCAGTACCCTGAATGGTTGTCCAACGTCATGGTTGTTCCCAGAAGAATGGCAGTGGCGTGTGCATATCGATTATTCTAACTTTCAGATGATGCTTGCAGATACCTTTATCTACCACATATCGATCGGATCATAGGCATGACCCGGTGGTCATCGGCTCTATCCTTCCTTGACACTTACTCTAGCTACAATTAGATCTCGATGTATCTGCCTGATTTGGCGAACATAACATTCATTACTCCAACAAGGATGTATTGTTACAATGTGATGCCTTTTGGTTTGAAGAATGCTAGAGCCACCTATCAACGCATGACGTCTTGCATTTTTGAACCCTTGTTGGTCAAAACCATGAACTTATACTCTCCCGATGACTTTTATCTTGTCCCAGTCGAAATCTCGAGAAGTCCATATAGCCCACTTGTGAGGCGCATTTAAATTAATGAGGTTGCATGCTTACATTTGAATCTAGACAAGTGTGCATTTGAGGTCAGATCCCAGGAACTTCCTAGGAGTTCTGGTAAGCGGGGATGAAATTTTCCCAGAGCAAGTCAGTAGGTAGTGAAATGCGACCTGTAACGAAGCATATACAAACTCTCACAGGAAAGTTAGCGGCACTGAACATATTCATCTCCAAATATTCAGATCGTCTTCGACCATTCTTCACAGTTCTGAAAGGAGTTTCCTCGAAGGGATTGGAACCAAAATGTGATAAGGCCTTTCACTTTATCAAGGAGTACGTCGCCTACCCTCTATCTTTGTCTCAACCAGTTGATGGCGAGGAGCTCGACCTATATTTGGCCACCTCGATTATGGCCATGGCCTTGAAATTTAGTAGGTTAGATAGAGAGACGGGACGAAGCCGGTTACTGTGGTAAGATGTTAGCAGATCTTTGAAACTAAGATAAACCAATTTTAAGAGAATCGCGTTGGCCCTTAGAATGGTCTTAATGAAGCTACACCCATACTTCTAAGTCCACACTATAGTTGTACTCACTAGCTATCCGTCGGGGTTGTGCCGTAAACCCGGATGCTTGAATTTAGCTCCTAAAGTGGGTCGTTGAGTTAAGTGAATTTGACATCGAGTATCGCCTAAGGTCGACTATAAAAGGTTAAATCCTTGTTGACTTTATAGTTGAAATGTTAGATGTGCAGCCCGGAGACCTCTATTAAACGTTATGGATCCTTGAGATAGATGGCTCATACAGAGGCAGTAGGAAGGAGCGGTATGGTTGATCCTTAGAGCGTCCGTTGCTTAGGCGGTCAGTTCGCATTCACGCACTCCAATAGTAGGCCCGAATACGAGCTATCTTTGCTTGGACTATGGCGCTGGGAACTCGGTCGCAAACTTAGAGCTCCGATGTGACTTGCAGTTAGTGGCATCCCCAGTTGAGGGAGTCTGAGAAATTTGGAATGGGAGAATTTAGCCATGTTGAAGCTAGCCTAGTCGCGTGGTTGGATTCATGAAGTCATAGTAGCCAAAGTCTGGCGTAAGTCGAATGGTAGACGGCTCGCCCGATTTAGCATCAACCTACGTATCCTTTCATGTGGAGTTGAGTATAATAAACCATCCATTTATTTATAATGCGATAATCCTCCTGACCCGAAATCAAGTGGAAACTCCACGGATATCCCCGTTTCGAACTACTTGAGGAACAGAACCTTGCCCGAGGACAAAACCGAAGCTGTAAAATAAAAGCTCGAGCATCCAGGTACACCTTGACAAACTATATTCTGTACAAGCGATCATTTTCTGGTCCATACCAACTATGTGTCCCACCCGATGGGGCGAAACGAATAATTGAACAAGTCCATGGAGGCATTTGCGAAACCCATATTAGCGAACGGTAGCTATGTCGTTGAATTATGACATAGGGTTTCTACTGGCCTATGATGAAGCGAGTCATTGTTTGTGAGAGATTTATGATATCGCCATATGTTCGTGATATTTTTTCATGTCTAACCCACGATGCTCCACTCAGGTGTCAAGTCTATGTGTAATGCCCCATATTATGCCCTAGTAGATTATGTCATGTTTAGAGGATAATGAAGGTTAAAAATATGTTTTTAGAGGTTAAAATAATTAAGAGTAGAAGGATATAATTGAAATTAATCTAGAAGTCAAGGGGTATTTTGGTAAATTGATAAGAAAGGACCTAAAGGGTATAAAGTTGAGAAGTTGTTAGGCTAAAATATGATTTGAGAAAGGACATGTCAAATATAAAAAAATTGAATTACCTAGGAGGGTTTCTTGCATAATGGAAAAAGCTAGGGGGGGCTTAATGATAATAAAATAAAATTGTGAGCAAAGGGGATGGTGCCACATGCCCTCTTCTAGAAAAGTTGAGAAAATAATAGAAGAGTGGGGGAGGAGAAATCTTTTGGCTCATTTTGTTTGCCCCCTCGACCAAGAATATAAGTTTTGGAGAGAAGGAATGGTTAGGGCTCCATTTAATCCATCTTTCTTCTCTCAAGCAAATCTAAGGTTTTGATTTGAAATTCTTGAAGAAGATCTCAGGAGAAGGAAGAAAGGAGGAAGAAAGAAGGAAGAGGTTAAGAGAGGTTGGCGCGTTTTGGCAAGTAGATCTAAGGTGTGGTAGATCTAAGGTCTAGGATCCTAACCTTGTTTGTGTGTATATTTTGATTTGGTTGTGTTGTTTTTTTGGTTGTGACCTCTAATGAGGAACAATTTGTGTGAAAAAGGGATGTAGGGTTTTAAGGGGAGATTCTGTCAAATTTTCTCCAGATCCTATGTTCTTGTTTTGGCCATAGCTTGTCTCACCAACCTCCAAACTGAATGATTTTTATTTGTAAGGAAATTTACAATCTGAAGTGCTTAAATTTTTCTTGTAATAGATCCAGATCGAATTTCGCCTCTAAGACCCTTGAAATTGAGTTTGAAGTCAGGCGCCCATATATCCCTTGAAGGAGTAATCTTGATTGCTGAATAAGTAACTGAGTTTTGTTGATTCTGCAATTAGTGTGATTCAAATTTATGTACAAACTAGACATCTGGGAGAATCAACTTTATAAGGAAGATAGCCAAATTTAGTTCCCATTGTTACTAGAAATTCATTAAATTAAGGGAACAATTTTGTCCTAAAACCCGGTCTTGAACAAATTGATGTGTGCTAGTAACTGATATCTCCTGAATTTTAGCAAGTCCAAACAACCTAATTTGTGAGCTAGTAGAACTCAAGATTGCCAGGGAATACGGATTAAAGATCACTTTGTCTAAAAACAATCTCAAGTACAAGGTCAAATTTATTGTTGAAAATGGCCTGAGTTGCCTCGCACTGCTCTAAGAGACAATTGGTTTATAATGGGTGGTAATGCCTTAACCTTCTTAGAGGATGCATGATGAATTAATGCATTAATGTGTTGGCATGAATTAGTGCAAGTTCATTAAAAACAATCATGATAAATATGTTAAAGAACCTGATGCGTATAAATGCTATGTCACGAATATTTCATGATCACATATGTATTCAAATGTAATTAATTATGTATATTTCAATGTGCATGATCATAATAATTGAGTTTAAGAATGGAATTTATGTTAAGAATATTGGCGTGACTAATCTGGAAACTTAAATAACTGAATGCCTGCTTATGTCCGGGTAGTGGATAGATAGGCATGCCTATAGGGATCTCTAATGCTTGAGGCTTTACTATTCGTAGGCCCCGTTTAGTCATTACTGGGCCCCGCTAGTCATACTCACTGCTATCATTGTCCAAGATGTTGATGTACCCATGTGTACTTATCGTTATATATATATATATATATATATATATATTCAAAAAATATATATAATGAATAACAAGTGCATGCAAGTGCTCTTGAGATATATGTGTTATGAGTAATGAATAACAAGAGCATGAAAATGATTAATATACTGAATTATTATGGCTTTGTATTGTTATACTTATTTGTTATGCTATGACAAATGAATGATGTATTGTGAAATATATGTTTATATATATATGAGCGAGGTTTATGATGATCATTTTTAGTGGTCGTCCATGTTATATGGTCCCCACTAAGCTTAAGTTTAGTAATATATATATATATATATATATATATATATATATATATAGCAGCAGTATATATATATATATATATATATATATATATATATATATATATTCAAAAAATATATATAATGAATAACAAGTGCATGCAAGTGTACTGAGATATATGTGTGTTATGAGTAATGAATAACAAGAACATGAAAATGATTAATATACTAAATTATTATGGCTTTGTATTGTTATACTTATTTGTTATACTATGACAAATGAATAATGTATTGTGAAATATATGTTTATATATATATGAGCGAGGTTTATGATGATCATTATTAGTGGTCACCCATGTTATATGGTCCACACTAAGCTATAAGCTTAGCACGGGTGTTTTGTTCGTGTAGGTTTTGAAGCTAAAGCGATCACTAAAGACATCTCTCATTATCCGCTTCGTGGATAATGAGTCTAAACTCCATATTTTGTAGTGCACAAAAAAGTGGAAATTGCGCTAGTTACCGTCGCGACATAGTTTTTGCTCCACGCGATTAAATTTCGACAAAAAGAACTATGTCAAAAATCAGCAATTATATGTTAAAATGTAGTCTGTATAAACTTCAAGTAGAAATAGAATCTCTGTTGCGACAAAGAGTTCTATGTTGCGACATTGCTAAAGAAGAATGAAAAGAAGACTATCGTGACACCCTTAACTCTATCGCGACAATGATAAAGGCAAATGGAAAAGGAACTTTGTCGTGACAATCCTTCCTCTGTCGCAACATAAAAGGCTAAAGATTAACAAATGAACTCCTTCGTGACAAAAGATAGCTCTGTCGCGATAGAAAATGGCAAGAATATAACACAAGATAGCCGAGACAAGTGTTTTTATGTTGCAACAAAGTTTTCAGCATGGAGCCAGCTCAAGGAAGAATTCCTGTCGCAACAAAGAAAATCCTATCGCGACATAACATTCAAAGTTCACAATAAGGAGCAACAGAATCTTTGTCGCGACAAAGATTATTTCTGTCGTGACAAACAAAACATGAGGGAGGTGAATTCTCTGTCGTGACAAGAAGTTGAAGAGCAACACAAGAGGAATGGTGACAAAGAAATTCATGTTGCGACATAGTATTGAATTGAAGGCAAAACCTCTGTCGCAACAAAGAAGTTTTCTATCGCAACAATAAAAGCTATGGAATGATAGAATTCTTTATTCGGTTACGACATAAATTGAATGAGAACTGAGATTAGCCAAGTCAAGTTTGCACGAATTAATATTTCGGCGTGGTGTCGCGAACAAACAACCTCACAGAAGCCACAAACCGTAGAGCGTCGTCCGTCGCGACAGCTGGAAAATCTTGTCGCACGTAAATTCGCTGGGTGAATCAGGAAGAAACTCGCCGCGACAAAGAAAACTCTATCATGACAGAATAGACAAGCTGAGAAGAAAAATTATGTCGCGACAATTTCTAGAGGAAGGAGTGTAAAAAGAACTGGTTGCAACAAATTTGGTGTCGCAACACAAGACATTCTTGTTGCGATAAGAACAAGACGGTTGCATCAAAATTCTATCATGACATTGTCAAAGTTTGTCGCGATAGAATCCAAGAAAAAGCCTAGAGAACAGGTTGCGATAGAAAACTGCATGCTACGACATAGGCCAGCGATAAAGACTGAAAACTCTGTCGCGATAGAACTTTCTATGTCGCGACAGAGGGACCAATTTAGGCTAGAATTTTGGGGATTCACAACGCAATTATTGAAGTGCGGCCCAACATTGGAAAGTCTATAAATAGATGCATCTAGGGCACTGTGTGCAGTTTCCGCAACTCTAGGAATTCTGGATAGTTGAAGACTCTTGTGTATTTTTATTTTTTCTTTCTTTTTCTTTTATTTTCCATTTTTGTAGATTTAGTTTCAGTGTAGTTTTTAGTTAGTTTTCTTTTAAATTTATGGATTTGGGTAATGAATTGAAGTGCAAATGAGTCATGAATTTATCGATAAAATCATCTTTTCTCATTACTCAGTTCATTTAAACTGAGGATGGAAAGTTGCCGGGAGTTCATTTATTTTTACCATTTACAATTTCAAAGTAATTTTCCTGATCATTAGTCACCGATAAGGAGTTAACCTCAATTTTTGAAAAGTTGAGCTCTTTGGAATAGGTCAATGATGATAGTCATTTTTCATATGAAGAATTCTGCCTCAATTAAATTCTCAATTTATTTGATTTGATATTATTTTTGAATCTTAATTGTTCCTAGTACTAGTACTGGTGGTACCAAGCAAAGGTAATCGTAGATTCGCTATGATTTCAAGAAGTCTTCTCACAAGACTTAGATGGAATCCTAGAGTATAGAGAGCGCTTATTTTGTGGGTATGGTAGACTAATACTATCAACCAATGAACTTAGATGAGTTACTCGTATATGATCACCAACTTACTCATGGTTTGAGGATAGTTGAATGAAGTATCGATTTAATCCTTTCGGAGGTCTTTCTTCTTTAAGAGTGAATTGATTCTAATCCGAGTGTTAGCAAGAATCTAATCAAGGGATGAAATTTTCATCATAAATGAAGGATGAGTGTCGATCAAATTGGAGGCATTTGCGATATCTTTTTGTCTATGGGTGAAAATTCTTTAGTCCTAAAATTTGGGTGTGAAGTACTAGAAAGGAAAAATACCTAGATCTTATAAAGAAAGTATATCTTACAAGTAATTGATTAGACACATGAATCAGAAATGAACATGAACCTCTAATCAGTGAAAAGTATGATTAAGAGAGAAATCCAAATTATACTATCATGCATCTTTGACAAACTCAGTTTTCAAAATTATGGTTGAGCTATGAATCGATATGGTGCAGAAATTTATTATTACTTATTATCTAGTTCCAATTTTGTCTCACACTCAATGAACTCTCAAACTCATTTTTATTAAAATTTATTTTCATGTATATTAAAGAAATCAATCTAGGATTAAATTTTTTAGTCCTCTCATCATCATAACAGTGGAGTTTAAATAGTAATAATGATCTTGAGTAGTTGGGGTAGTTAATCTTTTGATTTATCATCATTCCTCGTGGGAATGATATCTGGACTTCAAAAATCCACTTTTATTACTTGTACGACTTGTGCACTTGTAGTGATCAAGACCAAACTCAAATTTTAATGAATCCATTTTAAAAAAAGAACAAATCCATCTTTTCATATATACATAAATCAGTCAACAAGTTTTTGGCACCGTTGCCAGGGAATAGATAATATTCCTTGGTAACAGTGTCATAAATTTGTATATATATAATTTGGTCAACAAGTTTTTGGCACCGTTGTCGAGGATTTTAGTGTGGTCCTTAGTAACAGTGTCATAAATTTGTATATATACAGATTTGGTTTGAACAAGTTTTTGGCGCCATTGTCCGGTATTAGATAATAGTCCTTTGGTGGCTGAGTCATAACTTCGTTTGCACATTTTGGTCTTAACAAGTTTTTGGCGTCGTTGGCCGGGGAATCGATGATGAATTTAAAGATCAATATTCTAACAAAAAAGAGTTACTAATTTGGACCTTTTTTTTTTGTTATTATAAAGTTCAGAAAATCACAAAAACAGTTTTAATGGCAGTAGTTGAAGAAGCTACATAAATTTTTCTATGAGTTTAAATGGAGATAACTGTCTCCCACATATTTAATTTGATTTGTGTGTTTCTATTTAAGGAAGATTTTAAATGCATAGAAAACCAAAGGCAGATTTGCTGCCTTTGGATACTGAAATTGAGAGAACACTGAAGAATATGAGGAAAGTTACAAGTGTTGAATTTACAAGGATGGAAAATCAAAGAGAAAGACTACAACCTATTCCAGAAGAAGAAGAAGAAAAAGAGAGACCTTAGAGGCATTGCACTATGGAGGACTTTTGGAGGCCTATTATTCAAGAGGAGTACTTTGTTGTGAGACAACATGCCATAGAAGTCAAAATTTTGAATTGGGCTAGAGCGCGGTGCTATGGTACTGACAGCACTAGTTTCTTTGGTCATCCTTCTGAAGATCGATAAGCATGGGAAGATTCTTGGGAGTAGCCCGACCACGATCAAATTAAGCGGGGTGAAGCCCAGAGGAAGTAATCAGTGCGGCTCTTCCTTTCGAGAGATGTAGGCGACAACTTGGTTTGAGTCATTGCTAGTTGGATCAATGAACAAATGGGAAGAGTTGGTGGAGGCTATGACATATTTTTTTCTCATTTCCCAGCACGAAGAAGAGGAGGAAATAATAGTCTTGTGAGGGAGGATGAAAGTCTTCTGATGCATGGGAGGAGATGCGAGACTATTAAAAAAGATGCCCTATGCATGGAATAGATCTTACCCTAGGATGGACATTTCTACCATTCCATGAATTATGCCTCAGAAAGGGTATAATTGATGCAACTCTTTGTGGGGCTTTCAAAGAAAAGTGCTAGGCATGGCAGCTGATTAAAGACCTTGCCAAATGCAACTACAAACTCCATCTGAAGCCTCAGAGAGCAGCAAAAGACTGAGGCGAGGGAAGTGGTTTAATTGAGCTTAATCGTATGACTGCCATAGAAGCAAAGTTGGATGCGGTGATGAAAAAACTTAGAAACCATGAAAGAAGAATGCACACAACACTAGAAGTGGGAGTAGTGGATGGAGGAGAGAAAAGAAATAGTGGTGAAGAGGGACTAAACCATGAGGGTTCTTACCAGGTTAAGGAGGCACAGTACCTAAATGCCAACAAGAGCTACACTTTTAAGCCTAATCTCAACCTTTCCACTTACTATACACCAGCACTCAAGAACCATGAGAATTTCTCATATGGTGGAGGAGCACAGCAAGGTCAAAGACATGGACAGGATATGCAACAAAATCATGCCTCACATGGGTTCAACAACGCAAACAACAGCATGAGCGGGACGAGAGAAGCGGAATCATCGGGCGAGAGGAGATCCCAACTAATTCCTTTGAAGACAGGATGCTTTCATAGAGGGGGAATAATATTTGCTAAACATACATGAGCAGTTCTTGAGCTCCTGCATGGCATTCTGAGCGAACACAGGCGTGTTTCAAGCGACCTGAGCCTCTTTAAGATCTGGAGTCTCGAATTAGGAGCGGGTTGACCACAGCCTGTCTGGAATAGGTCGGACTCATTTCAAGTGACACAAGAAGAATCAAGGGCGCGCGCGGTAACTCCTAAGAGGAAGTGAGAGAGCTGGAAGAGAAAAAGTTGAAAATAAGGACACGAGGAAGAGAAATATGTAAAAGTGGAGAAGAGAATTTAGCGGTGTAGCTTAGAAACTAGATTGAAGAAAGCGATAAGATGCCTTGAGCAATAGGTGAAAAAAAAAGAAAATCTAAGGGGAAAAGGATGAGTTAAAGCTTACAATCCTCGAGTTCCTATTCCCTCCAAAGGCTCACGAGAAGGCAAAGCTAGAAAGTAAATTCTATAGATTCTTAAGCATGTGACTTGGAATATGAAATCAACATTCCTTTCTCGAAAGCATTGACTCAAATGCCTCATTATGCAAAATTTGTAGGAGATATTAAAGCGAGAAGAAAAGATTGTTGAAGAGAAGGAATAGTGAGCTGATAGCAAGCACAGCAATTACCGCAATGATTCATAAATCTTTACTAGAGAAAATGCAAGATCCAAGTAGCTTCCTTATACCCTGCAAAATTGGGCATGCTGATATGGGAAAAGCACTATGTGATTTTGGAGCTAGTATCAACTTGATCACCACATGCATTTGCTAAAAGACTAAGTTTTGGGGGGGAACTTACTCCCCACAACATGACCTTGCAAATGGCGGGACGAGAACATTGACCATCCGAGGGCATTTGAAAGTCTTGATCTGATCAAAGTGGGAAGAATTCATTTTCAGAATTGGACTTTGTAGTCATTGATACTTCAAGAGGAAGACAAACAAGCCTCCTTTGCTTTGCTAGGAAGACCTTTCTTAGAAAGCAGGGAGCAACTTTGATGGATGTGAAGAAAGGAATTGCTCTTAAGTTGGAAGATGAAGCGGTGCACTTAAATCCTGTCTGTTGAAACAACTTTGAGCAAGTAATGTTGATTGTGAGATTGTAAGAAGCAAAAATACCCATAAGTTACGAGCGGTAATAGTGTAATTTTCAAGAATTCAATGATAAAGGAATGAAAGTGAATTTCAGTATCTTGGTATATTGAAGTTGAATTTCTGGACTCCAATGTTAAATTGAAAGGCAATTCAAATGTTGAAAGAAAATATCTACCAAAAAAATCTAGCAATTATAAAGAGGAAGTTGTTGAAGTAAACAAAAGTTCAAAAGGTTTAATTCTAAAAGAATTGCTTGAACATTTGAAGTATGCTTTCTTGCAACTAGAAAAGAAAACCGATGTGTTTTAGTTGGATTGGTAGGCTTGAAAAACTCAAAAGCGCTAGAATTCTCAAAAAACATAAGGAAAGCAATAGCAGCAGTCTATAAGAAGATGAAAGAGGAATCAATCCTTCTATTTGTATGCACAAGATCCTGTTGGAGGAGAATGCTAATACCTCTATAAAACATCAGAGAAGGTTGAATCTAGTAATGAAAGAAGTAGTCAGAAAAGAAGTTCTAAAATGGCTAAATGCAGGCTTCGTATATGCAATCTCAGACATACCTTGGGTAAGCCCAGTTCATGTGGTTCCAAAAAAGGGAGGATTCCCTATGATTATAAATGAGAAGAATGAATTGATTCCTACAAGAACTGTGACAGGATAGAGAGTGTGTATAGATTTTAGAACACTAAACACTACTACCAGAAAGGACCATTATCCTAGGCAAATTGTTATATATACAAATTTATGACACTATCACTAAAGGAGTAACTAGAATCCTAGGCAACAACACCAAAAAACTCGTGATATGGTTGGCACATTCAGGTATAACACCACAGAAATATACCTAGCAGTTTTTCGGTTGTTTAGGAGTATATTATAAAGCTAAATAGGAATTTTCGAAATAAAGCGATAGACCGAGGAAATTAATCTTTTAAACGAAGGGTAAATTAGTCATTTACCAATTGAGGATATAGAAGGCATAAAACCATAAGTTTATATGCCAATAGGTGAGAAAAATGAAATGTAAATAGAAAGTTATGGGATTGAGGCAATTAGAAAAGATGGAATAGAAATAATAAAGAATGGAAGGGCCTAATTGCAAAAATGAGAAAAATGTTTAAGAATGCAAAGGCCATACATGGCCTTAACTTAAAAATGGGATTTAAGACCAAATTTGGTCTCATTTTGGAGGAAGAAAAAACCGTAGAAGAGAAGGGAGGAGGAAAGAGAAGAAGAGGAAGAGGAAGAGAAGAAGAAGAAGAAGTGAAGACAAGATCAAAGGTATGGAAACTAACCTTTAAGTATGGAACTTTGTATAGATTTGTATGGATACATGTTTGTGGGTTATGGGTTGTAGAAACTATTGCTAAAATGAGTTCTTGTGTGATCATCATAATCCTTTGTTTTTCTAGGGTTTGTTGTGAGAAGATCTAGGGTCCCATTACATGTGTTTTGGGGTTCTAAGTGTTATGTAAAGCAAGGACATGTTTGTTCTTGTTCTAGGTTTGATAAGAACCCTAGATTTCTTGAAGATGGGTTGAGTAAAACCTAGGCCTTGTATAAGAGATGAATAGAAAGCATGTTTGAGTTCAATAGAGTTCATAAGAGGTGTATTGAAAGATAATTTGAGTAGAAAAGAGATTACAAGATGAATTTGGAGTGGTTTTGACGTGTTTATGAAGTATTGGGTATATTTGGGTATCAACATATGGAAAAATGGGAGAAAAACATACATTATGGGAAATTTTCGGTGACCTGTACCATTTTCCTTGAACACATGCCAAATACGACCCATAGCCAGAACTGTACCGATACAGGTGCGGAGCAGTGTGACACACCACTGCTCCTATTTTGACCAGTGTTTGTATTTTAGCCATAACTTTCTCATTTCTTATCCGATTTGAGTGATTCAAGTAGATAATTAAAATAGACTTCAAGGAGAACCAAACATCCAGAAATAGGAATATTCAAATTTTGATTTTATGTGGCCCAAAATTCACTCCAAAGTGGGGCGTATTTCAGAAGCCAATTTCTGGTTACGTTTTTCAGACATAGAGTAGTCCAGGGTTGTTTAGGACATAACTCGAGTTCGGTGCTCCGATTTGGGTGATTTCAATTGGAAAAAATGTACGCACCTTAGATTTAAAGGGTACAAAGAACAAGTGTCAAATATGGAGGCAAGACACTGCAAATGAGTATTACAAACTGTCCCAAGCGTAATATCATTAAATTGACTAGTTTGGCATGAAAATGCACCATAACTTTAGTTTAGATGATCCGATTGGAATGATTCAATTTCTAAGTAAAAGTAGATTCATGAAGGGAGCCAGAATACATGAATGAGGTGTGATTTCATAGACATCATACTTTACAAATATATGAAGTGCCATGTAATAGGCATGAAACAAAGGAAAATATAGAAAATGCAACATGTATAAATGTGTTCGCGAAACATGAATGTGATATGGAAAGTAAAGCGAAAATGAAACATGAATCTACGAATATGAAGGGCAATATGTCATGAACACATAATGTGAATTGATTATATATGATTATTATCATATATAACCAAGAAAAGATAATAATGATATGAAGACGAGGAATGTGATTATGATCGAGTTATAGATGCTATTTAATGAAATATATATAAGTATATATATATTGATTTGAATTGTGTTATTCCGAATGTTTGTCATACATAAATGACATGAAGGCAGAGAATGTGTTATATTGATTATGAGTTTTATTTGTGAAATATACATATGTATTTGCATATATCGATTTTAATTATTGTTATTCGAAATGTTTGTCACACATATGCATGCGTGCATGTATTTAAACTATAAGCGAAATTACTGCATAAAAGTAAATTGATTTGAAATGTATCATTGAATGACCGACATGGCCGGGATTCACCAAGTGAATTAGGTATGAAGGTATTAATAATTTGAATGTGAAATCACATTTTTGATGAATGACCAACATGGCTGAGTTCTGTTTGGTCGTCATGAAGGTAAGCGTAATTGCTAAATGTGAGATCGCATTCTTTGCGAATGACAAACGGGACGGGATTCCCCAGTGAATATGTCGTGAATGTCGACTTCTATAGCCATATGTGAGATGGTAATGGTGAATGCAAAATTCACATTGCTCTTGTAGAATGACAAACGGGGCAGGGTTTAGTGAATGCAGTAGTGAATGTCGACTTCTATAGCCATATGTGAGATGGTATTATTGGTGCCAAAATTCACATTTACTCTTGAATGACAAGCGGATAAGTTCCCAAGTGAATCTGTCGTGAATGTCGACTTCTATAGCAATATGTGAGATGGTAATAATTGAATCTGCGAAATCACATTCTTTATTGAATGACAAGCGGGGGGTGGGATTCCCGATGAATGCCGTGAATGTCGACTTCTATAGCCATATGTGAGATGGTAATAATTGAATGCGAAATCACATTGCTACTGAATGACAAACTAAATAGGATTCACCAACTGAATCTGTCGTGAATGTTAACTTCTATAGCCATATGTGAGATGGTGATATTAAATGTGAAACCACATTGCTCTTGGATAATAGCGAGCGGGTTACCTTGTTTGAATTTTGTCGCAAGTAATAATGAAGCCACATGGCTATATGTGAAATCACAAGCCCAGAAAAGTGAAAAAAATGACATTAAAAATTGCATTTGTTTAAGTATCTTTTACGTTACACAGACATAGTAAAAAGGTATTATTTTGTAAATGCATTTTGTTAAATGTGAATGTTATGGGTCTTTTGAATTTGTAAATGTTTATGGGATTGCCGAAATGAGTGGCACCCGTAGTCAAAATGCAAATGGAATAACACAAAGCGAAATGTTTTGAGAAGATAATTAGAAAATGTCGGAGTAAACCGGGCTCCGGCTTGGATCCCATGCTTCAGAGATTGTCGGGGATTCGGGTGACACTTTGAAAACAAAATTTAATAAAACCGAACAAAATGTTTTGATTGAAAATGTCGGAGTAAGCGAATCGACTTGGATCCGCCAGTAGGGTGAGTCGAGTTACGGTGCGACACTTTTAACGAAGAGACCCCAATAAAACAATAACAAAAAGAATTAAACGGGCATCCTGGATCATGAAATGTAATTGCTAAAGAGATTTGATTAATGGCTTCGGTCGTGATAATGATATGAGTTTAATATGTATCGATGTCGATCACGATCGACCTGTATGTATTTGATATGACTTGATGCGTGACTTGCCATTAGTATGCGTATAAGTTTGTTTGAATCACGATCGACATGCCATACATGTAGAAGATATGAATTGAAACTAGTAAAAGACATGACACATGGAAGTAATATGTACAAGATAATGATATGGAATCTGAAAAGGATAAAATCTACATGTATAATATGATATGATATGAGTTAGAAGTCACATAAAGAATAAGGCACCAGCCCATATGCATGGGAAAGTAAATGTAAAAAAAGTTTGTGGCGGCGATTATTATTTATTGGTCGTTGTGTCTATATCTTTCCACTAAAAGCGTAAAGCATACGGAGTGTTCAATCCGTGTAGAGTGCTAAAAAGAGGAGATAAAAGGAATGAGGACATTCCACCTGGCTGATCACAGACCATCTTAGAGATAGGTGCTCACAGCCTTGTTCCATGATCTCGATGTTTGCTGAATATATACATGTATAAGTGTTTGTATAAGTAAATGGGACTTAGTATGGCCTTATAGATTTTGATGGACACCAGTTGGTAGTTCTTTTACATATGTATAAATGATTTTTGGTTATTACAAAAATTGTTTGTATACTGCAATTATAAGTTAGGCAATGTAAAAAAAAAAAGAGGTAAAGAGTCCCGGTGCCATGGTTTCGCACCCGAAACCGAGTTCGGATCCTGTCCAGGTGGATTTGGGAATCGGCGTGACCATAGTGTGGTACCATTACTAGAAGACTAAAAATTAATCCTAGGTAAAGGCACCAAAAACTTGATACAGACCAAAAGAGGCATTGAATGCTCATAGGAAGAATAATGTTTGTCACTAAACTCAATTGAAAAGTTACTTTGGTCTTAAAAGCGCAAGTGCCGCAGATTCATACAAGTAAAAAGTAGACCTATAAGTGGGATCCCATAGAGATTGAAAGATTCAAACTTCAACTACTAACTACTCCAAGATTCTATACTATTTGAATGTCTAGTTTAGATGAAAATTTGATAACCTAATAAGAATTTGAAACTAGAATCTACATTTTAATATAAGAGAAAAGTTAAATCTAAACCTGCCTTCAGGAATTTAAAGACAGATCATTCTTTGCAAGTAAACACGGGATTTCACCGTTGTGAAATTGTCAGTTCCACACATCTAAATCTCATTCTATTTTTCCCTGAGTTAGAATCTGAATTTGTCAAGAGGCAAGATAGTATAGTTTGGATTCCTTCTCTAACCATACCTTTCACTGAGAAGAGGTTCTTGTTCATTCCTGAAACATGATTTTAATCAATTACTTGTAAATAGAATTTCTCCGTAAGATCTGGGTATTTTTCTTTTCAAATACTTCATACCCATTTCTTATGATTGCAGATTTCTTGCTTCCCAAGACAGGGCAACTACAAGATCTCTACAACAAGAATGATGTCTCATCCTTAAGATCTAAAGGATTTTTCTCTTTCCTGGATTAGATCTCATGCTAACACGGGATCAAGATCATTCTTCAGACAAGGAGGAGATCTCTAAGTGAGGGATAAATTGATATATCACTCAACCTATTCTCAAACCATGAGCAAATTGAGGATTTATCTAAGTAACCTTCCAGAGCTCATTAGTTCATCAATATTAGTATAACATACCCCCAAATAACTATTATAAGCTCTCAGGAATCTCCATATCTCTATCACTCAAAGGGCCTCCTGGAAATCAGAGCTAAACAATAGTCCTTTCATGGGTATAAGCTACTAAAATTAGGAACAATTAATATCAAGAGCAATACCATTCAAATAAACTCAAAATTCAACTCAAGAAATTTTCTTCTCATTTTGTAGAAAAGACCATAACTAACATCAGATCTTTCCCAGTGGAAGTCGTGTTCTCGAAAATTGGATTACAGCTTACATTGAAATACTGATAAGGAAAAGTCCATTGTAACTGCAATCAACTGAAGAAACGATTTCCATCTTTTGTTTGGAATTCATCGTATTCAAACAGTAATTGTAAATGAATTTCAACATTAAATTTCCACTTCAAAACTTCTGAACAAATCACTATTTCAGATCCATTGCGAATCACAATATCCTTCTTGCTAATCTACGAAGAAATGAAAAATAAAAATAAAGAAAAATATAATGCAAAGAGTCCTCGATACGGTGCTCAGCCCCATGCGTTGTTGATTTGTTTGCTGCAAACTCCCACGATCGTTTCCTATTTATAGCCCTAAGGAATTTTGGGCCCTAAACGGATAGTTCTTTTTATGAATTACCATTTAGGTCATGTTGTCTTGGTCGCGACCTGAAAGTTATGTCACAACATAGTTTTGAATTTTGTTGCAGGTTTATGTTGCAATAAGCAGTCATCTGTCGTGACCTAGAAGATCTTGTGCTCATTCTTGCTTGAGTCGTGATAACATATTTTATTGTGACATTTTTCTTTCCTTCAGTATGATAACTCTGTCGCGATAGAGTTTCCTTTGTCGCGACAATATTCTGTTCATTCCTCAAACATGTATGTCGCAACATAGATACCCATGTTGCAACACAGTTTCGATTAATAATACGCAAGTTGAGTGTCACGACCAAAGTTTTCATGTTCTGGCGGTGATCTTGGCGCACGCTTCTTGAGTGGTGTGGCGACCCGGCACCTTATCAGCGACAACAATTTCGTTATGGTTCTTGTTGCAATATGTCTTATATTATCGTCATCTCGGTTGCTGACCCGAAAAGATTACATCGCGAAGCGAGTTATATCGCAACACTTTATTTTCCTTATTCGCGACTTCATTTTTTTATGTTGCGACTGGGCTGCTATCAGTGGGAATGTTTTGCATGTCGACCCGATATGTTATGTCGCGACGACACTTTTCTACATCGCGGCATATTTTCTGTCGCCGCGCCGTTTTAAGTCGCGACATAACATCTGCCTTTAGCTTGTCTTCGTGTCCACGACCGGTTCGCCAGCGACGGGGACTTTTGTGTTCAGTTGACTTGTGCTATCGCGACCCCGTTTGTTATGTCGCGACACAACTTCTTTGCATTTGTGTTGAAACTTCTATCACGACTTAGAAGTTGTGTCGCGACCTCGTTTCTCTTTGTACAACTTATTATTGTGTCGCAACCTGAAGATCTTTGTCACAACAAACAAAACACCTTTTAAGCTTGAATTATGTCGCAACATTGACTCTCCCTTGTTCATGACGAGGTGGTCATCCGTGGCACCCTTTGGCTAGCGACCTGGTGCGCTATCGCGCTTCAAACTTCTTTTGACATCTTTATGTCTCAACAAACTTTTCCATGTTGCAGAAGTCGATTAATCGCCTTGAGGCGAGGTGTTCCGCCAGCGGCAGGATAATGCGCGCCAGGATTCGACATTATGTATGACACGCAAACTATCTTGTTCCCGGTGGCATATGTTTCCTGTTTCTACATTTGCGACACAGCAATCAATAACTTCTTTTGTGACCTAAACAATTAATAACAATCATATTACACCAATTGTTGCGACACGAGAAATATTGTGAGACACGATTTCTTTGGTAATTGCTTGTAAGTTTGTGCTTGACACACAAATTCCGATGTGACATGAAGCTACTTTTCAAATATCTTTGTTTTCTTCTTACTTATTTGTATTTTTTCTCCTTTTTGAATTAAAGCCTAAAAAAAACAAGTTTGGTAAATATTCCTTAATTTGGCGTTAAAATAGCTACGAAAATACTAAAAACAAGCCGGAAGAAAAAATGGATACTAAGGAAATAGATGAGTTTAAGACTCATCAAATTCCCTGACTTAAAGTTTTTAGCGTCACTAGCAAAGAAAAGAAGGTTGTTTGTCCTCGAACAATTCCAGCTTTGTACTATGAGGACATTTATGTTTTGCCTTTGCCAATGCGCAGCAATTGAAACCAATCGGTTGCATCTTAATTTCAAATTTAGTTTTAGTTCGGACCTAAGAAAAAAGTGCAATTATTGTCACAATAGACTAATTAATTATGAAATGTAAACTGAATTCGGTCAATTAATCACATTATGTGTGTGTGATGGTTTTCTTCCACTTCCTCCTTAGCGAGATCAAGCTAATCTTAAGGACTCTACATGATTGTTTGCAATTTCTTTTGCTCTTAATTATATGCTTGCTTTTCATATTAATCCACTAATGTGAGCAGTACCACCTTCAATATCAATTGGGTCTTTTTAGGCTTGTAGAGTTTGGCTTGGGTAAATTGGGTAGATAAGTGGAGAATTTGGAGGCTAAATTTGCCTTGATTCACTTTTCTTCCGAAAAGTGTGTATCTTTGCACTCTATCCTTCAACCTTTTCCTTTACACCCAATGTCAGAAAATATGTTTCCCAGAGCTTGTCTGTAATTATGTGGCATGTATTTGCTATTCTCGGCTTGGCATCTTTTAGAGAGAAATCTCATTTTTCTTTTCTTTACTTATCAGCTATTTTTATGATTAGAAATGATGTCTTGTCTTCTTAGGCTTTCTCACCACACTCTTGAGGAACTTTGGACTAGGCTTCTATCGAGTTGGCATTAGGAATCTTAGGTGTTGAAACACCTAAGAACTTAATTGTTGAGAGGGAAGGCCCGGCCAGAGCAAAGACTTAATCTTATTTGACAATTTACAATTTTTGACTTCATCTCTGCATTCTTTTCCATTTCTTCATTTAGTCTTTTCTTTTTTTCATCCTTTATTCTTCTTCCCTTTTAAATCAAAATAACATTCCCCTAAAATTGTCCTTTTCTATATTTTTGAGTTCTGGCTCTAAAACACAGGAAAATAAAAGTTCTTTGCATAGGATTAGAATAAAGGAGCCTGAGGAGCTTCCTATTTCTTTAAATGAAGAAACCAGACAATTGTCTAAATCTTGGAACTGAGAGTATAGCGTATATTATGAGGGTAGGCTTGAAGGCTCGAGCTTCCCGAGGATGGCTATATCACTTCTTTGTTAGTAGTGTTGCCTGGATTTCGCCGCCCGACTAATATTCTAACAAGTTCTAGGACCTTAGCAGACTATTTAGTGTAACTAGACAGAGATGTCCCTAATCCTTTATAATTTGTTAAGGAACATTTTTACCATGTGCATTGTTTTTCAAGATTTCACTAACCTTATTGTTTATACAACAGTTTCAAAGGTCTTATTTGTTCAGTCACTTTAATGCATTTTCTTAAATCTGAACCTTAAACTTCATTCTAGTTTACACATGCAACTTCTTGTTCCAATTCATTGAGGCCTACAACAATTTCAATTCACATATTGTTTGGTTCTGAGTAGTTTGTTGTTGTGTTGTTCTAATCAAGTTAAAGAGTTCATTTGATCATGCTTTCCCAGCTCAAGTGTCTGACACATCCAACAGGTGTAATCTATTCATTTCAGCTGGAAACTTGCTGCGACCTTCAATTTTTTTCACATCAGATTCATTCATTTATTCAAAACAAAAAAATATGATCTAATAAGAAATTCACAGTGGAGACAAAAGAATTTGACCTACGAGTCTTTTAGAAGAATTTACATGTTAGACTTTTGTGAGAGGGATAGGATTCTGAAATTTTGGTTTTTGAGAGAAAAACTATAAGGTTTATCTCTTCTCCCATAGATTTGGGAATTTTTAGGTTGGAGATTTAAGGTGGAAACTAATTCAAAATGGAGAAACTTAGGTATTGAGATGTTTGGTTTTCTTTCTCTAGGATTCCTTGTTGAAGAGGCAATGATCATTCTGATAAATTCCACCTGAGTGATCAATTCATCTTTCTTGAGCCTATATTTGTTCATGGTTCCCTTTAAGTTCGTATGAGCATAGTGTGTGTTCACTAAGCCCAGATTCACGATCCAGAGACTTTGTTCCACGACTTTTGTCTATGGATTGTTGCATCCATCTCTAGCTCCTTATCCCTCTTCTCCTGCTTCCCAAAATTCCTTGGATTGTTCCTTGTAGAGATACTTAGACCCCTACGCCACTTCCTGATGCCCTTTGCTTCAAATTTTCTTCTCATTTGTCTAAAGGTCGACACATCTTCATCCTTTTTTCCTTTGCTCATTGTGAAGGGTAATATTTCGGAGTCTAATCTTTGCATAAGCACTCTTTCTCTCCTTTCCATGTCTTCCTTCCATTCCTCTTCCCTCTGCTTGAGAAGTGGTTCCCATCTTTGTTCTCTTCTTCTGCAGTCTGCCTCCAGAAATTCTTCTCTTATTCTTTGTTGTTGTTCCCACTTCTTCTCTCTCTTGTCCATTTCCTTTTTCATAGAAACCAGCATCTCCATGATTTCTTTATTTCCTGAGTTGCCCTTGGAGCACTCTGCTGGTTCAAAAAAGTTCTCCCTTACATGAGGAGGAGATTGAAATACTGGACTTATTCTGCTCTAAAACTCATCTTCAACTGGCAGTTGGCTTTCCCTTGGAAATTGTTCCATCTCCACTTGTTCTTCTTCTTCTTCCTAAGGCTCCTCTGCAACTTCTACAATCTCCATTTCCTTCATTTTTATGCTCTTTGGGCCCTTGATGATCCTTGTCAATGTCAAAGGTGAAGTCCTAGGGCAGGTTTCCTCTTTTGCCTAAACCCCTTTTACTCCAGCCAAAATACAGAGTCTGGTGATAATACCTAGATGGGGGATCAATCCCCTTCTTACAACCTTGTGGAAGGTTTTGATAGATGTTTCAATTATTTTCCCAACATCAAACTTATAACCTTTCAATAAGGCATATAAGATGATGGCTTCATTCTCCCTTATTGTGCAAAGATGCTTCGTAGGGATTATAACATAAGCTATAAAAATAAAACCAGAACTTGGTTTCTTCTATTAAGGAACCCCTAGGGATGGATTCATGAGGATTTTTCTTCGTTGAGTTCCATTTCCCCTTCCCACCAGTTAGGAAATCCACCACTTTTTCATGGTTAGGTTCTCTTATCAGTTTCTTGTATTTAGACCCATTTTTTTGGATCCCTGATTTGTAGAACCTCGTTAATCCTTTCATGGCCCATGGGGACCCATACTCCTCACACTGTAACCTTCATGTCTATCATGTTGGGTAGGGCGCTCTCTCTAACCAACGCAAGAATAACCGGGGCTTGTGCTTGTAGAATAGGTTCCATCCCCTATTTTCGATGATCTTTGCAAACAGTGAGATGAAAGTATTGACTCCCCTTTCTCTAATAAAACCTTTATCGTTCAGATTCTCTTTCCAGAAGGAGTAAGCTTCATCTGAAATGAAAGCTTCGTTGTCTTTGCTTCTTTAAACCCTTTCGACTCACATTTTCAGCTCTTTTCTTATTTCTTTCTGCTTTCTACAACGGGGTTACGTACTCTTGCACCTCGGGTTACTATTACTTGGGTTGTCTCAGCCTGAGGTTCCAGGTGAACCTCTTCTTCACCAGCTATGTATTCTTCCATCATCTCGTTGAGGTTTAGGACTAAGCTATGGGGTTCTACCATCGATGAGATCTGGCTTTGGGGTTTAAGGTCTATGAAGTCTAAGATTTTCAGGGAGTGAGATCAGAGAAAAGTGAGATTTTTGGTGAGAGTGTGAGTTATATGAACAATGGTAAGGGATGGCTTTTCAGTTTTTGGAGAGCTTCTTCAGTTTATGGCTCAATAATTGAATGTCTCTCTTCGTGGGTCGCGACAATAAATGATTAGGTCATAACAATAGCCTTTAATTTTAACTGCATATTTTATTTTGTGACCCTCAAAATTAATATTTTCGCTATAGTCTTTATTATTTGAAACCTCATGTCGCGACATACTTTCGGTTTGTCGCAACAATGACTAGTCCTGACATTAGAAAAATTTTTCGCAACACATGTTTTTGGACTTAATCAATTGCCTACAGGTTACACTGCGGAATTCGCGACAAAGAAAATTCTTGTTCTGCGGCCAGGTGTTCTGCAAAGCTAAAAAGTGGGTAGCGACACAGGTTTGAGAGGTGTTGGCGACAACATTCTGTTGCCATTTACTTTAGTTTAAAAATTATTGTTACCTTGGGAGCGAGTGTCACGACATCATATTTCAGTGAGTTCAGTCGTGACCAATTTTTTAATGTCGCAACCTAATCTTCTTATAAATTGTCTTGACCATTAAATTTCTTGTTGCGACAACCCTTTTTCCTCACTTATAAAACAATGTCGCGACAAAGATTTCTTTGTCGCTACCAAGTTATTGTTTCCCCATCTTTCTACAACTTAAAACTGACTTCCAACTCAATTAATCACTCACAACTCAATCAAAATTTTCAATTCAAGCATTGTGAAGACATATTTAGTAACAGAAAATCATCAATTCAATCATGAACAACTATCTCAACACATCAACATAGCATTTAAGCAATTGGCAGCAAATTTCCCCAAACTTAATATATGCATTATCATTCAAAATAAGTTTAGGGAATGAAAATACTCCCCTTACTACATATTTTAATTTGAGATACTCTGTTGTCTAATGAAATTCTTCTTGAATTTTGCTTCATTGTCCTGAAAATAAAACTACTGACATATATAAACTACAACCTCAAACACAAGATTCAATTGAACTACTCAAACTATTAAAACTTTTATGAAAATTCCTGCTTGGGTTGCCTCCTAAGAAGCTGATCAGTTTAGTGTCCTTAGCTAGACATTTTCTATTCTTTGTCTTCTCTTCAGCATTCTTTTTGCTTGCTCCTCTAGTCTGAGCTTTTTACTTATTAATTCGATGCTCATGCATGCTTTGTCCTACATTTTTTTCTTTGCTTCCTTGCAATTCATCCTTGCCTCATTGCGGTTAATTGTGAGATCGTAAATTGACCTGTGAGCCTTCAGCTGGAAATGTATTTAGTTTATTTGCAAGGTTAGGGCTAGCTACCCTACTTGAGTCTCCAAGTTTCTCAATATAGCATTGATATTTGTTTGAACACGGTTATTGCTGGAAATTCTCAAGTTCCTTGAATTTCTCATGCACATTTAGGATCCTTTTGTTTCTATCATGAATTGCAGCACGATCTTGAAGGTTTGGTTCTTTTCTTTACCCTTGATACTCTCCTCATTGTCCTATTTTGTTGCCCCCTCTTGTTGTGGTTCTTCTTGATACCAGGCTAAGTGTAAGCCTGATGGTAGTTCTGTCCATGTCTAGTACCCTGTTGTGCTCCTCCACCATAGGAAAAGCTTTCATAAGTTTCTTAGTCTTTGGTATTTGTAGTGTGTGAGCAAGTTAGGGTTGGAAGCAGAGTGGTAACTACTCATTCATATACTTTGTTTCCTCAACTTGCTAGGGCTCTTCTTCCTCAAACCCTCAACACTTTAGCTACTCCTTTCTTCTCTCATTTCTCGACTTCATGTGTAGTGTGCCTCCTCTCCATTGCTGCTCGGCTTGTTCATTCTTGCATCGAAGCTTAGCCTATGGGCATTTGTAGTTATATCCCGATCAGTGGACCTTTCCCTACGTTCTTTCTTTGCTCACTGAAGATTCAAGATGGAGTCTTGTAGTTACATTTGGCAAAGGAGTCTTCAATAACTTGCCTTGCCTCCTGCACTTCTTCTTTTAAAACCTTCAGACGAATCATCCAAATTACTCTGCATGGAGGTATAATTCATGGCATGAAATAGAAAAATATCCATCGATTTGTCGAGATCTGCTCCCGTGCATGAAACCTTTGTTGGGCATGGTGCCACTAAAAGCATGTATTCTCCCACTTTATGAAAACAATTTTACCTATATCGATTCAGCATATATGTGTTGTATAATTTAGTAAACATCAGAAAATCTCAAGTTTATTAATGTAAACTATAATCTTAGTATATAATAGTTATATATGAGATGATCAAGATTATAGATAATAAACTAAGTTATAAGTAATAAATCAAAAGTAAGGGATCTTTGATCTATAATACTATTAATAATAATTTACTACATAGTTGTATATGAAACAATTTCTTTTACAACTATGCCCTCGAGGATTTCTTTGTTAATTTAATCATGTACGGTGTTTTTCTGAGAGCGGCGGGACTATGGACTGTAATTCCAAGCTCAAATAAATTTGATAATTAATTAAACTCTTTAATCAATTAATCTAAAAATACGAAGCGAACTCTTAGTACAGAATAATTTACGTATTAGTGATACTCAAACGATCCGTGATATGATCATTACATGCAATTCAATCCTCCAAAATTGGTCCATCATTAGAGCTAGGTGAAATTACCGTTTTACCCCTCTAGTGATATCTTTATCCTTAAGTTCCATTAATTCACTAGTGAACAGTTAATTTATAAACCTATTATAAATTAGAGCGCTCAAACTGTTCAGTTCCAAAATTAACACTTAAGAGACTGATTATCAGGCTTCCCTTAAGAAGGTTTTGGATTCCATATACGTAGGGCATGTTCAGGCCACCTATCTCGATGGGCCTCGAGAAATAAGTATTGGGCTTTGTCTTGGGACGGATGTGGTAACCTATGAATCAAAGGCCTGACTGAAATAGGCAGGAGTCCATGGCTACTCAAGATTAGATCAAATACGCATATGATCATCTAGTGACACGGTTTAAACTCTTATTGTAACGGTATATTATTTAGAGTTTAATCCATGTACGAATGCATCTATGTAATCGGATTACATAAAGCATCTCATTTTAATGTCACGCATTAGTAATCCGAATCGAATTCTTGCATTCTTAATGTTTAATTGAATTTGTACTAGTAGTATTAGATCGAATCAGGTACTTTGTTACTATGGGCTGATTTAGTTTATTATCTATAATCTTGATCATCTCATATATAAGCTGTTATAACACTAAGATTATAGTTACATTAATAAGCTTGGGATTTTCTGATATTTACTAAATTATACAACACATGTAAGAATCAAATATAGAAAATTGTTTTCATGAAACTGATGCAAATTACATGCTTTGTTTACCATGCCAAAATAATCTCGCACTAAAGTAGGTGAGACATGTCTCTTAAACCTAGTCCTCCTAAGTGACCGTGAACACCGCTTTCAGGTAAAGTCTTGGTAAACGGATCGCAAGGTTGTATTCAGGCCGCTATCTTTCCTGCGGCTATCCTATGTACGATCTCGTATCGGATGTCTTCCTTTCTATATGCTTTACCTCTCTTGTGACTCCTTGGTTCTTTGGGGTTTGCCATCGCTCCAACATTGTCACGGAGTATAAAACAAGTGATTTTCCATGTTTGGAACTACTTCGGATCAGTGTAGAACTTTTGAAGGCTAAATCGATTCTTTAAATGCTTCACAATACGCTATGTGATGGGCTTCCACCCGCTGGTTGAATCCGTAATCTTAAGATTGTTTGATACTTCTCCATACTCTGGCTCCACCACCAAGAGTGAATATTGACTCGAATATAGACTTTTGACTATCTTTGTACGATTAAAGTAAAATCAATATATCCGATAAGGTTAGTCTCCACACGAGTACACACGAAGCATATAATCTCGTTATAAGATACTTGAGAGAATATGCTTCACTTTGCTATCAGTGACATTCTAGGATTGGATTGGTAATGATTAACCATCCCCACTGCATAATAGATATCGAGGCTCGTACCTGACAGCGCGCCATGTGGCTGCCTACGGAATTTGAGGCATAGGGGAATCGAGTCTGTATCCTCTTCATCTTGGGGTAATCGCAGGACACTTTGCTCCTTGGAAAGGATAATAATTCCATCCCAACTCTCTGGTCGAGTAATACACCTTTCTTGGAATCTTGCATCGAAAATCAGAACTAGCACCTTGTCTAATATAAGATGCTTGAGGACTTGTCAGCTTGTTCTTAGAATCTCTATATAAATTTGGATCCCAGGAAAGTATAGCTTGCTTCTCCCCGAATCTTTCATTTGAAATTTCTCGGCTATCATTTCTTTACGACAATTAATGTTTCTACATCATTCCCAATGAGTAGAATCATCTATGTAAAGAACCAGAAGATACCTTCTTTTCTTTGATGTACTTGTATACCGCAAGGTTCATCAACATTTGCTCAAAACCAGCCCCATTTGATAGTTTCATCAAAGCGAGATTCAGAGACAGCAGGCTTTGCTTCCAATCCATAAATGGACCTAAGCGACTTGCGAGACTTTACGGCTGTTGGCCTTTAATACATAAAACCTTCACGGTTGCATCATGCTTAGATGCTTTCCTCAAGATAGCCATTAAAAAAGCCGATCTTGACATCCATTTGCCATATCTCATAATCGAGACAATGGCTGTGGATAAAAGAATGCGAATAGACTTAAGCATAGTTACTGGCGAGAAAGTTTCTTCTAGTCCACTCCCTCTTTTTGGGTATAACCCTTTGCCACTAGCCTAGCTTTGAAAGTCTCCACTTTCCCATCTATGCCTCTTTTTTTCTTTTGAGAATCCATTTTACATCCTATGGGACTTTGACATCCTCGGGTTGATCTGAGATTCCCAAGCGAGAGTTAAAATTACATGGACTCCATTTCTTGGTTCATAGTATCTTGCCATTTGTCTTTGTTAGAATCATCCATGGCATCACGGTATGTCAATGGATCATCCTGGTTAGTGACTGATACTAGAAATTGTACTTCTCCTTCATGTCCGTAACGGAATGGTAGTCTCATTACCCTCCCACTACGTCAGAGAATTGCAGGGATATTACGAATGAGGAATAGTGGTCTCTTGACTTTACTGAATCGCGTCGATGGTTGATGGTGATTTAAGTCGTCAGTTGTAGTTCCTCCAGTACAACCTTACTGCAAGGTTTGAAGTTTGTCATATAGTCATCTTCGAGAAAAGTCACATTTGACGATACAAATACTTTCTTATACGAAGGGTATAGAGCGAACACTACGCTGTGCCTTTTGGATGCTTCTGAGCATACACATACGTGCGGGGTTCCAACTTCCCGGTCTTTCCTTTCAGCACGTGTGCTGGACACCCCTATATGCGAAAGTGACGTAAACTAGGTTTATGTCCATTCCTGACTCTAAGTGTCTTTTGGATTGACTTAGATGGAGCTACGTTCAAAATGTAGGCAAGTAGTTTGTAGTGAATATCCCCAAAATGAGATTGGTAACGAGGAGTAGCTCATCATTGATCTAACCATATCTAGTAACGTCCTGTTTCTCCTTTCTACAACACCATTCTGCTGTGGTGTTCCAGGTCTTGAGTTGGGATAGGATTCCATGCTCCAACAAATGATCCTTGAACTCTGTATCAAGGTATTCACCTCCTTGATCGATCGGTTTTAGTGATTTACCTAGCGCTTTTAAAAACCGCCATGAATTCTTTTAAACTTTCCAAAAGTCTCAAATTTCTTGTGCATTAGGTAAAACTATAGCCGTATCTTGAATAATCATCGATGAAGGTGACGAAATACCATAACCACCTCTAGCTTGTACACTTAGTGGATGCGCGGGCGTCGCTATGTACAGAGTTGAAGGAGTTCTTTTGGATCTCTAAGCCCTTTGCGAAGGTCTCTTGAAGATCATTTTACCTTCTAAGCAGGATTCACAAATAGGAAAAGTTCAACATTTAGCTTTCTTAAAGGACCGTCCTTTGCTAACGAGTTTATTAATGAGGTTAATGTGCTTTAACACAGATACCCAATACGATGTTATCACTATAGGAAACTTTTTGACGTTTGTTAGATTTGGATGTTCTACTTTGAATAATTTTGAATTATTTAATGATCGCTCAATTGGCCTTAAGACGTATAGCCCATTTTTAGGTTTTTCATGAAAAATATCTAAACCATTTCTTGAAATAACAATCTCATTATTATCAAAAATCTTAAATAGTATTCATGTAACATGAGAAATAGAATCAAATTTCTCTAAAACCAGGAATAAAAAATACATTGTTCAAAACAGAATTTATTTCCTTAAAATTTAAATGGAGAGCTCCCCCTTGCCTTTCTTTGAGACGACCTCACACTTTGCCCTGACTCTCATAGTAAATCACATCTGACAAGTTCCCTCGAAGAACTAAACATTTGCAAACAAGAACAAACATGGTTAGTGGCTCCTGAATAAACTATACAAGGTGACAATCATCTTCTACTAAGCAGGCTTTTGAAACCAGTAAATCATATTTACCTTTCTTTTTGTTCTTCAATTCGGAGAGATACTTGTTATAGTTTCTCTTCCAGTGACCTTCAACCCCGCAATGGAAACACTTTCCTTTAGGCTTCTTGTCCTTAGGGTTGTTCTTTCCTGCCTTTGGTTCCTTTCTTTGGGTTGTGCCCAACCGGACACCTTGTGTGTTCTTCCTCTTTTATTCTTGCTACCATAAGAGGAATACATGGCTTATGCTCGACAACATTTGCCATACTTTATTTGGGCTTTAGTCTTGCCATGGCCTGAGTCTGCGATTCATTCAGGAGGCGAGGTCATGTTGTGCTGCGGCTTGTTCATAACTATAGTTAGTGATGAGCTGCGAGCCGTCGGGGACTGAGATAGCGCCACCTTGAGTCACCGCTTATGATGGTGGCTATGTATCTCGCCTCGTGCGTCGGGTTGATCATGTTCAAAAACATGTTCTGTGAGAAACCTTTCTTCATCTTAAGCGTTCAATGTGGCTACGGTCAAAGCTTCATGGCAACCTTTGGTCGGTGTTGCTTGAACATGGCCGGGGAGAGATTCCATATCTCATATGCGATCTCCATGTCCTTATGCTTCTTCCTAAAAGACATCATTCATGCTAACATGCATGCCAACAGCAGACTGTTGTTAGGTGAATCCAACTATCATATCTTTCTCATACGATACAAGAGCATTGGCGAGGGCTGCGGAGGACATTCCTCGAGTGAGCGAACTTTTGGTTCTCACAAATTAATACTAATAATGCGTTTGACTTCCATTTAATGAAGTTATCACCACTCGATTTTTCATTAGCGATCGGCGATAATGGGGTTGTTTGATGACATGATTGCTGTTAAATAGCTTAAACAATTACTATAAATGAAAATAAATATCCTGAAGCTTTGGAAAAGTAAACGTGATGCATGAATGCGACAAGTAAAACACATAAAGTACCATACTAATCACGATAAATTGATTCCAACAATTAATATGAATTAGTAGGGTCCGTCATACCAATTTCAAAGTAGAAAACTTTGAGACTATCTCAAATTAATAAGCAAAAATCAAAATATCTGCATTTTCTTTTACTTATTAACTCTTGTCAAAATTTGAATTAAAGGTATGATGAGCAGGTTTAACCATACTTATGAGTGTGTGACCCATTATTTCAGATTTAATGACTTAACTCAAAATTGCCGTCGTAGGGTAGGACAATCCTGAAATACATCACTCAATCCTATCTCTAAGGAAGTCAACCTTGATATTAATATAGATAGAAACCCTCCATAGGGAGGACGAAATCTAAGTGTTGCTAGACCCTATCTATATCTCACGGTGTTGCACTAATAATGGAGACCGTAGGATATATTGTTATATAACCTTCTCCCACTCACTATTTTGAAATAAGTGTTTTCTATTTATAAAACATCATGTCTTATATCTAATAATTATTATATCCTATATAATTAATTACTAAGATATGAACTCAATCAAATTATGAGTCCAATCCCTATTTAGTAGTAAGTTAATTGAACAATCTAATCCATAAATTCGTGGGCCTAACTATTAAGGTAAACCTAGTATATAAAAATAGTTGGGCACAGTCAGCCATTAATCAATGAATCTATTTTATTAGCGTTGGAAAAATCTGATCTTTTCAAGATGATACGCAAAACCCTAAATTAAATTAATGTGAATTTTACCAAGTTTAGCTAATTAAACTAAGCACATTATTTAATTATTTGTTCCATCAAAGATGAACAAGATAAGCACATAGGACAATCCTAATTATCATGTTCTAGAAAAAATGATATGTATGCAAAAGCATCAAATGTGAGAATTCATGTATGGCATGTTAAATGCATGGACATGTTATCAATTATATCAATAACAATAAAGAATAAAATAAATAAATAAAAGAAAGTGGGCCGAGTGTCTTGTGTATTTCTAAAATTACAACCCTTGTAAATAAAATAAATAAAGAAATAAATTACAAAGTTAGGGTTTTGCAGTTACATAACTCTCTTATCTGCTTCAACTCTTTGTACAAACTTTGATCTGACTCTTGATTGATAGCTCAAAGGCTTCTTTTAGGTAAAATTCAATAACTCTTTATTGACAAGGCCCAAGCCTAATTTTTTTTCCATGAGACCCTAAAACACTTTTAGCCCTTTTGGACTTGGGTCACAGTCACCACTATGGTCCAACAGCCATAGGGCCTAGAAAATAAAGTAATGAAGAGCCAAAAAGAATAGGAAACAAAGTTGTTTCTCGTCATCCCGTATCCCTGAACATATTTTCGTATTTTAGGCATAACTTTCTTTCTAGATGTCCATATAGACGATTTTGAAGAGTATAGAAAATTTGAGAGGTGGCTTTCTGATCCATATGTTGATCACTTTCTAGATCTCAATATGATCTTCTAGTGCGCATATTTTTACAAAAATAAATTACAAAAAAAACCTTATGCCCCATTATGGCTTACATACATAAGATCTAAAAAAAAAAAAAAAAATCAACAAATCTTAACCCAAAACACCATACAATTAACGACCCTTTAAAAATTCCATACATTCAAACATTCATCAATATATAACAATTGTACATCCACAAGATTATCAAATAATGCAATAATGCTACATACACACATTAATGTATATACACATAGACCGCTTTGAACCTAGCCCCCAGTTTGTTCTCAAATCCACGGCTCCACTACCAAGGCTACCAAAAACTCTTGAGGAAAGGTTGTTAGTCAGTTGGAGGTTGTGCCCATCAGCATTTGGAATTACTGCGTAGAGCAGACGCCTCCTTCATTAAGGGCGGAAGAGTTGAAGGGAAAGGCCCCGAGGCTGAGGGAGATGGAGATTCTTTGCTTTCTAATGTCGAGCTTATGGCTGGCGCGGTCTCGTCCATTCTTAGGGAATCTGACCTCAAGAGGTCGGGTGTCTTTCCCGTTGAGGAAGCCTTGACTCTGTCCCTCCAGGGGGTCGCCTCTGTAAGTCCCGGTGTCTCATTGTGTTTGTTGTTATCTTGGGCCGGAGTTGCATATTGACTCTAAAGTGGGTATTGGCGGTGGCTGCTTGAGAGTTTGGCGAGAGGGCCCCGAGATCGAGACGAGGTGCGTCAAGCCGCCTATAGTCCTATAAAGGCGAGTGAGGCGCTCGTTTACGACGACGGCTGGTCGAGAGTCTGGGGATATGTGAGGAGGGTCGTGAAGCAAGTCAGACCTGAAACACACCGTAATCGGCGGCGCGGGCGAGGGTAGGGAAGGAGGGCTTTGGGAGGCGACTGAGAAGTGGCTAAGGTCGGGCTTTGGGAGTCAAAGTCGGGTACATCAGCTACTAGGATGACTGCTAGATGCCCGGGGGTGGAATTTCTGGTGCCCGAGTGGGCCCGGGCTATCGGTGTAGACTCTGTCGTCCCAGAATGAGCTGCGGGCAACTAGGGAGGAGTTGCAAGTTGTTAGAAAGCGGCTGGCGTAATAGGCGGCCTTGGCAATGGAGCTCGTCGCCGAAACTACGAGGTTGCAAGCTACATTTGAGCGCCCGACCAAGGAGTGCATGGAGTTCTGAGGTGACCTTGCCAAAGGTAAGAGACTGCGGTTGTTCAAAGGAGCGGGGCTATAGCGTGTACGAGGATGGGGTGCACTCAATGGAGAGCTACGGATGGCATTTCAAAGGAGGCTACTAGCGCCTGCAGGGCTTAGTTTCAACTTAGAGCCTCCCCCAGTGACGAGAAGGCGAAGAGAAGAGACAGCACTAAGCGAGCAACTACGAGATCCAAATACTCTGATATTGAGGCCCGCTCCTTCTTCTCCTTGACATCCCGGGCACTTTATATAGCTTTAATTTTTTTTTTTTTGTCGGGCTTCGAGCACGTGTAACATTGTTATTAATGGATACCCATTTTTCCTTTATTCCCTTTAGTTCTCCTTTTTCTCTCTCTCTCTCTCTCTCTCTCTCTCTCTCTCTCTCTCTCTCTATATATATAACATATATATATATATATATATATATATATATATATATATATATAACTATACTTCTTCCTTCATATGCTATATATATATATATATATATATATTTCTAGGGTTGCTACACAGTACATACTGGATTATATGGCCCTTCCTGAGTGGTTGAGTTCTTGAAATCCGAGCCGCCGAGGTTTCATGGGCTGAATGCTTGAGCTGAACGACTCTTGAGCTACGTAGCCGTCTTGAGCTTGTATCGAGCAAATTTGAGACTCAGTGTCTTTCCTTTGCACGGCGAGCAGGCACTTTTTTTGGAGCTATACGGCTTGAATTGAGTAGTTGGGCTTTCCAAACTAGGTCGTTGAGGCTCTATAGGCTGAATTGCTTGAGCTAAACTGACTCTTGGGCTACATGGCCTGCGCTGAGTAGTTGAGCTTGTCAAAGTATTTGGTTGTTGAGGCTCAGTGGGCCTGCAGGGCCCCTTCTTGGGTGAAGAGCTTTTCGGTGTTGAGGGCTCGCGAGGCTGAAGAGCTCTACAAACTGGGTCGTTGATGCCTTATGGGCTGGCTTGCTGAGTTAGAGCTGACTCTCGCAGAATTTGCGTAGCTGTCTTTGACCAATTTGAGCTCGTCAAGGCGGTGTTGAGACTCGAGTGGGCCCCAAGGGCCTTCTTGAGTTGAAGAGAGATTTTTGGCTTTGCTTGAGGCCTAACTAGTGAAGAGCTCACGCAGGCGGGCACGTTGAGGCCTTACTGAGCTGAGAGCTATCATACGGCCCAGACCTTAGAGTATATGGAATAAGCTTGCTGATGGCCCGACTCTTGGGTGCATAGCCTGTGCTGAGTAGTTAAGCTTGTCAAACTGAGTTGTTGAGGCTCCGTGGGCCCTGGGGCCTTCTTGAGTTGAAAAGCTTTTCGGCGTTGAGGCGAGGCGAGTTAGCTCTCACTGGCCCCGGGCCTCTGGGCCTTGCGTGAAGAGCTGCGTGGCCCCGGACCGTGAGGCATTGCGAGGCCCCGAAGAGCTCTGGTGACTTGTTGTGTGCAGCCGTTTGACCTCAACTTCTTGGGAAATGGCGAGTATCTTTAATAATGATTCCTGGAGGATTGGAAACGACGGTGTGCTTTTCCAAGTGCTTTGCCTTCTTTATAAATGGTGCCTCCTTTGCTATGGAGTCCACACTTCCCATTTTGGGGCGTAACTGGAACCTGCGAGTAATGAAGCATCAAGGCTTGGTCGTCTTCGCAAGGGATCCGTCTGGGGATTCTGGGCCGGTGTCTGGTTTCGGCTCTCGCCTACTTGTAGGAGTTATGTTTTTCCATAGTCCCCCCTTTTGTGGGAGTTATGTTATTCCCTAGCCCCGTCCGATGACGGAATTGTGCTAGGGAGTGCATCCGGAGAAAAGCGGTGTATTTAAAGAAGAACTTGTTAGTACTGCTTTCTCCTTTTTCCCCTCTTCTTCCTCTTCTTTTTCTTTCTCCTTCTCCTTCGCACTCTCTCTTCCTCTCTTTCTCTTTTTCCTTCTCACTCCCTCTTCCTCTCTTTCTCCTTCTCCTTATCCTTCGCACTCTCTCTTCCTCTCTTTCTTCCTCTTTCCCATCTCTTTTTCTCTCTCTTAAGATTTTTTTTTTTAGGGAACTGTTTGTACTGTTTGTTTCCGAGATGTAAGGAACTACACTGCTGATTGTAATCAAATGTACCTTCATTGGAATAAAGAGAAAATTTTCTTTTCGAATCATGAATTTGCGCATTCTAATGTATGTAATTTTCTCGTACACTCCCTGGCTAAGACGTTTGAAAAAATAAATATACAGTTCGTCATCCGAAAACTGATAATATTTTATTACAAGCCGAGGCCTATTGATAAAAACGTTTAAGGTGTTCAGCATTCCATGTATGGGGTAGAATTTTCCCTTCCCTTGTCTACGGGTTTGTAATTTCAGATGCGATGTGCGGGAATGCGATCTCGGGGCCCTCCCGGTTAGATACAGTTTTCCATGCTGGATTCAGCTCCTTCACAGCGGAAGCTTTTAAGACTAGGTTGCCCGGCTTGTAATTCCTGGGTTTGACTTTTTGGTCGTAGTACTTCCTTTGGTAGTCTTTGATACGCTTTAGGACCTGCTCACGCTTTTCATCTAGGAGGTCCAAGTTTAGGCGGAGAGCCTCTTCGTTATGTTCCACACTCGTGGTCGATCCTTAGGGATTTTAATGGAGCCGGCAGGGGCTCGCCTCACGTGCCAAAAGCCAAAGCGAATAGGGTTTCATGCGTGCGTTAACGTGGTTGCCGTATGCCGCGCACCTCGGGAGGCATTCTACCCATTTGCCTTTAAGATCCTCTAGTTTGGTCTTCAATGCTGCTTTAAGGGTTCGGATGGTGACCTCTGCTTGCCCATTAGATTGTGGATGCGCTGGGGATGAGTAATAGTTCTTGATCCCGAGCTCGGTACAGAAATCCCTGAACTTAGGGTTATCGAATTTTTTTCCGTTATCAGATACCAGGGCTCTTGGGATACCAAACCTGCATATTATGGAGCGCCAGACGAAGTTGCGTATCTTCTGTTCGGTGATAATGGCCAGAGGTTCGGTTTCGGCCCATTTGGTGAAGTAATCCACCGCTACGATGATAAACTTGCACTGGCTCTTTCCAATGGGCAGAGGTCCCAATATGTCCAACCCTACTGCTGGAAAGGCCAGGGGCTTGTGACTGATGTCAGTGGCTCGGATGGGAGGTAAGAGATTTTGGCGTGTTCCTGAAAAACTTTGCACTTTCTGACTAGTTCCGTTGCGTCCCTGAGCATTGTGGGCCAATAGTATCCTTGCCTTAAGGCTTTTCCCGCCAATGCCCGAACTCCGATGTGGTTCCCACATATGCCTTCATGTATCTCCCTTAGCACGCAATCGTCATCTTTCCCTGCAATACACTTTAGGATGGGCGTGGAGAAACCTCGCTTGTAGAGGCTTCCCCTGTGAATAACAAACCTGGCCAACCTCGTCCTTAGCTTAGAGGCTTCTTTCGGGTCATTTGGTAGCAATCTTTCTATTAAGTAGTCCCCGAATGGGGTCCGTCGGCTCGGTTCGACGCGGAGCCTCATGTGATTGAGGTGCATGGGGGCTGCGGGGTGTTCGACGGTGTCGATCTGAGATCTTCTTGGGAGGTGTCGCTAGCTTTAACCCAGGTATGCCTTTCGGGGGTTCTGCGTTGCAGGTATGCGTCGAGCCAGAACCGGCCACGAAAAATTTTCAGTAAATCCTGTACCTTTTTGAGGTATAGGATCATTCTCTCACCTTTGGCCTCGTAGGTGTCTTCTATTTGATTTACTACCTTTGGCCTCGTAAGTGCAAATTTGATATCTATTCCTTCTGGGGAGGTCAGGATTAGTCCGGCTCCACTCCCTTAAGAGTTGGCGGCTCCGTCTACGGATAGCTTCCAGATGTGGAGGTCAGGCATCATGTGCGCCTCGAGGTGGGCTCACGGTGAGGTGAACTACATGATGGAAATCGCGAGACACGCCCCTTTTGTTGCGGGTTGCGACATATCGATGTCGAACCTAAACAGCTCTATGGCCTTCATCCAACCTCCCTGAGGTCTCTGGTTTGTGTAGCACTTGCTTCATCGGGTATTCTGTTGTGACTTCAATAGTATGAGCCTGGAAATAAGGACGGAGCTTTCGGGTTGTGGTTACCAAAGCTAGGATTAGTTTCTCCATCTTCCAGGGTACCCTTGCCACAACTCACCTCTCGAGCTCAGGTTGCAATAGTAGGCGAGTCTTTATCTGTGGTATTTGTCTTTGACAAGGACAATGCTGGTCGAGAAATCGACCTTTGCCAGTGCGGTAGAGCTCCTCGCCAGGGCTCACCGGGATGGGAGAGCTTCGGATCTTTTCAAAGCCCAAAATGCTTCATCATAGCCTTGAATCCCATTGGAAAGCTTTCTTTCAGAACTTGGAAAGGCTAGCATTTGTCGGCCTTGGTCTGAGCAGAAGCCTTGACTATTCTTCTAGTTAGACGTTGGACCTCCTTTATGTTTGATGGTGGCGGCATGTCGAGCACAACCTTTATCTTGTCTAGGTTTGCCTCAATTCCTTGGCTGTTGACTATAAAACCTAAGAATTTTCCGGTTGATACTCCGAAGGCGCATATGGCTGGATTCAACTTCATGTTGTATTTTCTCAGGATCCTAGAGCATGGACCAGTTCAGGGTATGTGGGTGCGGCTGGGAGTTGACTTTGACATGTCATCTAAACGTACACCTCTATGGATGCTCCCCATTTGCTTACGGAACATCTTGTTCCCTTCCGACCCACCCCTCACGGTACATAGCTCCTGCGTTCTTTAGCCCAAAATGTATCACTCTATAGCAATGAGGTCAGCGGTGGCAGTGGTATTTTCCTGGTCATCGGGATCCATGTTGATCTGGTTGTAGCCGGAGAAAGCGTCCATGAAACTGAGGAGCTCATGTCCGGCTGTGGCATCTACGATGAGATTGATCCGTGGTAGAGGAAAATTGTCCTTTGGGCATGCTCGATTGACGTCAGTGAAGTCGATGCAAAGTCGCCACTTGCCGTTTGCTTTTTTGACGAGCACGACGTTGGCCAGCCATTCTGGGTACTCTACTTCTCTGATTGCCCCTGCCTGGAGGAGCTTGTCGATTTCCTCGTTGATTGTTTTATCTTTAGACAAAGCTCCTTCTTTTTAACTTGGTGGTTTGAAAGATGGTGACGTTTGCTTTGTGGTGAATATCATGTGGGATCAATTCCTCCCATATCCGCTTGTTTCCATGCGAAGACATCCTTGTTATGTTTCAAGAAATGGATAAGGTGGCCTTTGGTGTTCATGAGAAGCTTGGGCCGACGTAGCGGGTGTTCGAGTCAGTGTCGATGGTACGGGCTCTATGGCTCTTCAGAACTGGTCGGGCATTTACCTCGTCGAGCATGTCGGGCCTAAATCCAAGCTTATGTTATGTCGGCCGCCTTTTTGCTTCATGGGCTAGAGTAACACTGTGACGGGACCGACCCGAATACCACTCCCGAATTCCCGGGTGGACAAAGCTGGTGAAGTGCTTTATCTGATCCACTAAGGAAGATGCGATTGGAACTCCGCTTTAAGGAGAGGAAATAAACACATTACGACAATTTAATATCCCAGTGTATAAAAAGACCCACTACATATATAGATACGAACCCGCATAAAAGTTCGTCTGAATATCGAGCATTCTAAGGTATTTGCGAATTTAGGGATCTGATTAGAGATAAATAAGTCCAATAAAACAAACGGATAGATGCGATAGAGTACTGCAGCTGTGGCAGGAAGAGCGGTGTTGGATCTGGCGCGAAACAAGCTCTACGAATTGCCTGGACCTAGGGAACAGATTTAAAACAATAAACGTGAGATAATAAATCCCAGTGAGTGGCATAATTTATAAGAAAATAATGTTTTTATTTTCGAACATTTAGTCTCTCAAAACCTCACGTCCACTACGTTGTAATGTTCTCAGTTTGGCATTTCACAAACCCAACTTTACTTAAGTCCAACATATGTAAATCATCTTCGACAATTTGAAGCGATACAATATTAAAAACTATAATCGGCTGCATGCACCTGACATAAGCGAATCATCAGCATGTATAGCCACCGTGAAATAAAGTAACCATGAAATGCACCATAACCTAAGTATTAAAATAGTTATACCATATTAGAAATCAGCGTGCCATACCATGTAATAATCATGGCGTCGGTGCGATGGAGCCTCACGACACCGTGGCAGCTAAAGCACGTGGTTACGCATGACCATCACGTGGCAGCTGTAAACCTCGGTGGGCAGGCCATCACGTGGAAACTAATAAACCTCACTACAACAAAAATGGTTTTATCGAACGTTTGACTTATGTCGTAATAGGCAAAAAAAATATCACTTTAACTTTATACCCACATTTTTACTAAATGTTGTTTATATGTTGCTAGAGCGATGTCACTTTGAAGTACATAACATCCGCAAAGCAAATGTCGGTATATGCACCTTGTGACGTATCTTGACATTTGGAATGTTGTGCCGATCCTTTCAATTTTATGTTGTCATACATCGTCGTTCTGACATTTTATTACGATCCTTAACTATACTATTTTTGATACTTTCAGAATTGTCACCATATTAGTTATTATGATAGAACTTGTGACATGTTTAAGTGTTATTAAGATTCAAGTCATTCTGAAATTAATATTGTGTCATAATACCGCTATAATGACATGTTTTTGTGTCGGCTCCCGATATAATGGTTCGACACTTCCAAATATTGATGTATTAGTTTATTATGATATGACTTCTAACATTTTTAAATCATTGTGACATCCATTCAGTTACAATATTATTATGTGTCATTGTATACTGTGATGACGACATTTGGTAGTGTCGCTTGAACATAATGTTTCGATACATTTAGTTGTCGTCATATCAATCTTTACAATGTTACTACTAACGTTTGTAAGTGTTACTGAAACAACTCCATTACAACAATATGACGTGTCATAATATATAGCCACACCATTACGCATATAATTGTCATTTTTATCATTATTATTAAACTCTTTACCTACATATAAAGTAATTAATATATGTATACCATGCCATATTTATATTAATTGAAATAGAGAAATCGTCGATGAAATATGCATACTGTATAAATAAGACATTTAAATTTATCGATAAAAGTTTATATATGATATAAGAATTACAAAATAAAACAATCTTATGTTATTAAATAATATAAAAAGCATTATCCGTATTCTTAATCCAACACATAAGTCAAATATCTAAATAAAATAAAATAAATATTAAACTATATAAATTAAACTAAGTAAAGTATTTCTTCAAATCGCAACTTCTTCGGTTGTAGCACCGTCCTTTGTGCGATATCATTGACTTCTTGACTGTAGTCGTTAAAATTGCAACTTGTTATGCAAGCTCCTTGTTGGGCTCATTCATCTGTTCTTCACTAGCTTCTTTCTCAAGCATTTTGGGACTGATTTCGAAACCCATTCCTCGGACACGACCATTTTGCATCTTCTTTCAAAGGAACTATAGCCTCATCCGCTTTAGAAGTTTCACCGTTTTCTTTATCGACGGTTAAAAGTTGTTCAATTTTTCTGCAAAATAGTCGATCCTAAGCCATACAAATATCAACAACAGCGAATTTTAAATTATTCAAAATGACCAAAGAGTGATAAAAATAAATTAACTAAAGTTGCTACAGATTCCGAAGATACATGCGATCCGTCCTTATGCTTGTGATACTTCAAAAAGATTTTTATTCAGAGCAATTGACCGCCCATTTTCTTAAACTACTTAGTAAACACAACATTAATCATCACACTTCAATTCAATTTCAAATAAATAAATAACATTTCAAAATCAAGATAATTCAAATAAATAAATAAATAAAATTTTGGATAGTAAAAATTAATACCTCTACTCCGACTCTTGAGCATATAGAAATAGTCTCAAAGTATATGACATTTTCATATGTGACCTTATGTCCTTTTTGGATATCAAGCTGGAGGACCCCATTGCAGAAGTTTCTAAACGATTTCACTTAGGAAACATAAACATTAAAACATATGCTACATTGCAAGCTTACCTTCGCTTTTTGGATGGGTCGACCTCTTGATTCAATCCTTCATATCAACAGTAGATGTCATGATCTCTGCATAGTACAAACGTTAAATTTTACAAAATCAAAGATCAAACAGTAAGATTAAAATATAGGAAAAAACAAACAAAAAACTGAGAACTACTTTTCTCGTGGCCAATCCATTGTTTTTCGAGTTTGTGATAGTGACAAAACGGTAGCAATAGTTGCGAGACAAAGATACATTAATCACGGTGACTGCCAAAATAAACTCTTAAGATGTTGATCTGATCCATAAGGAGTTAAATATATAAAATAAGGTAATGCCATGTATGGCGAGTACCAATTATAAGAACGAGAAATTACGACGAGAGGATAAGAAGAATAAGAAGATATTTTGTATGTCCAGGAGGAATATGAAGTGTGCATATACGTAGTCCAATATTGGACCAAGACACAATTTCCAAACAATATGGAATTCTCTAGAATAGAATGCGGGTTGATGGTAGAAATCCGTGACATAGAAATTCAATCTATATATTACAATACGAAATACAAAAGCAGATCTCTGACACATTGAGAGCTGGAAAAAAAAAAAAAAGTTTACTAAAATGCATGCAAATAAAACTACCTTAGCATTAAAAATTAAGGTATACAAAAAATAAAAAGATGTGTAGCTCTTAAATCTAAAACTCAATATAATCGCATAAATGGGTGAGAAGTGCACAATGGCTTTTTAGATGAAAAGCCTAAACATATATCTGAGTGGTAAGACAAAATATTCAAGTGGATTAGCAGCATAAAGCGATGAGGATAAACCATTCACAATAACACGAAGAAACACTTTGCTAAAGTAAGAAAAGTAAGCAAAGGAAGCGCCTAAATGCTAAAACCAGCGGAAAAATGTTAAATAAAGGAGGAAATCAAACTTCAATACCTTCTGGATAGATATGAATTCAACCAAATACTATGAAGGAGGAAAATCTATGATAAGAACATATAATTCTATTTACTCAATAGACAACCTAGGGCTAATGAAGGGACTAATTATAAGCCTTTTACATTCAAACTACAAATATGGAAGGCATGAAAAATGAGAGGAGTTAATGAAATTAACATTGCACGATGGAAATTATAGGATACGTAGAGGATCTAAGGAATACGACTCCTAGGGCCAAGGAAACTCCACTGCATTGTCTTCTTTGCATGCATGCACAAACCAACACCGCGATAATATAACGGATCAAAAACTCAGGCTAAACCGATTTGATAACAATATAAATCGAGTAAATTAAGGCATATTGGGAGATGCATACAGAATATCTCAACCCCGAATCCCAAAACGCCCAACCTGAGATCCAGCCTAAACTGGTTTCCCGAAAACAAGTAAAATAGAAAGAAATTAAAAAAGGCAAGATCTAGAGGCTCAGTGAACCGGTTAGACCAGAGTTACTGACCTGTCACAACCTAGTGGGAGTAATTTACGCTTTTATCTGCTAGAGTCCGAGGCAATCCTAGATATGAACTTTCAAATTTAACTTTTTTTTTTAAGTTGCCACAGAATCTCGTAATCAAGCGGAGCATACGGGAAAACTTATGAATGACAAGCGAAGTGAAAGAAGTGAAGAGAATACATACAGCATGAGTTAAAATGAAAAACAAAGGAGCCTTGGTGTTGGAGTTTGAATCAGGTTGTCTTATGGTTCATGGTGTGCCCATGTTATTCACTCACCCGATGGGTTCCTCCATGGCAAACGGCCCTGAGCCTAAACTACTTAGGATGAGATAACGAAGAGTGAAATAGATGACAGAAACGGGTGCCTGCTTAATACTCTGTCTTCCTTTATATACACAGCCTCAACCTTTAGTTTTTGTATTTTTTTAATAAGAATTATTTACACATTATATTAAACTTTGAATAATGATTGATTATTTTTTTGTTTTGTTTGATTTAATTAAAGAATTTTGAAACCCTAAATTTCACAACTTGTAATTTTTTAGTTGACAAAAATATCTCGGTGTGCCTTAATGAGTTATTTTCTAAGAAAAAACATGAAATCATTAGATTTGTAAATTTTGAATTATTTGTATATTTTAACCAAATATTTTTCTATTATCGATAAAAGTATAGTAAATATAGGGTAACCGCTAGCATACTAATGTAATATTATATTTAAATCTTTTATTAAACATATGAATAAGAAGTAGTAAGAGACTAGATCATTATATTAAAAAATAGAATAGATCATAAAATCTTTTTAAAACGGTAGTTTCATTTAATAATATCATTTTATAAAACATGTTTTTTATTCTTGAAAAAAAAAAAAAAAACAAAGAAAGCATTCTTGTATTGTTTATAAAAAAAACATTATTGAATATGTAAAGTGTAAGTAAAAAATTAGGGAAAAATACGTGTACTAATATATGTACATAAGTGATCAAGAAAAGTAAAACAGAGTTGATCTACTTTAGGGGTAGCATAAATAATATATCTCTATTTTTTTATTCTAAAAAATCATAAATTTTTATTATTTATTTAGTCATAAATTTTAATTTATTTACTTTTTATCTACTAAGTTGGCAACCGATCACAAAAAATACAAAAGATGTTAAAACGTCCATTACTGTTATTCAATCTAATTGGATAGCAGATTTTGATATTTTTTGTTGGATGTGTACAATCGGTAGTGATATTTTTAAGCGATGTTTGTTAAATTGCCACAAGTAATGTCACTAACATTGTCTGTTGCGCGATATTTTGTGGAGCAGTCACTATATGTAGCCATGGCAAAGTACATGGTCCCTCTAGCTATGATTTATAAAATGACAGGCTTTTACAGATGTCATAATGAATTATCGACATATATACAAGTATCGCTACAAGCGTTGACACCGAAATATCACCACATTTACATTTTGTTTAATTGTGGGTTATACGTCACAAAACATAGCAATGTTTATTAAATTGCCACAAACAATGTCACTAACATTTTTTTGTATTACAACAGTTTGACGAAAAGTCACCGTACACATCGCAAAATATAAATCTAGAGCAACACTTTATAAAACATCTTTTAAATGTCGTAACAAATTATCGACATATATATATGTATTGCTCAAAACGTTGGGACAAATTAATTTGTAACTACAATTTATATAATTGTTGGTTATATGTCACAAACATAACAATGTTTATTAAAATGTCGTAGAAGATGTCGCTAATATTTGCTATATTGCAACATTTGTTAAATTATCACAAAAAGTATCACTAAAAGGTTTCTGTATTACAATATTTTATGGAATGGTTGCTAAAATGTTGGTTTATATCATTTAAGTGATGTTTACAAAAAATGTCATCTTAGTAATGTGGCTATAGACCATGTGAAACCCCAAAAAATCCAAGATTTTGGATAAAGGGTAAAATAGAAATTTCGGTTGAAAATCGAATTTTCTAGATCTCGGATAATGACGGTTCTCGGGTTGAAATCGTCTCCACGAAATTTAGCTACATGTCGAGATTTCGTTGAATTCGAGGTGGTCGGTGTTTCACGTTTTTCGAGGCATGGGGTGTCGGATGACACATGGCAAGATAAGGAGATGCCACTTGGCACCATAAAGGTGTGACACTTGGCACTAAAAAGTAATGGCTCACAATTAGCCATGTGGGAGAAGGGATTCCATGGCTCACATTGAAACACTTGAGTGCATGATGTCATTAAAGTGGATTATGAAATAAAAGTAAAGAGATGGAAAAAGGGAGAGCCATATATTTGGCTTGAGGAAGGAGGGGAGGAAATTTCCTCCCATTAACCGGATGATGATTTCTCCAAAAGGGTGAGAAAATGACCAATAAGGAGAAGAGAAAATGAAAGGAAAATGAGAAGAGAAAAGAGAAAAAGAAAAGAAAAGCAAAAGTAAAGAATAAGCCAGGAAGAGGCATTATAGAGGAAGAAAGAAATTGGATGCGAAGAACATTGTTTCTTTTTTTAGAGAAGAACGTCTTCCTTCTCTCTAGATTTGTAAGCGATCCGACCGTCCGGATTAGCCCGAGACAATAAGGAAGTGTTACGGAAGGTTAAATGCGTGGACTCAGGTTTTGAGTTTCTTCCAGCTAGAGAGAGGTAGGATATTTTCCTACTTGGTTTACTTTTAGCCTAAAGGCTTTATAATGGTAGAGGTTGCTTGTGGGAGGCCATGAGAGGCCATGTAAATTAGTTCCAAACCTTGGGACTAAGGGGTATGGATTTCATGACCGGTTGCATGACTGTGAGAGTTAGGGTTTTACTAGAAACTAAAAGTTTCTAGATGTTGTGATTTGTTGATGAGATGACAATGATTGGAACCAATATGGTTCATGTTGTGAAGGGGGCCGTGAGGTACCCTGTTGAATGGTCCCAAGTTGAGACCTCGTTGTGTGTTATGACTTGCTTTAATAACATGCAGTGGTGTGGAAATGTGATATTGATGCATGCTTTTTGATGTATTAATATGTTTTGCATGGAGGTAAATTATATGTATCAATTATAATTATCCATGGTGTGTAAATGTTTCATGTAGTGCTCGTTCATTGCATGCCAGCATGAGGAAAATACGTGGCATCATGCATTTCGCATATGCACGGTCACATCGCGTCGAATTCGGGTGTGGAGTGCGAGGGTAAAGGTTTATTCATTAGTGTTGGTGAGTGGAGTCGTGAGCACAAGGGAAAAATGGGACAAAGTCTAAGTGAGATTCGCGAGTGTGTGTAAATGATCAAAATGATAAATTACATGTTTTGGTGCAGGAACAAGTTGGGGTAGATCCCCCCCGGGTGAAAGTCACAATTTATTCACGGTTGAACATGAATCCAGAAGCTGATACCGAGTTCGTGAAAATCATTGTTTGAAAAGGCGTCTGGCGTCCTCACGAATTAATAAACAGGAAATCAGAGTGGCCTGAAAATAAAGGAAAAGAATCAAAATCAGTTTTTGATAAATAAGTGGAGGTTTCAATGGACACGGAGGTCAGGGTGTGTGACTGGTTTTATTTCACATTGGCATTCGGGTGTGAGGAGTCGGTTGGGACTCGGGTGGTGAAGCGTGAGGGTCGTATCTCATGCGTGATGAACATTTCATGAAAATAATTGTATGGAATGTGATTGATTGTTGAATTATGCCATTGCATATTATGCATTTTAGGTGGGGGAGTAACCCTTGTGGGAAAGACTTTCTAGGCTTTGCTCACGTCGATGGGACCCTTTAATTACGAGATACTATCGGGAGCCCCGTATTTCGATGAGGTAGTTTTGAGAAGAAATAGGGAAATGTGAACTTTAAGTAAATATTTGTAAATATGTATAAAATCTTTTGTGAACAAACATGAAAACTATGAGAATATAGTTGAGATATTTGTTTTATGAGTATGGATGTATGGGCCCCATGTGGCTATTTTTACTCACATGTGTGTGTCTGTGTCAGAGACACATATAGATTCCGTAGGTTGACGGGTAGTCAGGTTTGGAAAATGGGGCGTCACGGACGGAATTGTTAGTGCCTCGAGGTGGGCAAACCATCGCGTGGCAACTAATAAACCTCCGGGTAAACCAGGCCATCGATGGCACTGTAAACCTCAGTTAAACCTGGCCATCACGTGACACCCTAATAAACCTCGGGTGAACGGCCGTCACATGGCGACTAATAAAATCGTTCCCTTTCTCCACACATGTACTTTCCGACAATCACGAAGTATCAGTCATTCCACAAAATCTCAAGATCCATATTTTTCCCCAAAGCGATAGTTTTCGGGTGGTTTTACAGCGCCTCCGATCCCACGTACCCAAAATAATTCCGAAATACCACGGACTCGTCCGGGCACCATTAACTAAAAACGGTTAAAATGTTGACAAAATTCACATGAAATGATAACTTGTTTTATATGAGACCGATCGCGTTTGTATCGCAGCCGTAGTTGATGCAGCAATTAAATATGCAAAATGTTAATCACAATAGATATATCAACATAATGCCAAAAATCATTTAAAAACATATAAACCACTTACCTTTATGAATGACTCGTGCTCACTGAGGAATCGTCTAGAAGCCGGCCGTGAGTGCCTGTAATATAAATAAAAAACCACTTAGGCTCCAATAACTGAACCAACAATATTGGGATGCCTCGAAGGCCTTAAAATAACTTTTAGAACTATGAGAGCTATCCAAGTGTGGACTAGGCAGTCAAGAATTACACGGTGTGCCGCTATGGGCGTTATCAAATTGGGGCTTTCACCCGGGAATTTAATTTACCGAGAATTGAGCGAAATTGCGATAATTCTTAAAAACATCCGTTTTACTAATCCAACTTCAATTTTTGCTAAACTTGACCAATTGGTACTCTATTTCGAGTCAAACTTCCGGTAATTACAGAAACAACTAAAATGGAAAAACTAACCAAACGAAGTCCAAAATTTACAAACCACATATCAATGGAAAGCCCGAGAGACCCGGGGGCTCATCAGTACCATTACCTTAGTCCAGCAGTTCTTTGTGGTGGCGGGAAAACTCGATCGACCATCGACCCGAGCTTTGTTTTTTAGTCGTAACTTTCAAACGGTGAGGAATCTACAAAAAGTGACCACGGGAATGAGTTCAGAGAGTCCAAAAATGGTGGGAGGGAGATATGGGTTGGCCGGAAATGGCCGAAAAATCAAGAAAGGTCCGGTGACCGCCGTCGCCTCTTCGCCGGCCCGATCCGAGCTCGTCCGGGGTTGGTTGGCCGTGAAATTTGGCCGGCGTGATCGTCCGGAGGTGGCGCACCTCCCTGGCCGGCACGTGTGCAAAGTGGGTGGCCGGTGACGCCTCCCACGGCCCAAAACCCTACGGCTCGCAAGTGGTTCAAAATGACCCAGTTCGGGTCCACATGTTTTGGAGAATTTCTCTAGGGTTTTGGAGCTCAAGATGGTGTTTTGGGACTGGGGTTTCATTTGGCACCCAGTTATGTTTATATAGAGCACAGGAATTGGCACAGGTAAACCAGGGACAGGACTTGGACAACGGTAGAAGTCTTGTTGTTGAACTTCTCATAGCGAAGTAGCTTTTTATCGTGCAGTCAGTTGTGACGTTAAGCGAATCTATGAACTCGTATCGGCCAGAGGCCTCTGAAATGATGCTTTAGATAACTCAAAACTATTCATCCTCGAAAAAGTCAACTCGGGCCCACATACTAAGTGGTGGTCAAACTTGGTCAAACTTGGTCAAACGTGTTAAAAACTCGTATTGTTTGATACGGGTCGTTACACTCTGGCCACGCGCTGGTCTCCTCGAACCATCCCTACTCCCCTTATTGTGGGAAACTTGATCACCATGTGGTAAGTGGAGGGGATGGCCTTTATGACATTGAGAGAGGTACGCCGGTGGCATGTTATAAGCGGACCGGCGTCACTATGAAACTTCAAGTTGTCGTTGCACTTGGCACGGGGTCTCCAGTGAGCACCAGCAGTCATTAACCCCAAAAGGTAACACTCTCTCCAGAAAGAATCCCATGAGTGGGTGTTGGTAGTTTCCCCAACCTGTGATGCTGTATCGAAGACCACCGCGAAGATGATGCCGGCTGAACTCCCATTGTCGACCAGGACCCGATGGACCGTTTTGTTGGCCACCACTGCCTTTATTACCAAAGGATCGTCATGGTGATGTTGGCATCCCTCTAGGTCTGAATCCAAGAATGTTGTGGCTATATCGAGGCGGGCGGTTTGGCTCACCTTTATTACCTCCATCACTTCTCGACTTGATACTACCTGAAATGGGCCTTCAGGAAGCTGGACTCACCACCTCCGCAAAATCCTCCCGAGTATCATGGATTTCCTAGACTCTTTGGTCTTTGAGTTGTCGTCTAGAAGGTGGTTGTGGTTCTTGGTCACGATCCAGGGCCTTGAATCTTTACGAAGTGGCGTACTGCGGCGAATCAATACTCTATTTCCTTCATGGGTTGGCATGCAATCGTACGTTCGATGCGGAGTGGTCCTATGAGTCGATGCCCAGTGTTATCTCTCTTGCGACGGGATCGGACCTCATCACGGGACGCCTATCTCGAAGCTTGTTCGTGTTGTACCTCGTGCAAGACCTGCGACACTTCTTGCCGTGAGGGGGTGAACCGGCGGGTGATCACAGTTGTCGCGGCTTCGAGTGAGCGGACCTAGGCGATCTACGAGGCCACGAGGATTCATAAGCCTTTTAAGGATGGTGTCACATCTGTCTTCAGGGACCTTTCCAGGATCTCTTTGTCTCTTGGAGCTCTTAGATCCTTGGCGCTTGTCGATCAAGGCTTTCTCCTTGTGGGTTGAAGAGCTTCCATTTTCTTGGATATGAGGGCTTCTTCGCGGATTAATGTACTTTTCGCTTTAGCGAGCCACCTCGGCCGTGGCACTCACGAGTTCTTGGAGATGGAAAACATCGAGTCTTTTATTTGCACTCCATCCGGCGATGAATGCGGTGGTAACGAACTCTCGTCGGGTATATCTACTTTAGGAGACTTCGGCATTGAACCACTTGGTTATAAGAGGCTCATGCTTTCTTGCGAGCTGCTTTATGGTCGATGGGTGATAACTTCGACTACTTATATGTTACGGCTTCGATGAAGTGGGAGGCGAACTCGATGGATAGCTCTACATTTGAGGAGGCCCAGATGACGGTGGAAGTTTATTAAACCATAAGTCTTTGGGCCTTTTAGCGTTATAGCGAAGCTACACTTATATACAATGATCCTAATGTCCATGTAGTCCCATTTGATTCTTATAAGTATTGAGATGATCAACGGGATCTACGCTTTTACGTCGAATCTTACATTTGCGGCGTTACGGCTTGCGTCGGAAGGGAAAATTTGGAGCACTTCGGTGAGCGGGGACTCGGTTTAGCATGCCCGAGGTGTCCATAAGTCGAGGGCTCGCCTTCACCGCACTTCCTTCATGCGGCTAAGTTCTTGTTGGAGGCCTTTGAACCTATGCTCCCATGATCATTCTCCGTTCATGGCGAGGGAGTTTACTTCTTGGTTTCGGCGTGCCCCCTAGTGTTGCTTGAACCTTCCTCTCCCGGGGTTATATGTGAGTCCGCCATCACTGACTCGGTTGGATCTGCCTCAGTTTAGCACCACGGGGGGAGGCGTCGATGTGGGGTTACCCTTCGCGAGGGGTGAGGTTGTGGCCTCCAGGTTTGTCGCGCCTCGCGGATGTTGCATCTGCGATGGGTTGCTCGCTCCGCCTCAAGCGTTGGTTGGTGGCGAAGTGCCTCCGCCTCGTGCGTATTGAGACTTTGCAGCATTTTATGCGCAGGAGGTAGCACATCTACATCTCTTAGTGAGTCACGCATCCTCGGAGGATTAGGCTATCTACTTGTGTTCTGGTTGATACTGCATTGTTAGTTCTTGAGGAATCCCGGCTTTATTTGTGATGGGCCCCAGCCAGTTCCACGGGCAGCCTTGACCCGATGATGCACCACTTTTGGGCCCAGGTTGGAGCGATGTCGAGATCGCGGGCAGTAGAATTGTTGTTAGGCCGGTGCAGCATACATGCCGGGCCTCTCTTGCAAAAAAAAACAAGAAAAGGAAGGTCGGTGAGGAAGCCGCCGTGTGACTCACGATCACTAAATTGATCGCTCTTTGGGGAGATAAAAAGATCCTTTGCCTGAGGATGATTGTTTTCTTGTATCTTTGCGTCTGTACTGCCGTGGGGTGGCCTGATATTTATAGCGGCATGTTTTTCGGTGTGGATGATGGCGTAGATTAACTCCCAGTTAGTGGGATATTTTCAACCTCTTTATCGACCGTCGAGTGTCAAGGGATAATGAGGAACGTTATTGGAGATTATCCTGCCTCCCTTATCGGTGAGATTTGGCTTATATCATGGGATAAATTGTTATTTGGAATTATTTTACTTCCCTCGTTGTCGTGATTTGGTTTGACTTGCAGGTCATGGGCTTTTCACATTGTCCATGCTTATTGGCTTTTGGGGCAAGCGGATTGGAGGAGGAGGCTGCTTCCACAAGTAGAGACGGGCCCGGATTTCCTATTGGGCTCGATTTTCCTTGGGCTTTGACGAGTGGGCCTTCGCGCCTATTTTCAAACCCTATCAGTTATAATACTTTGTTTTTATAGAGACTCGTTTTAAACCTCTTATACACCCGTCTCCCCTTTTATCGGCTTTTTTTATTTATTAACAAATATGTAATTTATAGAAGTTGCCATGATGTATATTGGCAAAAGTGTAACCTATAGTACCAAAAAGGGATATTAGAAAAAATGTATATGTTACGGAAAACTATAATTTATAATCCCAACACGTGATGTCTGAAAATGGTATATTTCTATGCATTAATATGAAATTAATTACAAAATATAAATGGCTTTGCCAAACCATGATTAATTTACATATATGCTTTAAAGATGATTATATTTTTAAGTATAAATGAAATAAAGAATAGTTTGGATTTTAAGAATAAGGAGTAAAATTTATTTAAAGAAATTAATTCTAAATATTTAATTTTTATTATTTTTAATTGATGATGATGATGATGATATTCCTCTTATATTTTTTAAATTATGATTTTTTTAGGGAAAAAGAATATTATGAGTTTTTTGATATAAAACATAAGTTTTTTAGTTTAAAAACAGTTTATCTAAGTGGGTTGTTACATCATTTACTAATGAAATATTTGGTTAAGATAATAAATAATCATAAGCATTAAATTTAACTATTCCATGTACATTTTATGAAAAATGACTATTTTGGAAAAAAACTCTATTTATTGTATTTGTATTATTTCTTAAAAATGGTTATTTGTGCCCAGTAAGATTGACTTTAGTGGATTGTGAGATCGGAGGGCGTAAGGAAAGCGTGTGCAGTATTATAATGTTGTAAACCATTGAATCATCAAAAAAAAGAAATGGTTATTTGCGAAATTAGAACATGACCAAAAATAATGGAAGGAAAATTTTTTTTTTTCAAAAGGTTTTTTAATAATATTTTTTAAAAAAAAGTTTTTTAAATCAAATCATCCTTTACTGATGTACTCACTTTAGTGGACCTATTTTAGGCCCAACCCAAGACCGTCTCGCTTTAGAGTGGCCGTTGACAGGCTCATCTTGGGCCTTCTGCCGATCCAAAACCCAATGGGTCCAAAAACACGGCCATAAGCAAACCGTAGACCTTCCAATGAACCCACCCGCAGCCTAGCAGAACCCAAAACCCTGGCAACCCTAAAACCCTCCATCGTTCTTCTCACCAGCTTTACCGTTTCAGTGGCTGGAGCTGCGGAGAGCAAAACCTAGGTGATCAAGCAACAATGGAGATGGAGATCGAAGAGCAGGGAGAGACAGGCAAGAACGTGATGTGTCAGTTGAAGGACCCGGAAGGTAATGATTTGGGGCATCCCTTGTATCTTCCTCAGGACGCTGCTCCCAAAGAACTGCAACAAATCGTGAACAAGCTTCTCAACAACGTGAGTTTTCACGAATTCGACGAACGATTTGAACACACTTCATTGATGATTACTTTCCTTTTTTTGTTGACAGTATTTATTGGCATTTTAGCAGGATTGACACAATTCTTAGATGTGACTTTCCAGACATTCTTTATCAACAATGAGTGGAACGTTTGCTGAATTCCTGAAATTTTAAGACTATTTATTTATACTATATGGATGATTTATACCTACTAGGAATGCCTGGTTGCGACTGCTGATAGGCAAACAACTTGCAGATTTTGTATTGAATTTAAGTAGGGCTTGTGGGGGGCGGTTATATCCATTTTCTCGTGTGATTTTAAATTCAATTCATCTGGGGTTGATAATTAAAGTTATATTCGGAAGGTGTTCAAAAAGTTGTTAATTTTGAAAAATGGTTTAGAAGACGTACCTGTGTAAAGCATTTGTTGTTTGTGTTTTGCCACTTTATGAACTAGTTGGGTGTTGAATCATCAATTTTGGGATTTTCAGGAGGAGAAGCTACCTTATGCTTTCTACATATTAGATCAGGAACTTGTCGTGCAGCTTGGAACGTATTTGCAGAAAAACAAAGGTTTTAAATTTTCAGCATTACTTGCTCCTACAGCACTTCTATTTGGTGGAACGTTTTGAATATACATGTTGGCTTTGTAAACTTACTTTTATTTGTTTTGGGCAAACAAATTTCAGTTTCTGTGGAGAAGGCGCTGCCCATAGTTTATCAACCCCAAGCAGTTTTCCGAATTCGCCCAATCAATCGTTGTTCTTCAACTATTGCTGGTATGAAGATTCGGAACAATCTGTCTGTATTCAATGTTTCAAAATTTTTGGCCTGCTCCTCACCTGAAATTGCTACACACACTAAACCACCCTGCAGACCGCTCTCCCCTGTTGTAGCCTTCTTCAGTGAGCATTGCTCTTTTGTATTAGTTGCTTGTCCTTTGTTTTAGCTTACTACTTCTTGTATTTTGTACTTGCTGGGGTTGCACCCTCTGCCCCTCTCGTATTTTCTTCTTACCATAGAAGCCCATAACAAAAAAAAAAAACAGAAAAAAAAATTGTTGCCAATATGGAGTGGTTTGACATGGGTTTCATTTCCACCTAAGGATCCATGAACATGGATGAAAATATTGTCAATATTCAGCAATATTTCCATGGAACATCACTGTATCGGGCTCAATGGACACAATATATCAGTAAGATATATCTAATGACAGAGTTTTTGTTTTTGTTTTTTTTTTCTGTAATGGTTGGTAATTTTTCAAGATTTTTTAGTTTTTTTGCTGAATTATTGGGATTTCCGGGCAATAAAATTGCCATGCTTAAAATAAAAAAGTGAAACAAGAACTGGAATCTGGTTTTTTTTATGTATTCCACAAGTAGCTAACCGCTTGGGTACCTAGGTCCTACAGGATAAATGTGAATAAAATAATATAAATTAATTGTTCCATAGGTTTTAGCTTTAATTAAATTAGTTTCGATTCTACGACATATTAATAACTTGCAAAATCTTGGGGGTGGGATTATAGAGGCTCTAGGTTCAATTCCCAATGTGGACAAATAAAGAAAAAATATTTACCTATAAAAAAAGTATTGAAATCAATGATTTTTCTTACCTATAAAAAGAGAAAAGACTTGGAAAAAGAAGATATTAAAATATCTTAAATTTAATTATGTTATTTTTAAACTTCATTTAATTGGTCGTGAATATTATAGAAACTTCTAATTCATGATTGCTTTAACAAGTTTTATTTATTTTATATTTTGTATATTAATTAAATATAAATAGATATTTGAAAAGAAATACGTCATAATTTCTTTTTTTGTTAGATATTGTGCAGTCTTTTCCTTTATTGTCTTATTGTATTAAGGGTCCCATGAGTGTGTATATATATAAATCGATATGTAATGTAGAAGTCGAACATATTTTATGTAGGAAATAATAAGTGATTCTCATTTTTCTCTCTTCACATGGTATCGAAGGCAAAGGGGAAAACCTAATTTTTTTCGATGATCGTGTTTCATTAGATCTTCTTCTTGTGGCCAGGGCTCCTTCGCCCGTGTGGCGGCCAGTCGTCTGCTGCGGCTTCAGGAAGCTCTTCTCAGGCGGAAGCCCTGATTCCCGGCGCCTGGCTAGATCTGCCGGTGCCGGTGACGACCCGGCACCACACGCCGCCCACGGCGCGGCCTTTCCGGCGACACTTGCGATCCACGCCTTGGCGGCGCGTGAGTGCGGCGTGGCTCTTCTCCGTGTGGGACGCTCCACACACGGGTTGTCAGGCGCTAGTCTTGGAGGATATCCCTCCCGGCGAGTCCACAGAGCCTCCTTACTTCACCACCTTTTGGCCCATTTGCCTCATAGCCCTCAGGTCGGTCGTGTTCTCTGGTTTGGGTCCTCTTTTCTTCATCTTCAGGTTCACGGTAGTATTTCAAGCTCCTGTGTGATTCCAAGCTCCTGTGGTATTCGCCTACTAATAGGGCTCTCTTCAAATCAACGTGGGTCGATCTCCGAGTTAAGTGGATGTGTAAAAATTCTATTTTTATATTTATCTCTTGGATCTCCTACTATCACATCGAGAAAATTGATTGGTAGTAGGGAGTATCTCACAGTGCCGGCTTACATTGGAACTCACGGTTCATGGGGCAGAGGTTATGAGGATCATCTTATTGCAGCGAAAGATCATGCACAGTGTTGACAAGGTGCCTTGGAAGAAAATAGATGCACAGCTATGTAAGCGTATTCCATAGGCGGTCGGTTGATCCAAAGAATTTTGCTTCATCTCGGGCCCACAAGACATGTTCAAGTTGGTTTTGGAATCGAGGTAGAATACATACACGAATGATATCAACATCTTTATAAGGTGGCTTACCGCTGTGTTAATATTCGCCATGAGACATGGATTTATCTAATTATATTGGCGGATTACTCTCTCTTAGGAGGGTTCTGGCGTTGATGCCTCTTGCCCCAGCGGTTGGGGACTCGACAAGCGCGGGGTTGGCAGTTCTTCATGGTCCTTACTCTCATTGGCCTCGTCGGGATCTTGAACCCTCAGAAGTCGGATTCTTTAGCGATCAAGTGATTAGTCAACGGATGATGTGTTTGCTCGCCTCCTCCGTATCTCCTCCACACAGACTTTGCCATTCGATAGCCCTTTAGATTCTTCGTGTTGGTTTACCGTACCAACGCCTTCGGGAGGCCAAGCGGTGGTTCACAGTCGAGGACAACGTCCTCATTGCACCTATTGTGCAATAAGCTTGGCCCACACCGTGATCGTTGTTGGGTTTGGCGGCGGGGGCCTCCCCGCCTTGCACACGTGGCCCGGTGTTCGGTCCCCGATTCTCAGGCCAGCCCGAGACTCGAGCTCTGCACATCTCGGGAGTATTCAGCGGCCGGTGAGTATGATGCACATCTTCCCCATTATCAGCGTGAGTCGACTTACGTTGCCTCACAATTGAGGCCAGGTGTCTCTGCACCGCCTTACTCATATCTTCTCTTGGACCACGGATTCTGAATACGGCCCCAGATCACATTTCGGTAATAAAGATCTTTTCTCTTCTCTTCTTGCTACCTAGCACCTCTTTGTACCTTAGCTAATGGTTCTCAAGCGTAGCTAAAGTGTGGTTTGTCTCTCCCGCCCACCTCGCCACGTCCTTTATACTCTGAGTGTCCCTTTAATCTTATTTCATGTTAAAATCTAGCTGTGCTCTTACTTGTTCCATTATTTTTTGATAAATTTGTGACCTTGCGGGGCCAGATGCAGGGGAAAGACGATTGACATCGGGCGGTGAGTCCTGGGGCCTCTATCCACCTCACCCCTCGCCAATCATCTCTGCGGGTTTGCGTTTCTGCCCGGTGCTCGCTCCTCATCCCGCGGTCGTTAAGGCCTACTAGTCTTTCTAAGTTCGGAGGAAGATGGTCTCTCGTTTTTCCCGCTGAACCGTCACTTGCGTGTGAGTCTGTCGACTTAGAGGCTCATCTTCGTGTCTCGTTCCGCGGTTTAGATAATCAGGCGGTATCTCCTTTTGGCCCCTTTGTCTGATGTTTGGGGGTCCTTGTGCCGGTTGCCTGCGTCTGCTGGGTTTGATTATTTTGTCACTTTCATTGATGACTATTCTCGATGTACTTGGTTATTTTAATGGCTTCGGTGAGTTATTTTATTTTCGAAATTTTTATCGCTGAAATTCTGCAGTTCAAATATTTCTCTTCGTGTGTTCGTAGTGATAATGCAGAGAATATTTTACGCACCCTTTATTTGTTATGTCGAAGCATGGGATCGCCCCGTCGGTCTTGCGGTAACCGTGCTCACCGACAAAATGGGGTAGGTGAGCGTGAAATCGTCATCTTATTGAGCCTCCTCCTCCATTATCATGTTCCTTTTACCGTTTTTGGGGGGCCATTTGTTCTTACGAAGCTTGTTTGATTAATCGTATGCCCTCGTCACGTATTACATGCTCGAATTCCTCATTCCTTTTTCCACGACCCGACTTCTTTGTTCCTTCCTCCTCGTGTTTTGGTTGTACTTTGCTTTGTTCATGTATTCTCACTCCGGAATGAAATGACTGATGAGCCCTGTCATCTTCTAGGCTACTCAGACTTGAGAAAGGGTTATCGTTGTTATTCCCCTCGGACCCTCGATACTTTCTCCGTGATGTCACCTTCTTCGAGGACTCACCTTCTTCTCCTCCTCAGTCTCTTCAGATTCTTGAAGTCTGCCGCTACATCATCTCGCTGGGTGAGGATGTATCTTCTCGTCCCCTTCGAGGGTTTTATCATCGCCAGATCCATAGTCTTGTTGTTCCTTTCCCTTCTGCGCGAGGCCCGCTTGTTGACTCACTTCCTCTCCCGCCCCGACTATATGCTGCCAGAGGCTCTGCTGTTCTTCGATGACTTGCCCATTGCTCTTCGGAAGGTAATCGCTCACACTAGCAATCCTCATCCCCATTTACAATTTTTTGAGTTCTTATCGATTATCTTCCACTATACGCATTTGTTTCTACTATTTCCCTTTGTTTTCTCTTCCCCAGAACACAGTGAGCTCACTTTCCCATCCATTGGCCTTGAGGCAATGTGAAAGGTAGATGAAATATAGCTTTCTACGCACTCATTTTGGCACTTAGGATCTTGTTGTTTTGCGGTTGGTAAGTTTTTCCGATTGGTTGTCGTTGGGTCTACCGAGTTAAGGTTGAAGTCTGATGGTCGGGTTGATCGCCTTAAGGCAAGCAGTTTGCTAAAGGATATACTCGGGTTTGTAAGTTCGATTATGGTGACACCTTCTCCCAGTTGCCAAGATTGCTTGTCAGTACGCTTCTCTATGATACTATGTGTTCTGGCCTTTTGAGTTGGATATTAAAAATGCTTTCCTTCATGATGATCTCTCTACATGTGAAGTTTATATGGAGCAATGACCACGGTTTTTGTTGCTTTCGAAGTCGGTTTAGTGTCTCGGGTTCTGTAGCTCTCTATGGCTTGAAAACCGATCTCCTCGAGCATGGTTTGGCGGTTTTAGTTACGTTGTTCAAGAATTTGACATCTTGATCTGGCCAGACCATTCGGATTTTTATCGTCCATAACAACTCTTGGTGGTGTATTTATGTCTGGTTGATATGGATGACATGGTCATTACGAGCGTGTCAGGGATGGTATTGAAGCTAAAAGCAACATCTTTTCACCCACTTTCAAACTAAAGACTTGGGGAAACTCGGTACTGCAGGAATTGAGATAGCTCGATCCAGGTTAAATTGTAGTCCTCTCCCAGCCCGAAGTATGCTTTAGACATCTTGGGAAGAAACCGGTATGTTGGGTGCCAAGCCAGGTTGACATCTATGGATCCCAATGTCAAACGACTTGTACCGGACAAGGGAGTCTTCGGAGATCTAGGAGATATCGACGGCTAGTAGTCAAGTGAATTATCTGGCAAATTCTTCCGGCTGAACTTTTCCTTTCGGGTAAAGTGTTGTTGGTGATTACTCGCTGAGTCAGTAATATGTGATAGCCGTTGGGATCGCGTAATCCGCATTCTTCGATATGTTAAGTACACCGGGTGAGGTGTGTTGTCGAGAATAGAGGTCCACCCGGGTTATTGGTTACGGTCACGAGATTGGTGGCTCACTACGAGATAGGCGTTAAGCCGGTCTTGTGTTTTCATTGGTGGTAACCTAATATCTGGAAGAGTAAGAAACATGTGGCAGTGGCTAGATCTAATGGCCCCGAGCCCAGTATCGAGCTATAGCCACAGCAACATGTGAACTCATATCGTGAGACATATTACCAGGGTTGAGATTTGGAAAGGATGAACAGATGAAGCTCATCTGTGATGCTTCGACCCCTTTTCAACGTATTAAGCATCCGTCAGAGTCTTCCACGTGAAAAGGACCAAACCACATTGAAGTTATTTGCCACTTCATTGAAGAAGATGCATCGGGATGTATGACTACTAGTTTGTCAATTCAAATGATCAACTATTGAACATCTTTCTTAAATGTCTCTCCAAAGTGCAGAATTAAAATACATTTGTAACAAGCTTGGTGCATATGACATATATGCTCCAGCTTGAGGGGGAGTGTTAGATATTGTACAGTCTTTTCCTTTATTGTCTTACTGTATTGTGAGTCCTATGAGTGTGTATATATATAAGTCCAATATGTAATGTAAAGATCAGACTTATATTTTCTGTGGAAATAATAAAATTAGGGATTCTCTATTTTTCTCTCTTCACACTTTTACAATGTCGAATGTAATTAAACTATATAGATCATTGTCTTAGTATTATATATGTTTTCAAATTGATTTATTTTTGTCAAATGTTATAAATTTTATCATACTTATGTCATTTTCAATAAGCAACTTTAATAATTATTTATTTTATCCATTATCATTTTTCGATCAATTTTAGTTCCAATGACTAATTTGTCAAAATCCATTGGTATTTTCTTGTTATTTACATCACGTAAATCCTACTGTTATTATATCTTTGAAAATTGTCTCTTCATCCTTGCTCATGAACAATAATTATATTATTTTTCGTTTGTGTTTGATCCTTAACTTTTAATGAGCAGCTTGGTATAAGTGTGTGTTTAAATGTTTTTCGAGAGATATTTTATGATTGCTTTTTTTGCTGTTGCTCATGAATGCAATGTCATTTCCTGCTTATAGCTCTATTATTATTATCACTTCCTTGTATAGAGATTGTTGTTATGTGTATTTGTCACTACAAGGTCCACTGAAGCTGTACTCTCGATTTGCCCCTTTAGTCCTGATGGACAACAGTCAGCAAGCGGCTCTCGGGTGACACAACAGTTCGATTGTGGGATCTAAATACTCAAACACCAATATATATACTTGTACCAGGTTGAAATCAAAATTTGTGTCTAATTTATCATCCTTTTACTTTCAAATGTTAAGTTTGTGAAATTTTTGATAGCATACTGATATTGAAAAATTTCTGTCTGTTAGGGTGTGCCCCTTTGTTTGATTCTCTTAACTTCCATATGTTTTTGTTTGTGTAATAAAAAAAATGGTCCTCCTTGTTATTAATGGTCATGGGGCATTTGATGCTTTGTGTGGTCTTGTGGTCTCTGGAGCTTTTTATCTTAATGTATTCTTTTTTGTGTGAGCTTCTACCGAAAAAAGGAAAAAAGATCACGAGGCATTTGATTTTTTTTGATAGCTAACATATATTTTTTTGATAAATAAAGAGAAGTATTTTAAGAAAGAGCATTAAAGTTGCGCCCTAGGGGGCTCTCTCTCTCTCTCTCACACACACAAAACAAACAGATATATAAATATATATATATATATATTTTGTCACATTGGGACAAGAACCCTAGGACTCCCTCTTGAGCTAAAGCTTGTGGGTGTTGTGGAGGTGAGGGAGGCGTAAACACTGGGTTATTTTAGTGGGGAAAAAGTAGACACAAATCTTGGATGTGGTTTAATGGCAACTGAACCCTTGTATATCCGCCCCTGCTTATGGGGGCATTTTGATATGCTCATGCGGTATCTTACCATGTTTGTTCAGATGAAGAAGTAACTCTTTTTTCCTTTCTTTCTTTTGTTGGGGTGCTAGGGATGAGGTTATACAGAGAGGGGCATTAAGAATGGACTTTTATTTATTGATAAAATGAAACATATTGGTTTGTAACTTTTTTATCAGATGTTAGTTTCCCTTTAGCTTTTGTATGTTACAATTGTGCTAACATTTTATTTTTCAACTTTTTTAGGGCATAAAAATTGGGTTCTTTGTATTGCATGGTCACCTGATGGCAAGCATCTTGTCAGTGGGAGCAAGGCTGGAGAACTTCAATGCTGGGATCCACAGACGGGCAAGCCATCAGGCAATCCACTTATTGTATGTCTTTAAATTTGAATTCCCTATTCTATTTTATGGTATTCCTAGTTGATGTTTAAAAAAAAAAAAAAAAAATCTACTTTGATTTTTCTTTTGAACCACTCTTAAAAGATTAATCCAATTTCTGGGGTCTTGGTATGGTTTTTGAGTGGGCTTCACATCATTTTGCTTCAAAACTGAAATCCACTTGTCATCATATTGTCTTCCAGTGTCCCGATGTCTCCAATATTAGCTAGAATGATGCATCAAATTTTGCATTCAACCTCTATGTTGAAGTAGTTTGCAAGGGCTTGTTATTTTAACTTTATTTTTGTTTCCAGAACTGACCTGTAGTTTTCCTCAATGTTAAAATAGAACCACGAAAGGATGAGAAATCCTCCCTATGATTTATAAACTTGATCCAAAGGATTTGAGTAAATCTCTACCATACAAGGAGGACTGTACAAAGAAGTATAAAAGCCTATATACAACTCTTAGCGACTCTAGACTCTGTAGACACAATCTAATTGTGTACATACGAGAAAAGCCAACTTAGTTTGTATTACACTCAAGTGATAGAGTTTAGAAACATATGTACAGTAGCAAGAAAAGACACAGAAATAAAAACAAAATTCAACATAATCTTTGAATTTGTCTTTTGGTGTCCTCAAAATCCTGGTGTTACCATACAGTCCAACAGGTGTCCATTACAATTTGGAGTTCTCTTATTTCCTGTAAGTAACAAAGAGATGATTATCTTATCTAAAATCAATTGTTTATAGCCAATAAATTTGAGGTGTAATTGTCTACCATTTGCTAAGAGTATGTTAGATTGTCCATTGATTAAAATTTTACTGTGTGCAGTATTAGACCCTGCATGAGGCTTGTATGTCATTCATGTCTTTTAATCTTCACATGCACTGATTTTTTTTTTTGGTGAAAACAAGAATGTAATATATTAAAGTAGGATTAGAAGGTTCAATAGGAGGATAAAGAACCCTTCTAAAAACAGAGAATTAAACAATAGGAATCTTCAAAAACCTCCCACTTTCATTGAAGGCGCAACCCATTAAACACAAGAATCTATAGAAAAGAGTTGTAATTTGAAAACCACCCGCACTCATTTTGAGCCTAGCCAATTAATGATTGATTAAGGAAGGAGCTCTGTCTGTACATATCTTACTCCGAACCTAAGAGACAACCTTAAACAAAGGGATTTCTTGGACTTTGAATGAACAACTCATGACTGTTGAAGGTAATTGTATTTCTTTCTTTCCAAACTGTTCAAGAAATGCAAATAGAAGCTATATTGCAAGTTTTTTGCATTTGTTGCTCAGAAAATAGCCATACCACCTGAAAAGAGTCTATCTAACCGTGAAGGGAAAGAACCAAGTTGCACTAAAAGAGAGCAAGAAGAAATGTAGCTTTGTCATTCACTCTACCCTTAACACTGAATAGGATGTAGTCAATGGTCTCTTCTTCCATAAGACAGAGGAACATTTGGTTGCCCAGGATCATCCTCTCCTTTTCATGATTCTTAAAAGACCACTCTGTTTTTGGTAGTGAAACTAATAGAATGAAATTTCAATCTCTGATGTAAACTCAACCTAAAGAATTTATCACTAATGTTTGGATTTACTACATGTCAGGGGCTGAAATGGATTTTCTGGGAATATCTTGAGACCAGTCCACCTCAGAAACTCATATTAAATTAGGTTTGTAAGTTCTAGTAGTAAAGATGGTGATGCACGGGAATATGGGATGTTTCACTTAGAAAATGTGTAATTTGTCTTAGTGGGCATACTCTTGCAATGCTTTGTATGTGTAAAGTGGAGGGTGGAGATGAATTGATATACACAGGGTATACACATTCTTTTATCTGAAGTTACTAATGGAATAATTTTTCATCAATCCTGTACTTTTGTTAAATATCTGTTGTTGACATCTTCACCTTGCTCAACTATTGCAGATCCCAGGATTGTACCATCAAAGTCTGGGAAACTTCACAAGGGAAGCTAATTCGGGAATTGAAGGTAAATGCCCAAGTTTTGTGGTGATCATGGTTTTCTGAAGTCTAGTTTCTTCTTTTCCTCTCCACATTAGGGGAAAAAAGGTTGTCTACTTTTCCAATAGTTTATTGTTTTTTACTGATCAAAACTTTTCCAATAGTTTGCATCTTTACTATTTTCACTTGTTTTTTCATATTATAAAAATTTGTTGTCATTATAAAAATTATTGTCATCCTAGCTGTTTTTTATTCAGCCTTGAGGGGCTGATTGCCTAATTCTTGTAAAGTTCAGGTCCCTATTTTAGCGTGTTTTTGTAATAACATTCTTTTGCTTGCACAGAAAAGTCTATTAACTTGTGTATCTTTTGGTTCTAGTTTTAACAAATGCAGTATATAATATTGTTGGGTGCGATGTATGATTTTTCCTTATTTTTATGTTCTTGCAACTGTTCCATTGGTTGTTCTAGAAGATTCACAGCATCCACACAATTATATATAATCTTCTCTTTGGATATATAATTGATCAAAGGTGACAAAGTATGGCAAGTGGCTGTCTGATAACTTATATTTTAATTGATTTTAGGGTCATGGGCATTGGAGTTTAATTCCCTAGCATAGCACTAGAATATATTCTTCGCCTTTGGGCGTTTGATCTATCTTGGCAAAACAATTTATCCTGGGGAAATGAAGGAGGTAATCTTTTTCAGTTGAATTTAAATTTACCCTCAACTTTATCTTAATATCCTTATTAGGATTTTGCACATACCACTTCTATTTCTTTGTTTTTTATCAACGTTCCGTCTTGTTACATAATCAACAAATAAAATATCAATTATAAAAAAATCAAAAATAAAAATATCGACTTGGTTTGGAAGCAAATTTATTTTTATTTTTTACAATATAAAATTTTATCAAAAAATATATATTTTATTATTTTTATATTTATTTGGAATATCTTCCCCATTTTCTTGATTCCAGAAACCGGTGTTTCATATATTTGCATTATGTGATGTACGTCCCAATCAAACCCATAGTTTATTTGAATTTCATATACTTGTCATGGTTAAAAATATTAAATTGGGTGAGGGTATGGGAAAATGGTTGAGGAGGGAGTGATGTGTATGAGGCCTTAGACAAAATGGCTTTTATATATATATATGGTTTAAGAAATCCTAATTGGGTTTTTGTTATGAAACCTAACTCAAAATGGTTTTAGAGTGCAAGCTAAACATTGAGGAGGGGGTGGGTGGTTGAGTCCTAAGGACAGTTTTTCACGAAATGAACAGATTATATAATATATTGCAAGTGCATAAATACAAAAGAAAAAGTGGTTTTATCAAGTCCCTCTTCAGAAGGGTTTGAGGTGGGTTCTCTAACCCGGTTATTGTATGTCTTTCCTTCCCGATTATGTTAAAATAAATATTTTTATAATTATTTTATTTTATATTTACTAATAAATAATAAAATTAAAAATATTCTTTTGTCTCAAAATGATTTATAATATTTACATGAAATATATTAATTTTAATATAATAAAAATAAAAATAAATATTAAAACAAATAAAAATAAAAATAAAAATGAATGAAAATTTGGGTCAAAGGAATTTTCCCATACTCCTCACCCAATTTAATAATCTTTAACCTATAATATATGAAATTATTCAAATAAACTATGCGGGGTTGGGAGCTAGGACGTACATTGCCATAATACAAATATATGGCTTGGTTTCAATATCGAAAGGAGATGATATTCAAATATAAATAATAAAAATTTATATTTTTTTGATAAATTTTATATTGTAAAAATAAAAAATAAATTTGCTTCAAACCAAGTAAGTGATATTTTATTTTGTTTTTTATATAATTGATGTTTTATTTTGTTGATTGTCGCAAGCAAATCAAGACTTTGTCCATGCATTAGTGTTATCCTGGTTTGGAGTACAGGCCCTGGCCAGAATTTTGATATATGTAATTATGTCACCAGTTAAAAACATGTGTTTGCTGTCTCTGTAATTATCTAAATCTTATTCTTTCCTTTTCAAAATCATGCCCATTTGATACAGACCTTTTAGCTGGCCTCTATGGAAGCTTTCTCTGGTTGTTTTTTTTTTGGATCGATAAGCTTTCTCTGGTTGTTACACACACATGGTGTCTGCTTATCAATCAACACTTTTTGATCTTTCTTCTAAAAATTGCATGTTAAAGTAATGCTGGACCCTTGAACGTGAACATTTCATTTCTGATTTTTCTTCCAGACTATCATATTTTCAAAGCAACGGGCTTGCATGAACCGTGCTCTGCTAACTGGAATGCTGATCATGTTTCTGTTCATAGATTGGTAAGAAATCAGGAAAGTTTTCAAATTGGAAGATAATTTTCTTACTTCCAGTTTGTATTGAGGAAATGGTATTCAGAAAATTTTTTTTGATGGGATTCAGAAAAATATGTTAATGCAAAGTTAAGATATAGTAGCGTCAAGGGTTACGATCCTGTGTAAAATTTCATGTTTTAATATCTGTAATTTTTGGAGCTTGCCAGTAGGAGGAAGTGCCTAGGCATGGGGAAAAAGTTTGAGGTACACTATATATACTAGCTAGAGTATATATATATATATATATATATATATATATATATATATATATCTTTGATTGATAAAAAGCAATATATTGATAAAAAAAGAACCAAGAGGTTCCAAGAAGTACATTGGGAGTATTCAAGAGGGAACCAGATGGGGACAAAAAAACAGCAAGAAAAACCGCTGCAAAAAAACCTACCAGCCTAAGCAAAAGCACGACAAACCTACCTACACACCATCCAAGACAAAAATGAGGCCTCTGCTTTCCGGGGGCTCTTCAGGCTTGGGGGACGAGAATGAGGCCTTGGGGGAGATGGAGGCGGGTTGAGGGGTGGAGGGTGTCGGTTGTGGCGGATGGGAATAGGAAGGGGATAGTCGATGTCCTAGGAAGAGCCAGCAAGCGGTGGGCTTGGTTTTGAAGTGAGGTCTACTATGGGAAGCCCAAAGTGCAGGGGATATAATACCTGGGAAGATAGTTGTCTTATTAAATTTAGCGAATTTCTAGGGGTTACAACGGCGGGTTTTGAGAAGGAGATTTTGGAGTTGCTGCGAAAAATGGATGGTCGGCAGCATGGAGATAAAAGGAAGGGGGACCCTGTAGAGACAAGATGTGAGAGGGAGCTGAGGAAGCTGGAATGCACAATTAATTACAATGGAAGAGATTAGTGAAATTGGTAGAAACAGGGGAAATTTCTTATTAAAGTTGGAAATGAAACTAAGCGATCTTGTGGAATGTTAGAGGAGCGAATAATCTGAATAAAGAAGGTTATCAAATTTTATTAGGTCTGGGTGGACTTGATGCATTTGCAAAGCAGGCACAAAATGACCTCGGCGTGCTCGCGGTTTTGAATTGGAGTGAAATTGATTTGAGTGGAGAGTACGTGAAGAAATTTGAGGAGTGCTGCCGGGGGTATCCCCAGTGCAGGATACAAGAAGTGGGCCCGGTGGGTAAAGCTTGACGATTTTGCATTCTGCGTGTTTAAAAATGTGGAGGATGGTTTTGCTTTGGGCGTTCACGAATTACATGGTCGTAGGAGGTGTAAAAGGGAACTGTTTTGGGAAGAACTTGGTTCAGTAAAAGGCTTGTGGGAGGGGCCACAGTGCGTGGTGGGACTTGATATGGTTCTTTCCCCGATGACAAAATCTGGATTGTATCGGGTTATGTCTGCAATCCCCTGTGAGGCGTTTTAATGAAGTCCTTGAGATGCGGGACTTAGAATCTTCCTTTGCAAGGGGGTCCTTTCACTGGAGAGGGGAACCTGATAACCAGCGAGATCCCGCACAGACCTGATTTTTAGTGGCAGTAGTTAAGAAATCGGTTTAGTAATGTGACCAAAGTACTCTTAGAGACCCGATGTCGACCAACATCACAATGTTGCTAAACCGGTGATAGGATTCATCAAGGGCCTTCTCCCTTCCGGTTTGAGAATATGTGGCTGAAATTTGAAGGCTTTAAGGATATCCTTAGTGACTGGTGGCAAAGTCTGCACTTTTCCGGCTCCTACAGTTTTATTCTGGCTTCGAAATTAAAGGCTCTGAAAGGAATTTTGAAGGTCTGGAATATAGAGGTCTTTGGTAGAGTGGATCAAAAAAAAAAGGAGGCTTTAAGTAGGATCTCTTTTTGGGATGAAGTGGAAAAGGAAAAGGTGTTGTCCTTGGGAAGGAGGAAAAGGAGAGGGAAAAGGAGTGAGAGGACTTTAAGTGGGCTGATTTGGAAGAGGTCTCATGGAGACGAGAAATCAGCGGTTGAAAGAAGGGAGACGAAACACGGGGTTTTCATAGAATGGCCCGATTCTCATAGAAGGAGGAAATCTATTAGTAGCGTCGGTATCAATGGTAGAAGCCCGGAAAAGATTTGAGGTTAAAGAAGGTCTGAAAGTTGGTGCCTTTGAAGTCTCTCTCAAGCCTCCAGACAATTGATTACTTTGCCTTACCGGACCTACACTTCAATTTGATTGGCGTTGATCAATCTGCTAAGTTGGAGGAAATGTTCACAGAGGAGGAAGTTCGAGCAGCGGTCGCGGGGCTTAATGATGATAAGGGACGTGGTTTCCAATAGTTACAGGTCTTTCGAGTTGGGATTTTGTGAAAGAGGTGGTTATGGGCTTCTTTAGGGAATTCTTCCAAATGAGCGGTTCGGTGAGAAAAGTCTTAATATTGACTTTCTTGATTTGCAGTTGAGAAGTGCTGTTGAGGATCTAAAGGACTGAACCCGATCGGTTTGGTGGAAGCGAGTCTCTATAAAATTTTATCGAAGTCTTGAAGCCACTTGAAATTAAAATTAATGGGCTCGATTATTTCCCGATCCTCGAGTGCGTTTGTAGAAGGAGGCAAATTCTTGATCTGGTGTTGATAGCAAATGAAGAGCGTGAATGCAGTTCTAAGAAGGAAAGAGAAAGGGATTCTGTGTAAGTTGGATATTGAAAAGGCTTATGATCACATAAGGTGGGATTTTCTCCTGTAGACGCTCGAGAGAATGGGGTTTGGGTCAAAATGGATCAGATGGATTAATTGGTGCATCTCCACGGCTTCGTTCTCTGTCATGTTTAATGGCTCTTGGGTTCTTTTCGGAGCTCAGGAGGCACGAGCAAGGGGACCCTCCCCCCTTCGCCATATCTTTTGTTATCGGTATGGGATTACGAGTTGTCTCATGACGGTGGAAGGCAATTTTATTTACGGGTGCGGGGGGGAGTTGGTCATTTCACACCTATTATATCATGTGATACTATTATTTTACGTGAGAAGCCAATTAGAGCGAGTTGATGTGTAGATGGACGTTAATGTGGTTCGAAGCCTTTTCGAGGTTTGAAGGATGCTGAGCAAAGAGTGAATTATCCCTCTAGGTAGGGTGGACAACGTGGTGCCGTTAGCGGCCGAGCTTGGTTGTAGGGTTGGTTCTCTCCCCACTAAGTACTTTGGTCTCCCCACGGGAGCTCAGCGAGAGCTTTGGGGAGTGCGAGTTCATTGAAGAAGATTTAGAAAGGTTGTCCTCTGGAAAGGCGATATGTCTGAGGCGGGAGGCTCACTCTTATCCGAAGTACTTTGTCTAGCCTCCCCATTTACTTCCTCTCCACGTTTAGATGCCAAGGCTGTTTGTTACAGTGGAGAAGATTCGAAGAGACTTTCTGGGGTGGAGGAATCTTGGGTGTAAGCCTTTGGTCAACTGGAAAAGCGTTTGCTTAGAAAATGAGGGGGTTGAGGGTGAGAGGCCTTTCCGTGATGAATCAAGCACTGATGTGTAAGTGGTGTTGGCGGTTTGCTAATGAGAGGGATTCTCTTTGGAGATTGGTGATCAGCACCAAGTTCGGAGAGGAAACTGGGGGTTGGAACACTAGGGACATCAGGGGTGGTTATGGTACTGGGGTATGGAAAGACATCAGAAAAGAATGGTTCACCTTCTCTCAAAATTCTATTTCCTCCCTAGGAAATGGTAGAGTGGGCTTTGGAAGGAAAGTCCCCGCAGTGCGTGGGACCGGTCTTTCGGCTTGATGCCTTCCCGCTCGTTGATTTGGCGGCTCCTGAGGCAGCGAGGGTAGCGAGATGTTGCCCAGGATTAACCCCAGGGAGGATGGGAAATTTGGTCTCAGTCTTCCTAAGACCTTTTAATGATTGGGAGTTGGAAGAGGTGGAAAGGTTCCTTCATTTTATTCACACCAAGAAGATTAGGACTGGTCAAGAGGATCGACTTCTGTTAAAAGAGTCTATTACTGATGGCTTTTCAGTTAGACATATGTATCGTAAGCTGATGTTTACTCCTCCTTTAGATTTCCCTAGTAGATCCATGCGGAACCCAGATCGTTCCTCAGTGGGTTTTTAAATGGGGAAGCTTCACGGGGTGAGGAGTCTTCTGTTGGACGACTAAAAGGGTTCCATTAATGCTTGGTGTTTTTTATGTGAGAATGAGAAACAATGGAGCCACTTGTATCCATTGTTTGACAACGAGTTATGGGATCTTGCGATTCTGAAGCTAGTGGGTTTTCCGTCACTGACAACTTCTCCTTGCTTGGCAAAGCGCTAGTGTCGGCAAAAAACGAAAGAGAGTTTGGATGGCGGCTCCTCTATGCTTATTCTGGACGCTGTGGTTGGAAAGAAATAGGGTGGTTTTTGAAAATGTGGCCCCCTCTGTTCATAGGATGAAATCTTTCTTTCTGTTTACCTTGTGGGAGTGGGCTAAGGCGTACAGTGTTGATAACTTAAATTCTTTGGTGGGGTTTTTGTCTTGGTTGGGGTATAGGTGAGAGTGAGCTACTGTTTCCTTGTACTCCTCTTGTGTACTATTTGGGAGCTTTGAGCTCTTTTTCTTCTATACTTTTGCTTTCTTTGATAAAAAAATATATATATTACAGTTTTAATATAAAAGAAAGAGTGGTTTTTTTATCAAGTCCCTCATACTTTCAAGAAAGGGTTTTGGTGGGTTCTCTACTTCCGTTATTATTATGTCTTTACTTAATTAATATTTAAAAAAATATTTTATATTCTTTATTTTATGTTTTACTAATAAATAATAAAATTAAAAATATTCTTTGCTCAAAATGATTTATAATATTTTTTTATGAAATATATTAATTTAATATAAAAAAAGCAAAACAAATATTAAAAACAAATAAAAATAAAAATAAATGAATGGTGATTGAAAAGATTTTCCCATATATCACCAATTTAATATCTTTACATATAATAATTATGTGAAATTGTTCATGAAATATAATAATCATAAGAGGGTTTAGGTTGGGAGGCGTACCATAAACTATAATACCAAATATATGTGAAACTGGACTCAATCAAAAAGGAAGGTATTCAAACTCAAAATAATAAAGTGCTATCTTTTCCCAGTGTGCAATTATATATTATTAAAAAATAAAAAGTAATTGCTTCAAACCAGTCAAAAATGTTTCTTTGTTTTTCTCTGATGATCTTTCTTATTTAGTGGCACCGACAATCCAAGACTTTTGTCAACCATGGTATCTGGTTCGGAAAAGTAGAGCCTTTATTCGTATTTGATGTAGTACCAGATTAAAACATGTGACTTTACTGTCAGTATAAATCTTATTCCTTTCTGCCAAATATTTTGGCAATTACAGACCCTTTGGCTGGCTTTATGGAAGCTTTCTCTGAAATTATTTTGGATAATCAAGCTCTGGTTGTTACACATGGTGCTCTGCTTATAATCATACTTTTTGATCCTGCTAAAGTATATTAAAATGTGCTGGACCTTGACGTGAATATATCAGTTTTTCTTCCGACTATCCTTTTCGCACTGGGCGTATTTAAAATGTCACTAGCTGGAATGCTAGTCGTGTTTTCCTGTTTCATAGGTTGGTAAAAATCAGGAAGAATTTCGTCAAATTAGGAAGATAATTTTCTTACTTCCGATTGTAATTGAAATGGTATTCAGAAAAATTTTTTTGATGGGATTCAGAAAAAATATGTTGATGCAAAAGTTAAGATATGATAATCAAAGGGTTCTGATCCATAATATGGACATTTCTGGCTATGTCTGCATTTTGGAGCCTTGACTAGGAAGGTGCACAAAACATGAAGATTTTGAGGTAGTATATATACTCTTTGGGTATACATATCTTTGGTGGCCAAAAGCAGCCTCTCCTTGATAAAAAAGAACTAGAGGTTCAAGTACATTAGGAGTATTCAAGAGGGACCAGATGGGACTAACCTTAAAAAAAGCAGCTTACCCTTCTACAGCCAATAGCCAGCCAGCCACCACTCCATCAAGACAAATCCATAAAATTATTGTTATAAACATCTGATAAAGCTCAAGACCACAAAATTGCCGAAAGTGCTTTTTGTTCTGTGGAAGAGCGTCATTCTAAAAACCACCCTATTCCTTTCAACTTTTGTCAGGTCCAAGGTATTACTCTATTTATAAAAAAGGTGATTTTCTGTGCTTCCCCACCTAAACTATGTTTCTTTGGTTTCTGGTTTTATCTTAAGAGGTTTTCTATTCTTTTCTTGTATTGTTTCTTTCACAGGTACTTTGATCATGGATTAATGGATTGTTGAGCACAACAAAATATATAAACTAATTAACTAAAGAGATAGACAATCTCATCTCAAGCCCTTGACCAAAGAAAAAAGCGTTCTAAATATTTTAATAAAACAGAATCTGTAATTTTTCCATTGTTCTAGAGGATTTGTGTCAGTTAGACCAATTCAAACTACAAGCTTTGCTGATTTCTTTTTATTAAACCACTGGGATGTTCGTTTAGCATTAGCAATGTTGCTGCCTCTTGATATATCCTATTGGCAGACTCAAAGTGAAGCTATAATTGTCATATGTGCATCAAACTAGTTTCAAGTTGCACCCAATAGATATCTACTCTCTCCCCCTCTCTCTCTCTCTCATGGCTTTTTAACTCACGGCGGAAACATTGTGTTGGGTTTTCAGTGCAAAGTCTTCCCCTCCAGCTTACTCAGCTCTTCTTTATTCCTTTTCATCCTTTTCTAAACCCGATGTTCATATTTCTTCCTTCTAATTGCACCATCAGGGTGGCTTTGGAAAGGTACGATAAAATGAAAGGCAATGCACCAGAAAGGCTGGTTTCAGGATCTGATAGTTCACCTATGTTCCTTTGGGAGCCTGCTGTATTAGGCGCCAAAACTAAATATGACTGAGTCATCAGCAGGTGCAAACTTACTCTTTTATAGTTAAAAAAGGTTGGTTTGCTGTTATAAACTGTTTCACATGGATAGTCACTTAATGCAAATCTGGTGGGTAGTGATCAGCGTTGGCCAAATAGTCTTACAAGTTAAATTGCTTCTGTTGTAGTGTTGTTAGTTTACAATGGAAAAAACCTTTGCTTTGGTTGTTGTTGAGTGTTATATCAAAAATGATTACTAATATGAACTTGGATCTCAGGCGGTAGAAATCACTTGATAGAAATCATACTTTGCTTCTTTTTCTTGGCATATTTGCCCTACCTAGACTGCAGACCTAGACACCCTAAGTCTGGACTAATGTCAAAATTTTGGTGCAGTCATTCCTTCAGAAATACTACTGAAGCTTCTCTCCTTATTGCCTCATATGAATCTTCTTCTTGGAGGTCAAATAAACAATCAACTTTAGTAAGCTTTATGCTTCCCTCATCACTAAATCACTTAATGATAGACTCCCTCTAACATTTTTAGGAAATGCTTTCACTTATGTCTCATAATGATCACTTGATTGGTCACAATTCCCAGTTTGCCCTTTCTGGGTTTGTCAAAGTCACATCCATCAAAGTTTGAACCGATTTTGGTTCTTCCCTTTATTGTTCTTATGCCGTTAAAAAGACCTTAATTTGGACCAAATCAATTACATTGATTTCTTAAATCGGTAAAACTTTTTATATTTCTGCTTGCTGTAAACATGAACCATGTTTCTTTCTCGAAGTGGACAATGGGTGGCTAATTAGCCAGTTTGATAAGTCTTAGTTAACAGAATGGATCAACCCAGGAAATTCATTCTTTCTTTTTCTGAAAGTACATGTGGTCCTGTTTTATCAGATAAGGTTTGAATTGTTTCTATTGACTTTTGTTAAACCTAATCCTTTCTTTTTTAGACAATCATCATGTTTCATGTTACTAAGTTTCATAAAAAAATTTTTTACCCTACAGTTGTTGATAAGTAGAGCTTCTTGTTTAGATGGAACACTCTACACTGAAGGTAAATTATTAAACTACTATCTACTTTGTGTAGTGTGATGAACTTATCATATGGTTGAATTATTTCTTCTGTTTATAATAATGCACTAAAGACAAGATAAGTATTGAAAATATTTCTTCCCTGATATGAGTTCTCTTTCTATAAGAACTCTTTGTAGTTGATAGTTTAAACTACAGTTAGACAATCATGATGTCGCTCTTTCCCCAAGTTTAAACAGTAATTTGAAAGTGCCTTTAAAAAATATACATAAGGCCCCATTTCTACTTTGGATATTTCCTTGCTGAATCTTGCCCTGCACTCTAAACCACAATCACCCATCACTGAGCCCTGGACAGCATTAGATTTTAAGTCTGTGACAACCAATCATAATGTAAGGATGGGACCACAGCTAATTTGGGCTCGATATAGACTAGGTGGGAGGTTCTGATGAGGGAATCTAGGTGCTACTACTTTGCCCAGGCAGCTTTTCCTTATTCACTGAAATAGCACCATGACCTTCAGTTTAATATTTGACTTTATCCTTTCGGTTTGGGATATCAGTGCTGGAGTTAAACAGATCTTCCGACCCTTTGAAGATGAAGGTATGGCATTCCTCCGTGCGATACTAGATTAGCATTCTTATTTGTACCGGACCTGGTTTACTTGACCCAATATTTCCATTTGGTTTTTGCTGTTGATTGGAGTCAGATGGTTGAAAGTGACCTCTGAGTGGTAGGGACAAGTCCTCAAGTTCTGGATGGGTTGATGGCTGGAAGGGGAGATGTATGACATATAGATGTTTGGTTTCTTCTAACATGATCATGGACCAGCTGGTTCCCAACTATACTAAACAGAATACCAGTGGGTGCAGCAAAGTTTGTGCTAAATTGCTGATGTTATATTGGATTGAGAATGGTTGATGAAACGGTCCTTGCTAAAGTATTGCATGGGTATTCTATCAATTTAGTTTGAGGGGTTCTACTGCATAGGACCTAGCATCTGGATGATCACAGCATTCTGAAAACCCTTCTGATTTTCTATGTACCGCCAGTCAAAGGATAGTAGAAAACTTTATTCAGCTGTAATAATTTTATTATTTAAGTTCAGATCATTATTCATCAGGTTTGCAGATCTAGAAAAAAAATGTCATGGTGTTTGATTTTTCTTTCAGCTGTATGTGCTGCTTATGACATTAGTAGAAATTACTGAAAATGTTACTTAGTCATTAACCATTGGCCTATATTATATATAATTCACTTTAAATAGGCATTTGTTTGAATCTACATAGTCTGCCAAGCTCCTTGAAAGTTGTTTGTGCCAGGTAACATTACACAGTAACCTTTGATGTTTGGATGATCCTTTTAGCTGTGCTGTTATCACCTTCTTTCTCTAGCTCTGTTTTATTCCAGTCTTACTTTCTCAGTCAAGTAGACAACCCAGGCAGTTCTTCATCTCATTCATCCAAGGGATACAGCTTGTTTACAATACCTGCTGTATTGGAGCCTCTCTGTTTCTTCCACCCAAGGAGAAAGGTTATATTTGCTTAGTTTTGTCCTAATTTGTTTCTTTTGATCGTTGTAATAACGCCCGCGATTGCTGCAGTCTGCGTCCACTTTCCTTACGAGGAAATTGGCCACTAACCGATTCGTGAGGAGGTAGAAATAAACGGCAAACCTGCATTGAAAGATAGTTCTGTTCATTTGCATTTGACCATATTCTAAATTTTGAGTGGTTGCGATCTCCACCTTAATTAGAGTTTCTGAAGATGTAACTTGGACAATGCAGAGATCAAAAGTTGCCAAATCAAGATTTCGCCGGACAAACTTTCGCTGTTGTGGATGTTTTCGATACGGAGAAAACTGCGTTTACTCTTCTCACTTTAAACGGTTGTTTGAATTCCTGTAAAGCACAATACATCGATCCTGTTTTGGAATTACAAGTTCGCTGAGAAATTACAAAGTAAGCACTCATTCTTCATTGTAGGAATACAGTTAATGGCATAATGTGTACAATCTTTTTAAAAGAGCTGCTTGTTTAAATTTACTTAAAGGGAACAGTCACACCAGGATTCTTTGACATAGCATGGCCTATTTTTTCTAGCTTTCTTCATATCTTGGTCAACCCAAACAATTTCTCGAAGCAGAGCATCTTATGTGCGCATCTCTTCATCCCCCTATCACCTTGTCAAGAAAGCAATTGGGTTGCATTCTCTCCTTTCCCACTCCTTCCTCCTTGAGGACATATCTTATCATTGCTTAGTTTTGATAACTCTGTTTGCTTTGTTGCAGAGCATCATTATAAGATATACCAGAATCGTGTTCTGATGCACTATTCCCTTCTTTAGTTAGAGCAAAACCTGTTCTCCACAATCATAAATACCTAGGTGTTTAAGTGTCAGGTAATTAGGCATCTCTAGGCAATGATGTGAGAGAAACAAGCGACATACCTATGTTCAATAGAAGTATTTTTCTTTTGAAATTTCACATTTGATTAGCCTGAATTCAATATCTGGGCAACTTTAGAATCTCCGCCTTCATTAGGATTGCAGGAACCTGGCTTCTTGGAAAGACATGAAATGGGGGCGTTTACAAATTTGAATTGCTTTAATCAGTAACAACTCTAGAGATACATACAAATCTACCCCTGGGAAAGAGAAGCGTCCTGGACATGCAACCATGGAACATTAACTATCTAATAAACTCAAGGTTGTGGCCATCAATAATGCACTTAGTGAGTGACTTGCATTAGTTGCATAATCTGTAGTTATGATGTATGGCAGGTCATGCATGTATTTCTTGAATTGTTATGAGAAGTGGAGATTGAGCAACATACATGATTCAAGGGATGTGCAGTTCTTCTTTTGCATCAAACAATCATCATCTGAAATAGAGCTCAGACTTTTACCGACTTCTGATCTCCACATTTCAGCACATTGGTGGAAGTTGGCCTATTCAACAAACAAGACAGAAAATTTAGAGAAATGCATGAATTCCGGAGATGGCATCTATCATAAATTATTTCAATCAGTGAGGAATCAAAGCGCGCTATAATTTTCATTTGTGTAATTACTTGAATGGCTGGCAGACATATCTTAGGGGAGTTAAACTGAGTCCTGAGCACCAACCCAATTGCAAGCTGTTTGGGAGACTTGAGACACCAACTTAATCAAAGATGTTACTTGTTTCCATGGCAGCTCATCTTCCTACACTGATACTGAGGGAAATGCAAAACAAGGGAAATGAAGTCATGATGTTGTGTTGTCTTCATTCTGCTTGACACAGGTAGATGATTTCATTGCAACCAACAATGTGTAATGCTTTTACTTCTATTCTAGCATGTGATTTGGGATGTCAGAATTAAGCTTTTAGATATTGGAAATATGCAAGGAATTGCGAAAGGCCAGGTGGGAAGCCGCTAGAGTTTGGCCAGCGGTCGATGACTTCACGTGGAAGTGGAAAATGATAAAACAATTTCAACAGACAACCTGTTTTTCACAATCATAAATACTAAGGTAGTTAGGCATATGGTAATGCATCTACTAACAATGAAATGTGAGGTGGAGACAAGCAACATACCTGTATTCAAGATAAATGGTGTTCTTTTGCATTTGACAACATTCATCTAGTCTAGGCTCCAAACTTGACTTCCACCTTCATTAGGATGATAGGAAGCTAACCTCTTGGAAAGAAAAGGGAGGATGAAATTTAGAAATCATAAAAGCATTCTAGAGAGTTGCTGCTACTTGTGAATCATTCCAAGTTTGAACTGTCAGCCTTCAAAGGATGAATAATATACCTGTCCCTAGGAAAGAGATGTGTCTTGGTTATGCAACCTTCATCTATTAGCTCTCTAAGATGCTCAAAGCTGTGCACACTCTGGCCAGCTTCTCATTCATTGACTGTATAAATTCAAAGTATCCAACTGGAACCATATAAACATGATGAATACGAAGTTAGACACCCTACCACAGAAAGAAGCCTACAAGGATACACTGAATTGAAAACCTTGTTGACATAAATGAATTCATTCAGCTAAATTATAGAATAAAAATTTAATTTGGGAAGATAGAAATAAAGATGCTTACATGGAATTGTGGAAAGAACCAACAAGAGGAACAGACTTCGAAATGTGAAGCAAAAAAGCTTGTAATTGTTGTCAAAAGCTGTTACCTAATCAAGTTTTAAACAATAAGGTTCAGTGTAGGGGAATTCTCCAGAAGCTATCCTTAGGGAAAATTTCAATAATATGAAAAGTTAAATTTATGTTAAGGGGATAAAATGTAAGAACAGTGTGTTTGGGAACAGACAAACCTTATTCGAGCCATGGACAGGATAGATGAATTCTCATTGCTTCCATTTTTTGGAATGTAGAATATCATGGACCAAAGATGAATCTCTCCTATTTCCAAATGAGTGTCACATTGGATTTAAATCTGTCTTTGACTTATGCAACTTAAGATAGCAGGACATTCCAGAAAGTCTCCTTCGCCTCATTATAATATGTCTAAAAGAAATAGCAATATGTAATTTTTATCATTCACCAAACAACTTATGTGTTGGATGAAATTCATGCTAATGATTCCTAACAATTGTTTGCAATCAAGTTTAGTAATAGTCGTGAACAAAAGTGAAAAAAAGAATTACAAAATTCTTTTAGCAGTGTTTCATAAACAAACATTGAATACTGATTGAAAAATATGAAACCCACTGATTAAAAAAGTTACTAAATACTAGATGTTGCCTTCAGTACTTCAGGGACCAAAACAGATGCAAGTCGCAATTCAAGATCACCACAATCATGTGGCACAACTTCATGGCATGGAAAGCATAAAGAATTTAGGCATGGTTCTTAGTTTTCCCACGGACATAAGAACGTGTTGTGTTACAGAAACTGTAAAAAAAATAAATGGTTCTTAGACATATACTTCTTGCTACTTTTACTTAATCATCCGTTCACACTAAAAAAAAGAGTATAAAAAGGAGTAATAGGTAACAGAGGTGTTACTTGCATCTAACTGAAACTCGTATGCTCCAATGTGATATCCAAGTCCCATCTAGCCAACACAATAACAGTAATAATTAGACAAAAAAATTGAATCATTCCTTTTTGACAAACTGAAACCTGAAAGAAAGTACAATTTTATAAATGTTTCATTTTGTTAAACTGAGGTAAAAAATATTTCTCTGTTGCACGATTGAAAAGACACAGAGCAATGAAAAATTATTATATAATTTAATCATAAAGGCCCTATTAGAACTAGATTAAGTTAAATGATAATGTCATCTAATTAGCAAAACAAAATCAATTTTATAAACTTGCTTGAAATTTAAAGGTATTGATTCATCAAATATTGAAATTGTTGGATTCAAAGCCAATCACAACCTAATGTAATGCCTGTACACTCTCCAGATAAGTTTGACTCTATTACTTTAAAATCAAATAAGATAACCTTTAATAAAAGACACTAAATTGAGTTCAGCAACAAATTTTGCAAGTTTGATTTTCAATAGAAATTAGAAAACGATATTAAAATTCAATACAATAATGGAAAAACAATGATACTTACAAGTAGCTGAAGATCATTTGGCCAAGAAGTTGTTTGCCATCTATTAAGGAAATTAATACTCTCTTCTCGTTTTTTACATTCTAAAAATCCACCTACACATAAAAAGATAAAACCAAAAGAAATTTAATAACAGAGGTACACACATAGATTTCAAGGATAAGGTTCCATCATAAATTGAATTTGCATTTTGCACCCGGTAGGGAAGAAGTAGTGATGCTCATTTGTGACAGATTGAAGAGAAAACTACACACTGACAAAATACCAAGCCAGGAGCATGCCAAGAGCTACTTTCTAGTTGTAAGTTCAAACAAAAAAAATTTAAGTCAAATTAGAAAATTGATGTATCACGCAAGAGAAATGGAAGTAGTGTTGAGGAGAGGGAGTGGACGAAAGGCGTGTTGGGGAATGAGATGCAATACCTTATTTATTTACTGCTCATAGATGGAGTAGTTGTGTATGTCCACATAAGGGCTGTGGGCAATCTTGGGCCAATCTTCTCCGTCCTCCTTGGAGAACCTTTGTTGTAGAAGTGGACATCCCCAGATACTCAGTTGTGAAAGCGTGTCTAGCAACAGTCCTTCCCTTGGCAATATGGATTGGAGCTTAGGACAGTCGACAATCTTTAGCTTTTGAAGAGAGGTGAGGGTTTGGAGAGACAGAGACTCTAGGGATTCCAGATTCTGGAATTTGGAAATGGAAAGGGAGGTGAGAGTTATAGGAAGAAGAATCATGTGGTTGTCATCGGAAAAGGAAGTTGCATGTGGAAACATGGCTCCAATTGAGAGGATTTTAAGAGAGGGGAGTCTGGTAAGGCCCCATTGGGATAGCGGGTTCTTGATATTCTCACAATCTTTAATGACAAGAGATTTGAGACGAGTGAAGTTTTGAAATTGATGAGGCCGCAACTCCAGACTCTTACAAGTTGAAATGTATATATCTGACAGGTCAGAGAGGCAATCTGGTAGGGCTTTGAGATTCGGATACCATCCGATGCTTAGAGATTGAAGTGAATTACTATTAGCAGAAGAGTGAAACATCTCCTCTAAAATTGACTCTAGTTGTTGACAATACGAAATATTCAGTGTCTTCAGGGTGGAGGGAAACTTGCCTTTCGGGAAGGATGTGAGAGATGGACAATCATATAAATACAAGACGTGAAGAAGAGCACCATTGGCAGTGGTGTTGCTGGAATAATGCTGATGCCTTACTCCCTCTGGTAGAGACTTAAGATTTTCACAACGTGAATGAAATTTTTAAGTTCCGCCCGAGTGGTGGGTAAACTGCCTTCCGGAAAATCAGCAAGAGATGGACAACCTTCTATAGATAAGACTTCAAGTACGCAGATACCCATAGTGATAGTGTTGTTGGTGTGGATGGAATTGCAGTGCATCATTATTCCTTCCGGAAGAGAAGACAAACTTTCACAATCTGCCACCCTTAGTGTCTTAAGGGTGGTGGGTAATTGCCCTTTTGGAAAGCAAATGAGAGATGAACAAATCCTTATGTCCAAGGTTTCAAGGAGAGACGAGTTGGGGCTCATCTTCGACGTCATGCCATCGGGAAGACACTTTAGACCTTCACAATTCGAAAGAGTAAGACTTCTTAAATTTGGTGGGAAACCTACCTCTGGAAATGACACCAGCTTTGGACAATTCTGAATTCCCAACTTTTCAAGGCATGTTAAACTCTGCCATTCATTTGGAAGCCTCTCTAGTTTATCACAATTAGCTATCTCCAAAGACCGAAGATTGCATCCCAATCCCAAGGATACAAGTCGGCGGGAGTGAATTAGGCCTTCTGATTCAAACCCATCCTCCCACAAACATGTGAGCTTTTTACAATTCCGAATTTCCAAATCCTGAAGCCCTATCAACGACTGCACAAACCCTTGTTGCAAATTGATAAGCTCTGAAATCGAATTAACTCTTAACCAGGTGAGTGAGGTGAGCTCAATTTCACTTTGAAAGATCTTCTCATCACATTCATGGACATATAATTCCTGGATAGATGGTAACCTTACAAGTGTGAACTCCAGTTTTGGACAGCCGTAAACAGAGAGTGTTGTTAGCAAAGGGAGGTAAGTGGGTAATTCCTTAATCAATTTAGGGCAATTGCTTACTGTAAAATCATGGAGAGAAGGGAATAATGACTCTGTTGCGGAAGAGGAAGAACAGTCCTCCCAGTGCTCCCATTCACACATATTCCTGAAATATAGAGACTCTAACGATGGGAAAAATTTATTTGTAGAAACACCAGCCTCTCCATAAAATTCCGCCCCCACATGTTTAACTCCATCCATTCCTTGGATCCTCAACCGTTTGAGCGAAGGCAACTGCCCCAAGCATGGTAAAGACGTGCACTTCTTGCAATCCACAAGACTTAGTTCCACCATTTTAGACAATAACGAGGCATCACTCACCCAACCTGGAAATGCTAAACCCCCATATGAATCAATCCCGAGTTTTTCCAGATTGGAGTGAGGTTGTAGAGAGTGAAGGACATTCATTTGATCTGCCATTTCATCATTTCTTGAAACCATCTAAGTTAGAACTCCACTCCAATGTAAGCCTTTCAGGTTATTCTTCAATTTTTAGACCAGCATCCCTGCCATCTTCAACATTCACCACATTTTCCAATTTCAGAAATGCTGAGTTCTCCTTCAAGACGACCTTGTTCTCTTAATAACGATATTTAAACCGTCGTTTTTGCCCACCATGAAATTAGACAATATCTGTGGAGTCTTTTAATTTACCAACTTGTGAAGGCATTTCTTCTACCCGGTTGCAGCCACTAACATCGGGGGCATGGAGTTAATTAGATTCCTAATGCTATTAGGCAACTTGGTAAGGAAACTACAGTATGACAAAATCAATGTCTGTAGATTGTAAAGATTGCCTATTGAATCCGGTAAACATGTAATTCGAGTACCTGACAAATTAAGATATCTTAGTAGTTTCAAATCACCAAATTCCTTTGGTATCTCCAAGATTTGATACCTACTCAAGCAGAGCACCCGTAGGTATCTTAATCTTGGTATCAATTCCTGAAGCACCTTATTACTTATACGTGGTACACCCAAACCCCAATTTTGTGTTGGTACAACAATGAACGTGCGCAAATGCTCCTTCTCATGAAACCTTTCAAACATTTTAAAGACATCATAATCACCACGAATAAATGATGAGTGACGAGTACTTTCAGGAATGGGACGTTGCCAATTATTCTTGGAGCTCCTCATCAAATGTCATGCATGTCTCACCAACTAACATATTTAGCTAGATCGTTAACAAGGTCATGCATCATAAATAGTGATTCACTGCTACTAGACGATTGGAAAAATGACCTTGATAGTAACTCACAAAAATACTTATCACCTACATTTTCCTTTCTCCTATCATCTTTTGACTGTTGAATTAAGCCCTCAGCCCTCCATAGAGGGATTCAGCTCTTCTTACTTAAACTCAAAATCTGAGGAAATATTGCACAATAAGCAAAACACCTCTTTAAATGTGAGGGGAGATGATTATAGCTCAATCTCAAAGCAGGGATGATTGCACATTTATCAATTGGTAAATCCCATATTTTGCTATCTAATATCCTTTCCCATTCCTGCTCTCTTAGTTCAGGCGCAAAGGCACCAATTGCTTTTTGCAGCCAAGAACAAGCTTCACACTTTTTCACAATACTCCTCCCAATTGTTTCCAAATTTTGATGCTCATTGATATTTATGTGTTCAAAAGCATACGTCTGAAATACCGACCAACCGTCATCCTCAGATAACTGTTTGAGCTCATATAGAAGTTCTTGTGTCCTCCCACCAGGTCGCAACACCATGATCACAGTGAGTGACTAGAGTTTTGCTTCCTGGTGCTCCACCCGAAGAGAGGGGGCGTAGATCATCCCATTTACTGTATATATCACTCCACAAATCGTCCAAAACTATCAAAAATCTTTTTCCCGCCAATGCTTTCTTCAACTCTCTTTGAATCTCATGAAAGTTCTCTGAACTAGACCGTTGAGAAGAAACAGAGTCGAGAAGCTCCTTTGTTACTCTCACTTTATCAAACTCATTTGACACACAAACCCAGGCCTTTATAGCAAAATGGCTGGCTATGGGCTCTGCAGTATCATCGTACACCAGTCTTGCCAGAGTAGTCTTACCCATCCCACCCATGGCCACGATGGAAACTACTGAAACATTGGTTCCCGCAGATTCATTCTTAAGGAGCATCTCAATTATGTTCTGCTTATCTGCTTCCCTGCCCTTAACCCGAGGTAAGTATACCTCAGAGGTAGTGACTGGTCGCCTTTCCCAACTAAATCTGGTTATTATTTCCACCTTGTCCAAACACTTCAAACCAAGCCCAGCCTTCCGAGCTGAAATTTCTTCTACTCGACGGGTGATGTCCCTAATCTTGGACCCCATCTTAACATTACGTACAGGACTGAAAGTAGTGCAACAAGAGGGGATTAACTTGCGTACCTTGCTGGTTCTGGTTGTACCTCTATTATCAGCTTCCGACATCACCTTTCTTCTTAAAGCTTCATAGCCATACTCGTCCAAGACGTCCTCCATATCGTATGCCAAATCCCTCAGCTCGCCCAGCCATGCTTTCACTGACTGCTCCGTGATCTGCTTATCTTCTGCATCATTCAGCACTTCGCGAATACCCAACAATTTTGTCTCCCATTTCTTGAGCTCGGCCTGGACATGGTCTTGGCCTGCGAATTTGAGGACATCAGAGGATCCCAGTTTGCTGAACAACGCTTCTACGGAAGCAGAAAGAAGGGCCTCTGCAACAACCTCCATTGTTTCTTAGCAGAAAAAGAGAGAGAGAAATCTGGAGTGTAACGAGGGGCACAGGACATTTGGTTTGGTGGATCAACAAGGCTTAGATAATTTTGGAGGAAACCCACCCAATTTGGTAGAAAATTCCAAAATAAGCTTCTGGGCTGGGCATCCCCTCCCTTCAAGATTCTAGAAAGGTACAACAGGGAGTCAAACTTTATCAGATAAGGTTTGTATGGTTTATATTGTTTTTGTTTAAGCCTATCCTTTCTTTTACACAGCCAATCATTGAACTATAGTTGGTCCACTGATGGTAGGCTTCTTTTGAGTGGAAGCAATAAGGACTCTACACTGAAAGTAAATTGTACTTTTTATCTGCTTATAGTAAGCTTATCATTTGGTTGAATCGTTCTGTTTCCTTATAAAATTGTCAAGGCACTAAAAAGGGAAAGAACCAAGATAGAGAGATGAAAAATATTTCTTCCTGATGTGAGTACTCTTTCTATCTTTATGGTTGAACTACAGTTAGATATCATCATGTCACCTGTTTTCCCGGAGTTTAAACAGTAATTTGGGAAAGTGTATTATGAAAATATTTATATATATATATATATATATATATATATATATATAAAAAGGCATTACACTTTGTACACTTATGAATCTTGGAGTTCTAGATCGAAATAGTATTTGTTAGGAGAAAAATGACGAATTTAGTTTTTTAGTGGCCAATGTCGAATTAGTGTATTTGTGAATGTGGTTGTTAACGACGGCGTTTTCCTTTAATTGATTGTCGTTGTCTTTGGGACAGCGATATTTTAGTCTTTTATTTTAGCGTGTACTTGTCTTATTTATTATTGGAATTATTACAGTGCAATTGTCGACTTGTGATTTTAATTTCCAATTGCCACGGTAATTGACAATCGTTTGAGGGAAAAATCGATAATATCGATGAGATATCGGTATTAGACCGATATTTCGATCGTGAGACACATGCGCAGGTGGGAAATTTTTTAATTCAAATTATCGGCGATATATCAATGGCTTAAGAAATGGAAGTGAGATATCCTGCGAGATGATCCGGCGGTCGAGATTTGCTCAGTTTTCAAGCCATTTCAATGCGTTGGTTGATTGATCGGTATCGATTTGAATCTAACGATCACGGCGGCGATTGCGCAATTTAAATATCAAGCGGTCGATTTTTATCCAGCGGTTAAACCTGGCTTTGTGTGATTTATGGATTGATCAGCGGTTTAAAAAAGATTTAATGGTTAGATTTTTCACCAAAAATTAAATTCAGTTACAAATTAACTTAAAAATATATTTTGACAATCCAATGGCTTGTTTGACCAAAAAAAAAAAATGCATAAATATACAAAATCATTCAGTTTGTAAATTCTCTACTCCATCTGTAAATACGCCACAAATCATTCTATTTTATCAGAAATTCTCTCTTTAAATATCGATCTTGTTTAAACTCAAGAATTTTTCTCTATTATATATCTCAAAAAAGATAAAAATTTTGGTGTTTAAGGTTCAAGTACAAATTTCAACAAAGTTAGTTAAGGTATGTATTTAAGAGTTGTTTACTTTTAAATTGTCATTATTGTATTTATGTTTATGTACTTAATAGTTTTACATTTATGTTTTTGTATTATGTTAACTATATATTAGCTTTATTTTATAATTTCATATTAGATTATAAATTTAACAATATAATTTTATATTAGTTTAAGGTAAATATCATATATAATATATTATTAAATAATACTATAGTTTTATAATTATAATAAATTTAATAATGCATTCTTTAAAATTGTGGCCTTGAAATTCGGGGTGTTCGTTGGCAAACTACGTCGGCCGCGGAATACTCGTGAATGTCGGGTAACTTAGGCCCTACTCCGCGAGAAAATCGAGGCGGAGTCTAAACATGCGAGGAGCTACGCATAGTACATCATACGTCCCGATCATCAATGCAAGATATAAGCGTGAGTAAGCGGCGCTTTGGCGCAATAATACTCGTCACAATACATCCAAACCAAATATATATCCATGGTTTGAAGTTAATAATTCTTTCTTATAATATATTAAAATTACAGAATTATAATACATGTATACAATATAACCACAAGCAACGACGAAACTCTTACAGCAGAGATGGATGTGAGTCTCGCAATGCGCTCCACGTACTTGAAAATAATATCCCTCGGCAGGTGTTTATCCACCGTCAGTAGAATCGCCTAAGGGTTACTCACCACACTTTCAAATTAAGTATGCGATGCTCCGATGAAAACATACATTGAGTAAATGTGTGATCTCTTTGGAATATCTACATGATCAACTCTTATCCCGAGTCCTCATCGACTCCCTCACACTTGCCTAATCCACATATGAGAAACCTTATTTTCAATAAAGACGTTTGTTTTTAATAGTGGACTACCCTCCGATATAAGTAGTGGACCGACTCTGATGTTATATTTAGTGGACTACCCTCCGATGTATATCAATTGGGCCGACTCTGACGATTGATATTTTATATGGTTTACCCTCGGAGTGTATATCAATTGGGCCGACTCAGGCGATTGATATTTTATATGAACTACTCCAGATGGTATTATTATTTAGTCAATACTCGAAACCATTACTCTCAATAATCACCTCATGCACTCACTCTATTGTTAAGTCTTGTGCATAGCAAAAATGCGTGATCTGATTACAATACAATTATATAGCAGCGTGTAAATATATCGTAATGCAGCATATTCACGTAATTTAAATCAGCGCAAACGTAATAAATAGCAATTTGCAATTCATTACACCAAAAATTAGCTCGGCTTTGAAATTTGAATTATCAATTTCTGGCGATTGACTTGAATTCACTTCAGTAAGCAGCGTTATTTCACAAAAATATTTTATGAACAATATTCCTATGAACGTTGAAGCGCCGGGTTCTTGTTAGGCAAATCACGATCATCGGTTCACTTTGTGGCTTGAATCTAGCGATAATTTAAATTTTTATGCACATCACGTACAATTAAAGCATAATTTATGCCATTAACAACCCAAACAGCCCCTCACGATTACGGACTGCACATATTGGGTTCAATAAATTCAAACAATTCGGTCCCAAGTTTTAGGACATATCAAACGGCCGTTTATGGCCTCAATCCAACAAAAACATTATAAATGACTTAAATAGAGTCTTAGCCAAAGTAGGATGTCCACTATCACGGAGTTTGCCGAAAACTCAGCTGAACTGCGCGGAGGAGCCTCGTCATGTGTGAGCGAACTCGGCTAACTAGCTCAGGAAGAATTAGACCGGTCGGATTTGTTTGTCTGAGAAAAGTTCTTCTGCCTGCAAACTCAAACTCCATACTCGTCTCTTTTGGTTTCCCACATTTTTTGTGGTCCTCAATCTCTCATTTATGGAGATGTGCTTATCGTATTCTGTTTTGTCTTCATTATCATTTAAGCAATTTCCATAATACCATTTATGTCCTGACTTGGATTTTGACGTGCGGCACTTTATCTCGGCGCTAGTTTGATCGTTTTCTCTGCTGCGTACGACATGTGTCCATGATCTACATGTTATATGTGGCTTTCGTCCTTGTCAAATTCGTTCGGCACGATCTTCAGTCTTGCTCCCAGCGACAAATCGTATCACTAGGAATTCGATGAAATTTAATGAGAATCGGCGCTAGCTAGATTCGTGAGAGCGATTCAACGAGGTGAAATCATTTAAATCCATCAGGATACAGAGAATAAATTTCAGATTTTTAAATTACGATTTTCTTTCTTTTCGAGAAATTAGAAATTTCTCGAGTCTACAAAATATATATTAGTTTTATTTTATATTTCATATTAAGATTATAAATTTAATAAATTAGAAATATATATTAGTTTAAGAGTAAATATCATATATAGTATATTATTAAGCCATACTAGTTTTATATGGTATAATAAATTTAATAGTAATGCATTCTTTAAAATAACTATATATTAGTTTTTATTTTATAATTTCATATTATATTATAAGAATTTAATAACATAAATATATATTAGTTTAAAATTAAATATCATATATAGTATATTATTAAATAATACTATAGTTTTATATAGTATAATATAATTCTTAAATGTGCCTTCTTTAAAATAACTATAATAGTTTATTTTATAATTTCACTTATTAGATTATAAATTTAATAAAAAAAATAGAAATATATATTAGTTTAAGGTAAATATCATATATAGTATATTATTAAATAATACTATAGTTTTATATAGTATAATATATTTAATAGTAATGCATTCTTTAAAATAACTATATATTAGTTTTATTTTATAAATTTCATATTAGATTATAAATTTAATAAAATAGAAATATATATATATTAGTTTAAGGTAATATCATATATAGTATATTATTAAATAATACTATAGTTTTATATAATAGTATAATAAATTTAATAAGTAATGCCTTCTTTAAAATAACTATATATTATTTTTTATTTTATAATTTCATATTATATTATAAAATTCAACAATATAGAAATATATTAGTTTTCTGTAGTATTATAAATTTAATAATATATTTTTATATTAGATTATATATAATTATAGTGATGTCTTCTTTAAAATAACTATATATTAGTTTAATTTGATAGTTTATATGATACTTTCATATACAAAACCAATTAGTTAATTTAGTAATAATATATTAATTAATGAAACCATTGTTAGTTAATATTTAGAAATGAAGTTATATATTAGTTAATATTATGTATGCGTATTATAAATTTATAGTTTTATCACGAAGCTTTTCATATTTTAGATTAAGTTTAATTTAGTAATAATATATTAATAAATTAATTAACCTTTAAATATTAGTTAATATTTTAAATTAAGTTATATAATAGTTAATATTATTGTATACATATTATAAATATGTAGTTTTAAATGAAAGAGGAAATAAATTCATTTTGAATTATACTAATAATATAGTTTATATAAGTTCAATTTAATAGGATGGATAGTGGAAGTAATATTGGGTAGAGATGCAGTATGAAATATTGCTTGTGCGTATGGAGGAGAATAGAAATGGTGCGATTGTCTTGTAGCGTGCTTTGGTGATAAGGAGTGGTGGGATCGCTGTTTAAATTCGCCTATAATATTCGGATCCTCTTATATCTGAAGTGCTCAAATATGCCTCCAGAAGTGAAATAAGAAATGGGCAACTTTTGAAGATGAGGTATGTTCTTCCTCCAAGGTAGAACTAGTTAGAATTCTTCTTTTCACATTGACCTAGTTTACTTAATGTTCTCATTTTCCTATCTGTAAGGCAGCCTCTGGTGGTAGAGACAAGAGTGATGATGTTTTGAGGGATCGAGAGTGGTCTGTAGAGCAGTCCCATTTTCAGAGTATTGCAGATTTGCAGGTATTCCATCAAGTGGTCTGCAGGACACCTATAGTATCTGGATAATCCTACAATTCTAGAGAAAAACCTTTTGATTTTCTCTGTACCTACTTGTTTTTGTTTTTTTTTTAAGTTTAATCACTTTTACAACTCGAACCCTCCTCTTCCCATGTCCTGCCTTTAAACATTTAACGATTTAATCAACTAAGTTAGGTACGTGAATCTTTATACCTACTTGTTGAGAATAGTAGAAAAATTTATTCAGATGTAATGATTTTATTATTTAGATTGAGTCATATTTATTTGGTTTGTAGATCTGGATTCAGAGTTTAGTTTTTTGGGGGTGACAGTGGAAAAATTGACAAATAAGCCATCATTACTACCACTCTACAGAATCGTACATGAGATTTTCACCTCATGTGGCTCCTCAAGAAATAGGGCTCAACAGGAAAAGGATTGTAGCATGAGAGAAGAAAAAAGGTCATGGCGTTGAATGTCTGTCTCATTCATCCCATCGGGATGCAAGCATCTCATGCATCTTTGTACTGGGCTCCTCCCTCTCCTTTCACCTAAGGAAAAAGGTAAACTTGCTTAGATTGGACTAATATGTTTCTTTTGATCATTGTGAAAAGCATCATGAAAAAATGTCAATGAACGTGCTGAAGTTTCCTGAACAAGTAATACTGCCGGACAGCAGGTAAGCCATCACGTGGCAATGGTCTTTTGCATTTTACCATATTTTAGTCCGAACTCCAAATGTTGGCAACTGAGAATCTCTGCCTTCGTTAGGATTGCTGGAAGACGGTCGCATGGAAAGACGCAAGAGTGACATTTATAAATCTAAAGAATTTCATAGACCAACTGCTATTTGGAATCTTTGCAATCTGTAATCCTGGAATCCTGGAGAGAACTGTCTTGATTTTCTTTGTTCTCATTGGCCGAGAACAGTTCTTCTAATTCCTTTTTCCTTATTGGCCTGTAATGGTTTTGTTATTTGGATCAAATTTTATTCATTAGATTTGTAGATCATAAAAAGTGTCCTGGCAAAGAATATTTTCCTCCTTGACCATGTGAAGTACTTCTGGAGCAGTTGTTGCAATAGCACAATACATCGATCCACATAGTTTGTGGAATGACAAGTTCATGAAATTACAAAAGTGTAGTACTCATGGCTATATTTGTGGATTACTGTAATAGCACAACAATGTGGAGAACCTTTCTCAATGGAGCTGCTTGTTTGAATCTACATGAATGTCACACCAGGATTCTTTGACAAAGCATGACCTCTTTTTTCGTGCTTCTTCCTATCTTGGTCAATCCAAACAATTTGTCTTTGTGGCTTCTATATTTTACCAAAGATCAGCATCTTATGTGGTCGTTCCCCTGTCACCTGGTCAAGAAAGCAACCTGGCGCTTTTTTTCTGTTGTTTCCATCTGCTTCCTCCTCTTATTTAGTTTTGATTACTCTGTTTCTTTTGATAATTGTTGAAGAGCATCATTATAAGATATACACGGAACATGTTGTGGTGCACTATTCCTTCTCTACTCAGCAACACACCTGTTTACCACAATCATAAATACCTAGGTGTTTAAGCACAAGTCTCTTGACAATGATGTGAGAGGTAGAAACAAGCAATATACCTGTGTTCAAAAGAAGTTTTGTACTTTTGAAATTTCGCAACATTGAAGTAGTCTGAATCCAATATCTGGCAACTTGGCAATTCCACCTTCATTAGGATTGCAGGAACCGGGCTTCTAGGAAAGACAGGCAAAGGGGGCATTTAAAAATCTGAAAGAATTTCAGAGACCTATTGCTACTTTTGATTTGCTCCAATCAGTATGTACAAATCTGCTGCCGGGAAAAAGAGGTGATCCTGTGGGCATGCAACCATGTTATATTAAATCTATAATAGATTCAAGGTTGTGGCTATCAACAATGCGCTGAGTGAGTGACTGGCACAATCTGTTTTTTTGTCAGAAATATGTGCAGGTCATGCATGAATTACTTGAATTGTCATGAGAAATGGAGATTGAGCAACATGCATGATTCAAGGGATGTACAGTTCTTCTGTTCATAAAACAATATTCATCTCATAAAAAGCCCACACTCTTACCAACTTATGATCTCCACATTTTACCACATTGGCAGAAGTTAGCCTATTCAACAAATAAGACAGGAAATTTAGGCAAATGAAAAAATTCCAGCTATGGTTTCTATCATGAATTATTCCAATCAACAAGGAATCAAAGCGCTATAATTTTCATTTGTGTCATTACTTGCATGGCTAACAGTCATATCTTAGGAATTAAATTGAGTCCTGAGCACCAATCCAATTGCGAGCTTTTTGGGAGACTTGAGACACCAACTTAATCAAAGATGCTACTTGTTTCCATGGGAGCTCGTCTTCCTAAACTGATACTGAGGAATATGCAAAATAAATGGAAATGAAGTCATGATGTTATGTTGTCTCCAATCTCCTTGACACAGGTAGATGATTTCCTAGCAACCAACCATGTGTAATGCGTTCACTTTGATTCTAGCATGTGATTTGGGATGTGAGAATTGGGCTTTCAAATGTTGGCAATACGCATGGAAATGCAGAAGGCCAGGTGGGCAGCTGCCACAGTTAGTGCACAAATCAGTGGCAGCATTTAAAGTGGAACATGATACAAAAACTTCAAAAGACAAAACCTGTTTTTCACAATCATAAATGGCAAGGTAGTTAATCATATGGTAATGCATATATAGACAATGATGTGTGGGGTGGAGACAAGCAAACATACCTGTATTCAAAATAAATCCCATTCTTCTTTTGCATTTGGCAACATTCATCTAGTGCAGGCTCCAAACCTTTTTTTAGCAACTAAAGACATCCACCTTCATTAGGATGACAGGAAGCTAACCTCTTGGAAAGGCATGGGAGAATGAAATTTAGAAATCTTAAAGCATTCTAGAGAAACTGCTTCTACTTGTGAATCATTCCAGTCATGAACAACCTAGGAGCCCTATATACAATTTTGAACTGTTAGCCTTCAAAGCATGAACGATATACCTGTCCCTAGGAAAGACATGTGCCTTGGTTCTGCAACCTTCATATATTAGCTCTCTATGATGCTCAAAGTTGCGCACCCTCTTGCTAGCTTCTCATTCATTGCACTGTATAAATTCAAAATATCCAACTGGAACCATATAAACATTATGAATATGAAGTTAGACACCCTACCACAGAGAATCCTGCAAGAATACACTGAATAGAAAACCTTGTTGACATAAATGTTTACACATGCGGGTAACATGTCTCTTGACAAAGAACATGCACACCTGTATTCAAAGGAAGTAACATTGCTCTTGTGCCTTTGACAACATTTTAGCAATCTGGAATCTGTAACTTCTGTAAAAGTTACCTAATTGTTGGGGAAAAACACATCCTCTCTTACCATTTTCACTACATCTCCCATGTCCTACAACCATCTAGATAATCCTGCACTTCTGGAGAAACACCCCCCTGATATGTTCTGCAGGCACTAGTCGAGATTAGTAAAACGCTTCACTCAGTAGCTATCGTTATATTATTTGGATCGAATACATGCCATCATTTTCTTATCTTTAGATCTGTTTTATTTGTTTCTTCCTTTCTTCCTCAGGCCAAACAGGTTGGTGATATTCTTCTTTCTTCTCCATCCCATCAGGATCAGGATGCAGCACCTCATGCCTCTTTGTATTAGGTTCCTCCCTCTCCTTCAACCCTGTTGAAAAAATGCTATCATTCCTTAGTTTGGACATCTCAGTTTCTTTTTAGATCATTGTGAAAAAGATCATGAGAAGAGGTGCAATAAATGTGTTGTAATAAATTATCCAAATATGTTTTTAACTATCATACCTGTGAATCATGCTAGTCAGAAACAATTCCAGATAATTTTGCAATTCTGTACAAAGCACTTTGATTTGCATCGTTTGCTCTCATCCTTTGATGATTGGAATATCCCAATTTTCTCTTTTTCCTCCTCTCTGAATCAAGCCAAACAATGTGTGGTTTCTTCATTTCTTCTTCATGTTACAAAAAACAAGTGTCTTGGGTTCACGACCTCTTCATTCCCATGTCAAGACACAATATTGTGCATCTTTATATTGGGTTTCACCCTCTCCTCCATTAATAAAAAAAATGTATCATTGCTTAGTCTTAACTATTCCATCTCTTTTGACCATTGCAGAAACCCGTTTTCCATAATCATAAATACCAAGGTGCATAAGCATCAGGTAAGGCCTCTTATGACAATGATGTGAAAGGTAGAGACAAGCAAAACACCTGCATTCAAGGGAAGGGTGTTCTTTTTAACAAAAACCCTTATAGCCTAGGCCCCAAATTTTAGCATCTTTGGTTCTCCCCACCTTCATAAGCATTGCAGGAAGCTGGCTTCTTGGAAACACATGAGAAGCAGACATATAGACATCTAAAATACACCAAAAAGAAAATCTTATTAATATAAATGAATTCATCCAGTTAAATGATAAAGTTGAATGAAAAATTAAATTGAGTGATAGAAATATTGATGCTTACATAGGACTCTAGGGGATCAATGAGAGGAACAAACATTGAATAAAAAATGTAAAACCATAGATCTTGTTACTGCTGTCAAATCTGCTCCTGATTGAATTTTTTATTTTTTTTTAACAATATGGTGCAAAATTCACCTGACATTTCAAAAGATGTGTCACAGTCATGAATCTTTCCAATTAGTAAGGAACTAAAAAGCACTATAATTTTGAATTGTGCAACTACTTAGCATGGATAACAGACCTTTCTTGGGGAAGTAAACCAAGTTCTTAGCACCAACTCAATCACTAGGTCTGTGAGAGACTTGAGATACCAACTAAACCAAAGCTGCCAGTTGTTTCTATGGCAGCTTGTCTTCTTCCACAGATACTAGGGAAAAGGTTTCTTAAATCCTCAATCTCCAAATTACAAAGCGAAATGTGGTTCTGTTATTGTCCTGTCTTCAACCTCCTTGATAGAAGCAGATAATTTTTTATATTAGTATAATGTTATCTGGTTAGGAAAACCAAACGAAGGTAACAAACCAGAATTTCTTCTACTATAGCCTATATGTAAGTGAAATTTAAAGGTCCTGATACATCAGATATTGATAATGTTGGATCTGAAGCCAATCATAACCTTAGGTTATGCCTCTGCACTCTCCAGTATTAGCCAAACATTGTCACTACTATGAACAGTTAAATTTCAATAATATGAACAGTTAAATTTATGTTAAGGGGATAAAATGTAAGAATAGTGTGTTTGGGAACAGAAACCTTATTCGAGCCATGGACAGGATAGTGAATTCTCCCTGCTTCCATTTTTTGGAATCTAGAGTATCATGGACCAAAGATGAATCTCTCCTATTTCCAAACGAGTCTCACATCGGATTTAAATCTGCTCTGACTGGCAACTTAAGATAGTAGACATTCCAGAAAGTCTCCCTTTCACTCATTGTTCAAATTTCAGCACAAATTTAGATAAAGTTTTTTCCACAAATATAATATGTCTAAAAGAAATAGCAATATGCAATTTTTATCGTTCACCAAACAACTTATGTGTTGGATGAAATTCATGCTAATGATTCCTAACAATTGTTTGCAATCAAAGTTCATTGGTTTTATTCTAATTAAGTGTTAAATTGTCAATTTTGTAGGGAATATAATTTAAGCATGGAAAGTGTCCCTCGAATTTTGTTACCAATATTTTAGCTTTCCCACAAATAGTCGGTTTAACATATTGTGGATAACTATATACCAAACAAATCTTTGTGTTGGCAATTCATATACCAAAATTAAGTGAAACTAAATATATAGAGGCAATAAATAACCTCACAAATCTCTTCAAGAATAAAAAAGATAAATCAGGTGTTCTAATGTTTCTATCTTATTGAGTGAGAAGAAACAAGGAGAGTTGAGGATGGTAATAACTGTTGAATAAAAATAGATGCAGATACAGGAAGAAGAGCACCTGAAAGGCATGCATAGAGATTAGAGAGACAAAGGAGTCCCCAAAAAATTCTAGAAAACTCGCACTCCAACATCTCTATTTGTATTCAGTGTACTTAGAAAATATTCAATTTCATAACTAGAGTAATTTATTTTTTTCTCAACCAGTAGTATATAGTAAGTTCCAAGAAAATATAGAACATAAATTAAGGTACACTATATATACATTCGCATTGCTCTCAACTGGGAAGAACTAAGTTCACTTGAAGCAGTTGAAAGACAAGTAGTGCACCTTTAATTTGTCGTTGATAAAGCCTTCCCAATTTGAATAAACAAAGGATCAGAAGGATCAAGAAGGTAAGTGCAGCACAACGAGATTATTATCAATAGTGTTCCTGATATAAAAGTAGAAAACTTCAACCCAAGGATATAGAAAGAGAATCAAGTAAGCATATTTGTAAGTTTAATATCATTCATGATTAATGACAATAAAAAACATAAGAAAAATAAAAATAAAGAAACATTAATTATAATTTAGAAGAATATTCATATGGAGGCACTAAATGCAAAAACAAATGTATATCTTCCCTAAGTATAACAATACTTTGCTTAAAGTGTTGAATATGAATAACATCAAGCCTATTAGCCGTGGTGATTTACTTGGTGTGATCTCAAAGAGTTAATATCTTATTCCTATTAGCCCATCATGTGCTTTTAGCTCAGCAACTGCTTCTTGGTTATTTTGTAATGATATGGCCTAGAGGCAAAAGAAGGAAAAGGCAAGGAAGGACTATAAGAACTCGGGCTGATTTGGAAGCAGGTCTCCGGGAGAAATCCAGAGCTTTGGTTGAAAGAAGGGATAGAAGACCGTGTTTTTTTCACAAATGCACAATCTACAAAGGAGGAGGAATGCCCTTCCTAATATCAATATTAATACAAAAGATTAGCCAGATACAGTAGATCAAAGAAGGCTTGTGATGCCTTCCAAAACCTCCTTCGCCTCCCAAACGCCTGGCCCGCCCATCTTCGCTTCAATGTGATTGCGACGAACAAGTCGCGGCTTGAAGAGGTTCATGAAGGAGGAAATCTTGGCAGCGATCTCCGGGCTACTCTAGTGAGGATAAAGCCCAGCCCGCATGGGTTCCCTTCGCCTGGTCCTTTAGTCAATTTGTGAAGGATGAAGTCCCAGGATTCTTTATGAATTTTATGAACACAACAAGAGCTCCAGAAGTCTCAATGCTACTTTCTTAGTTCTGATTCCCAAGAAAAGTAACGTTGAAGACTTCATGACTTAAGACCCATTAGTTTAGCTGGGAGGTCTTTACAAAGATCTTAATCCAAAGTTTTGGCCAACATAATCAAAAGGGTCATGAGTTTGATCATCTCCCAAGCTCAGAATGCCTTTGTTGAAGGAAGACAGATCCCGACGCAGCTTTTGTTAGGCTGAACTGAGGCGTTGACTCAATTCTCTGGTGAAGAGAGCGGGTTGCTTTGTAAGTTGGACATAGAAAAGGCTTATGACCACATAAATTGGGACTTTCTATTCCAGATTATGGAGAAAATGAGCTTCGGCAGATAATGGATTAGTTGGATTAAGTGGTGCATATCCACAACCACTTTCTCAATTCTTTTCAATGGCTCTCCTACGGGTTTCTTTCGGAGTTCTAGAGGTTGATAACAGGGGATCCTCTTCCCTATCTTTGTGATTGGTATGGAAGCTTCGAGCGGTCGCTAAAACATACATGAAGGCAATTTTATATCAGGCTACAAGTTTGAGGGTAGGGAGGGAGGGGAGCTCATCATTTCCCATCTTTTGTATGCGGATGACACTGTTCTATTATGTGATGCAAAGCCAAAGCAATTGATGTATTATTTCCTTTCCCTGTTTCGGATTCCAAGGTTATCTCGTACAGATTGAAAGTTCTAGAGAGATTTTTGAGGAGGCGTGAACTTTGTTTTAAAGCCGTATCTATCAAATGGAATACACTTGTTCCTTTAAAAGAAATTAGAGGTTTAGGGTGAGAAGCCTTCAAGTTGAATTAAGCCTGCTTTGCAAATGGGACCTAGCGGTTTGCTATAATGAGAGGAACCTCTTTGGAGAAAGGTGATAGGAAATACGGAGAATTGTGAAAGGCAGGAACATGTTTACATAAGGGGTGTTATAATCGGGTCTTTGAAAGACATTAGAAAAGGATGGCATACCTTATCCCAACATGTTGTCTTTTCCTTAGGAGACGACAGGAGATTGCCGTTTTGGAAAGATATTTGATGTGGGGAGGTAGCTCTGAGCAACGCTTTTCCCAACCTGTTTAACATGGCAGCTCATAAAGAGGTTATGGTGAGCAAACTGCTGACTTTTCATGCGTAAGGGGGCTAGTCCCCGCTTTTGTTAGAGATTTTAATGACTATAAAGGAGAGGTGGAAGGTTCCTCCAAATTCTCCACAGAAGAAAAATCATGTCTTACCAAGAGGATCAATTGATGTTGAAGGGAGCTAAGGATGCTGTCTTTTTAGCTAGACTTGTGTATAAAAAGCTGGTACATTCTCCCCCCATCGCTTTTCCTTTCCGTTCCATATGGAATCCTATTGTTCCCCCCAAGAAAGGTTTTTTTGCATGGGAAGCGTCGTGGGGTAAGGTGCTCACTCTTAACCAACTTAAGTGAAGAGGGGTAACAAATAGGTGTTTTCTTTGCAAAGAGGAAGAGGAATCAATAGACCGTTTACTCATCCATTGTCCAAGAGCTAAGATGCTATAGAGAGTTTTTTCCAGGCCATTGTTGTCTGGTTGGCCTTTCCCCTCTCAGATTATCCTGCCAAACTCGCTTGTTTGGCAAAACATTATTGTTGGCAAGTAAAAAACACAAGAGAATTTGGATGGCGCCTCTTTGCTTATTTTTGGACAAGCTTGGCAAGATAGAACAAAGGCTGAGATGTAAAATTTCACCATAGGAATGAAAGTCACGCTTTAAGGTACCGTGGTCTGGGGCAAATTTGTATGGTGTTGATAACACTGATTCTTTGTGATTTTTTGGTGTGGTCAGTATAGCGAAGTTTGAGTGGTTTCATTGGTCCCCTTTTATGTCTCTAGTACTCTTCGGGAGCCTCTTTGCTCTTTATTGGTCAATATATTACTTTTTATTGATAAAAAATATGGTTTCTACTGTGTCTTGAGTTTCGAAATTTCTTGTTTTATATTCTCTGTAGTATAATTTAAACTTTTGATTCAATTTTTTGCTTAATAATGTCCCATGCCAACGCTCCTCTCTCTCCCCCCCACCTAAACCCAGCCGGAAGGCGACGTATATGTATTGCCACAACCCCAAATACTCCATTCTCTTCTTCAAAATTCAAGCTATGCGAGTACATGTGCAAGATTTTGTGAGCAGTCTGGGCCGTAATTTTGGAATGGGTACATTCACAGTCCCCTTCATGTCATACAATTGTAGGTAATGTGAGACAAATTGGGAGCTTCTGAAGTGTCCTGGGGCTTGACTAGGAACCATAATTACTAAAAGTGTTATCTTTCAGTTTATGATTCTTCTTTAGGCTGAGGTTAAGAATATTTTCACATGCATGAAGACAGAACACCACATTAGCTTGAATATAAATAGCATTTAATTTATAAAAAGGAATTCTTGATCATAATCACAACTTCAAAATTCATGATATTGATGAGCAAGAGTAGAAAAATACCATTCCCCAAGTCTAGTTATATTTGCTGAAGGAAATATCTTTTTCAGTGCTTCTGGAACATTTCCAGAAAACGAAGGCAGAACTGAAATAAAGAAATTCAATCATGTCACGTCAAACAACCTTTATAACATACTTGTGTATATGAGACATTAATCGTAATATCTCATTAAATGTGTGGCTAAAAACCAATGGATATAGAACCCATAAAAGACAAAGGTAAAACCCAACCATACCTGGAGTCATGCCTAGCTCTAGCATTCGAGATAGAATCTGTTTTTGCAAAACCAGTTGCTGATCCAACCAATCCTGTGACAAAGGCCCACCCCACCTATGAGAAGATGACTGTAATGAGGACAACAAGAAAAATTGTACATAGCTTTTCCACAAAAAGTTGTTCAATTGTGCATCATTGGAAAATTGAGCACTAATGTCTTCAGTAAATATGTATGTATCAAACCTAACTTAGCCACAAATTGTTAAATTATATTGTTCTTCTAAGACAAATATTCCTACTGAAGGTTATTCATGATGAGCACTAACCACCACTTATTCATTAATCAATTGTTAAAAATCCCCATGACTTCTAAAACTGGTATAGTTTGTTTTCATGCAATTAAAGTGGAACATAAGTATTCTATTTTAGATTAGATAATTTGTTCTCTTCTAAAGAATATAAATATCATTACAAGGATATTAATGAGGCAGGGGTTTTGGCTGCATTCACTCAGAACAGCTCTTCAGCCACTGTGTCATGTGAAATCCCATGAAATCAACCAGAATAGCTCTAGCATAATAGTATTGCTCCTTTGCTATCAACAAATGACCTTACTTCTATCTTATATCATATATATTTGTTTTTTTCTGGATACATTCCTTCTTAAATGAAAAACTTGAGAACCATAACAATATTAAATCAGGTGTTTATGCAGAAGTGCACAACATATCACTAGTTGATCTTTACCTAATGCACCCCAGCTGCTACATCAGGAGAAAACATAAAGACAGTAAAAGTATCAGATTTGATATTTTTATAAAGAAAATGACTTTCATCGCTTTCCTCTATAAATACAAAACTGTCCTTAGAACCTTGTCAATATTCAAATATAAGGATAAATTTCAAAACTATGGCATCCCTTTTATCTAGCATGATCATGCAAGACAAAAAAAAATATGCACTACAATTAGAAGAAAATATTTATAAGAAATAGAATATAATGAGGAATTGATAACTTTATAATCAACTGCAATTGATGACTAAGTGAGACAAGATGTGAATCACCTTTACCTACCCATGCAAATTTCCCATACGAGCCCAGGCAAGGAAAGCAGGTCCACCAAAGAAACCATCCAAATCTTTCTTTCTAATGTTAAAATCCTACAATGAAAAGGAAAAAAAACAGGAAAACAAATGAAACACTGTGAATATGTCAGACAACTGCATCCCATTAAAGCTGCAAGCTTGACATATGTATCAGTTGTTAAATAATATCTAAGCACAACTATAAAATGAAAATATCTAAAAGGCTACAATATATCAACATAGAGTATAGGGAATATTTTCTGTAAGCCTAAATTTTTAACAGAAAGTTGCTGTTGGATCTTCGAGCGTTCATGTGCCAGGATGTAAGATCTTACACATTTTCATCATCAGAAGGAACTGAGACATACCATACAGAATCATTATAGACCCTTGCACCTAGCGGTAACCCATTTTAGTAATAGTCGTCCAACAAGAGTATTTGAAGGCCAATAGGATCGTTCTCACATATTGCGGTGAAGCATTGAATATAGAACCAAAGAAAAAAAGTCACCGGAGGTAATAGAAACCACACCCAAGACTTATTCCCTACAATGAGTTTAAAACCCAACCCCCTCTCCTAGTAACTAGCAACATAATGCAATCACAGTAGGGATGCTCAGGAGAATAGCATTTGACCCCATAATTAAAGCAGTGGAGCCATTTCATGCTGAGTTGACAGCAAAAATTAGTTCCTGCCAGTTATATGACTGCTATAATGCAACTGCATAGCGTATGATAGAACTTAAATTGACGTTTTATTTATGTCAACTGATCTTAAAACCCAGAGACAATTGAACAGATTAGAGAAGGTCAAGTTCCGGGCCCAGAACCATGGAAGAGGACACATATATTGCAAGTTTCGAATAAGGATCCATATAAGAGTTTTTTTTACCCTGCAAGACAAGGATTATCTTCAAAACAAGATAAAGATACATGCATCTCTTATCAGATTGAGCTACTGTACAAAAAGTTCGGCTCACGTATGTACATCCAAGTGATACAAAGAGAGCTGTTGAAAATTCTTAGGTAGAACACCCATGGCCAAGCTTTAGTAAATATATGAACGCCGTCTATTGGCTGAAACTTTTTTTTTTTTTGATAAGCTCCATCTATTGGCTGAAACATATAAATATCAGACTACAACATGGTAGATATATCAACATATAAATGTGGCAATAAATTGTTCACCATGAAAACTTTTTGCCAAATAGCTTCTTGCCCATTAAATGCCAAAGGCAAGTTTATATGTGAAACCATCCAGTCTATCTCTTTCTCCCATCTTTCCCAATCCCACCAAACATAAGAATCTGAAAAGAAGAATGTTAACTTTATAGAGTTACTACAACAGTATTAGTGCTTTATCAAATGCGTGTGTCAAAGTTCAACAGATATTTTTCATATTTTCAGAATGTGAATTGAGTCCTTCTTGAATCTATACACCAACATGGGTTTTATCCTTACAATAACCTACAACCACAAGTATAAAAATAAATATATAAACAACTAAAATAATACTAGTATCAGTATTGTATTATATTTTATTCAACTATTTTATGAGCCAGCTCTCATTATACTCTCATGCATTCACTGAAGATAAGACTTATAGAAAGTTCAAATATCTGATCATGATTAAAATGAGATATGACACTAAGCAATTCAGGAAGACACTGTGAAAAGGACTAGATAGAATTGTTCAAAGTAGTCTTGGAAAGATATCAGTCTGGGAAGCATTTAGAGTGAACCAGTCAGAGCAAAAGCTTGCTTTCAGTAGGTGACCATTTATTTGTTACATGGAAATGACCAACCTGTTTCCTACACCAATACATTTATGAGAGAAAACACATTGGGAAGATGGAGTTTTTAAAAATCTGATGATCCTTGGCTATTCGAAAGTACAAACCCCGTAATCTCTCTCTCTCTCTCTCTCTCTCTCTCTCTCTCTCTCTATATATATATATATAGAGAGAGAGAGAGAGAGAGATAACAGGGTTTAAACTTTGGAAATAGCCATGGATCATTGGATTTCACAATTTTAGAGCTCTCTCCTTCTAAGTATTATGAAATAAGTCCCATTTTTCACTATCATAATGATGACAATTTCTCAATGCATCCCCTCTTTAAAACTATTGCTAATTTAATATACATATTGTTGAAATTTATCAAGATAGAGAATAAATTATTTCAAAAATCCCTTAAATTGAGGGATTCAATTAGTTTCCTTTTTCTGTTTAGGAATAAGTTAGTTTCCTTTTTATGTCTCTTGTTTCCTTTTTCCTTCTCTTGTAATCCCCTATATAAACTATTGCTAATTTAATCCCATATTTCGTGTCATGGTATCATAGCTGTAGGTTTCTAAAACCTAGACATCATTCTTGCCTTCATTGCCATTTTTTCTGGCCTTCATAGCTGGATATTTTGCTTCTTTCACGTTCTTTCTTTCTCTACTCTGTTTTGCTCTGATTTCTGAAGGCAAAACATGGTGTTTCACAAAAGGTTTTTTTCGTGAAATATGTCATAGGTTGCAGAGACGACTACTACAGTACAATCGGAGGAGATTGTTCAATCCTCGACAACCGGGAATTGCGAATGTCGAGGGCTGCATATAGGGTTTGATGGAAAAAATTACATAAATAGTCTCAACTTGTTCACCTTTGTGTGCTAAAGGGAAAGGAAGATTAGTCATCTTATGGAGTGAGCCAAAACGATCTGTTTTTTGAAGTATGGGATGAAGAAGATTCTATAATTATGGCGTGGTTGTGGAATTCTATGACTCCTGAGATTAGCGACACATGTATGTTCTTGGCTACGGCTAAAGATATTTGGGACGCAATCCAACAAACGTATTGAGCTAAGTCGTTTCAGTATAGGAAATTCGAGTGAAGGCGATTGGTGCAAAGCGAAGTAAAGCGATTCATGAATATGCGATCAATTGAAACTTTATGGCAAGAACTTGATCATTATAGGGTGATAAAAACCTGTATCACGAGGATCTTTTGCTATTCTAAAGGATTTCGTTGAGCAAGATAGAGTCTATGATTTGCTTGTTGAGCAAGAATTTGTCAAGTCTGAATCAGTTGCTTGACGGGAGGTTTCGGTGCTTTAATGAGGTGGTGGCAGTTCGAGGAGAGAAGGCCAGAGGAGTGTTATGCTTAAACCCTGAGCCTTGGATGGATCGACCACTGGTAGCAAAACAGGAGATATCAAGAGAAAGGAAAAAATGATGCACCTAAACACTTGGGGTAGAGACAATCGAGTGGAAGGAGAACAAGAACAATCTTTGGTGCATATTGCAGAAACCAAAGGCACCTGAAGAGAAGTGTTGGAGCTTCATTGGTAAAGCCACCAAGTCGAGAATGGGGGAAACCGTGGAGGCTGACAAAGGCCTCGAGCACACATGGCAAAGCGACCTAAGAGCGGGAAAGTTCAGCCAATAGGTGGGTTCAATAATGAAGAAATGGAGAAGCTGAGAAGCTTGTTGGGATCCCTTGACAAACCTACGGGAGCTTGTTCTTTGGCTCTTTACAAATTTACACGCCGATTCTCTTTTTGCATAAATGCCTCAAACAAGGTTTATGATGATTCTTGGGTGATAGACTCCGGTGCCACATACCATATGACACCCAAATCTCAACTTTTTCATACCTTTACTCCAAGCCCAAGTAACAAGAAAATTGTAGTGGCCAATGGCTCTTTAGCTATTGTTGCAGGTTTCGGAGACATATATATCACACCTACCCTTATCCTTAAAACTGTCCTCCATGTACCAAAATTGCGAACATTGCTTGTTTCCATTCAAAGAAACTTACTCATGATCTTGAATGTTATGCTATTTTTCCCTTCTTATTGCTGTTTTTCAAAGCGGGGGGTTTGAGGAGGAGGATTAGACTTGCTAAGAGATGAAACGGTCTTTACCACCTTAAGATTATCTCGAGAAAACTAGTAATAATTTACGCATTATTTGTCTTTCTCAGTTCCTCAAATAAAGATACCATTAGGTTGTATCACCTACGATTAGGTCATCCATCTTTTAGGGTTTTAAAGGTCATGTTTCCTTATTTGTCCCAAGGATAAGATATTTCTGAGTTTCATTGTGAAACCTGTGAATTGGCAAAACATACTCGCGTATCTTTTCCTATTAGCAATAAAAGAAGTTCTCATCCTTTTCATTTAATTCATAGTGACATATAGGGTCCTTCGATTATACCTAATGTTTTTGGGGCTCGTTGGTTTGTATCCTTAATTGATATGGCCCTTTTCAGTTGTGGATCTTTCTTCTTAAACAAAAATTGATGTTAGTATTGTTATTAATTTCCACTCAATGGTTCAAAACCAATTTGGGGTTGAATAAAAGCTTTAGAGCAGGATAATGCTAGAGATTACTTCAACGAATTTTGTCACCACTATTTTTCAATCCGCGGGGCATTCTCATGACAAATCATGTGTTAACACACTTGACAAAATGGGGTAGCGAGGAGGAAAAATGGGCATTCTTAACCTGACCAGGCCTTACTCTTTCGAGGGAATGCTCCTAAGTCTTTTATTGGAAGTTGTTCTTCTTGCCCACATTACGAAAAATAGAATTTCCCTCACGAGTGTTAGACTGACAAAGTCCCTTAGGGTACTTAAAGTTTCTATCCACACTCCACGGAACCTCAAACGGGCTCCTCCTACAGGAGGGTATTTGGGTGCATTGCATTTGTTCATGTCCTGACCCGACATGAGACAAGCTAGACCCCTGAGCCGTAAATGTGTCTTCCTTGATTTACTCATCCCACTCCAAAGGTTACAAATCTTCTGTACTCAGTAGAAAATTTTACATCTCTGCAAATGTCACCTTCATCGAAACAAACCTTTTTCCCCAGTCTCTCTTAGGAGGAGATTTCAATGATGGAAGATAGTCCTATTGAGTCCTTTTGAACCTCTTGAGCTTCCCTCATGTCTCAACCATGGTGATGAGACACAGGTCACCCGATTTCTGCTTGAACCCAGTGTCATCCTATTCCGGCCCGGTGCCACTCGATTTTCCACGAGTTTCTAAGGTGTACTCAAAGGAAAGGTCGTTCGAACCAGTAGGTCCGAGAAGTCAGAGCTCAGGTGCTGAGATGAGAATCAGGTAAGATCGGACCCACACTTTACACTCCTGAGAGCACAGGTGAAACTTCCATTGGTTCCATGAGGAATGACCCTGGACACAGGCCTTCCATTGTATTAGAAAAGGCACTTGAGATGCACTAACCGACCACTTTATCCATATCACTATGTGTCTCTTAAGCATCTATCACCGATACAAGAAGAATTTCATTATGAGTCTAAACACCACTATCATCCCCAACACTATTTAAAGACATTGACAAAGGGAATGGAAGGATGCTATGAGAGGAAGGAGATGAGTGCATTCGAAAAACTAAAACATGGGAGATCGTTAGTAGGCTGAAAGGGAAAAGCATTGTTGATTGCAAGTGGATTTTTCACACTAAATATAAGGTGATGGGTCTCACGAGAGACATAAAGCAAGATTAGTAGCGAAAGGACCACTCAAACTTATGGAGTTGATTATAGAGGAACTTTTCTCCGGTTGCAAAAAATGAATGCGGTAAGAATCACGAATGTTGGTTGCCCACTCTGATGGCAACTCCCTACAGTATGATGTTAAAAATGCATTTCTTCATGGTAATTTGATGAAGAGATTTACATGAACATCCCACGAGTTTGAGGGGGAACCACAGGGTAGCAAGGTGTACAATTTGAAAAAGACCCTTTATGTGCTAAAAGCGATCTCAGGCTTGGTTTGGGAGATTTGCAAAGTCGTAGAAAGGTTGGGTACAAACAAAATAGGAGTGACCACACTCTTTTCATTAAGCACTCTATTGCAAGGGGAGTAACTACTCTTCTAGTCTATGTTGACAACATCATAGTGACTTGAAATGATGAGAGAGAGAAGCATGATGTGAAGAAGATATTAGCAAAAGAGTTTGAGCTAAAGGAACTAGGGAAACTGAAGTACTTCCTCGGTATTGAGGTGGCGTATTATGAGGATCTTCGTACCGAACAAAGTATGTGGCGGTTATTGGCGAAACGAGGGAAGATTGGGTGCTTAGAGCTTGGTCTCTACTAATGGATCCAAACCCGCAATGAGTTGGGAGAGGCTAAAGAGAACCAATGGTGGATAAAGAATGTACAGAGGCTAGTTGGTAGGCTCATATACCTTGCTCACATAGCGGACATGCTGCTCGGTGAGCGTGATCCCGATCAATTCATGCATGATCCCGAGAGACCTCATCTTGTTGCTTACGAGGGGTCTTGCATTGCTTGAAAGGCAACCCCGGAAAGGATTTTGTTCAAGAAGAGAACGATACTCTTGCTCACAGAAGCATGCAAGCGCTAACTATGCAGAGTTCCATAGTGGATCAAGATCGACCACAAGGTGTGTACTTTTCTTAGGGTAATCGGTAACATGGAGTAAAAAGTAGAGATATGGTAGCAAGGTTGTTTTGTAGGAATCGAGTTTAGGAAGCATTGCACTCGGGGTTGTGAACTACTTTGGTTGAAGATGATTCTAGATGATTTGAGAATTAAGTAGGATGACCCTATGAAGCTCTATTGTGACAAGTGGCCTATCAATATTGCTCATAACCACATACAACACGATAGGATAAAATATTGAGGTTGATAGACATTTCATCAAAGAAAAATTGGAGGAAGGAGTAGTGTGTATGTCTTATGTTCCATCGGGCATCAATTGGCTAATATTCTAACAAGTTGAGCGATTCAATGTTTCATGATCCACGTATTCAAATTTGGGAATGGAAGACATCTATTCGGCAGGGTGTTAATTTATGTAAATAGAATGTTGAGCACTTTGTAAATAGAATAGAGAGAATTATTTGAAGTCCCTTAAATTGAGATTAAGTTAGTTTCCCTTTTGTTTTTTAGGAATAAGTTAGTTTCCTTTTATGTCTCTTATTTCCTTTTCCTTTTTCTTGTAATCCCACATATAAACGAGGAGTGTATAGTCGATCTAAAATACAGAAAATTATCACTTTTCATCCCATATTTTGTGTCACATGCAGTTTTGTCCTCTTAAAGGAAGAGACCGGGGATTTTTAACAACTTGTGTAGTTATTAACTATTACACTATCCCCTTCTGGGACTTCATTTTCAACAAAGTGGGTGTAAGAGTTCACTGATTCCTTTTTCAAACCAGAAGGCCTCATGATATCTAAAACTTGGTTATGCCATCATGTCAAAAAATGACAAAGGCCCTCCAGGTAGAGGCTGTGATATCTTGATCAGTTGGAATTGTAGAATTAACTAATATAATTCTTGTCTTACTATAAGGCGGGATCAAACGTATGTTGAATCCTGATGACATTGATGAGACGCAACATCAAGCTAAGGCAAGGTGGCATTTCAGAAGTGAGCATAAGGTGAAATGCTATTACTTACAACTGGATGTAACTACATTTTGGTAATAATTCCATGGGACTGGACGTTGAATCTTGACCCCTTCATCTTTCACAAGAGGCAATGATCCTGGTTTGGGGATAAGCTATCCCGAATGTACTTTGTCTTCCCAGAAACATGAGCACCACACCAATACTTTATGTACCAGTGAAGTCCAGATGCAATTTCAACTGCTGTGGTGCCTTTAATCCTGAAAGAAAAATATAACAGGCAAAACATTGACAAAAAGGTGAAACAACCAACAGAGCGGTTTTATGACCTATGTATATCCCTTAAAACATGAACCAACAAAAATTCGAGCAATGTTGTTTATTATCCACAACAACTGTTTTATGTTTTTTCCTAAAGCCTATACTATTATGAGGTTATTTTACATTAATGGAGCCACCCAAATTTTGTGGAATGCCCAAGCACTGGTTGAGAAGTCTAACAGATTTTTCTACCAGAGAAGAGAAAGGACAAGTGTCATGGTATAACAGTTTAAGGCTCCATTGGCTTCTAATGCTTGTAACAATCTATTGCTTAAAACCTAGAATAGAAAAAAAGTACACATTTTAAAAGGTTATATTTATGTAACCTGCTTATTCAAACTTGAATAATGGGTCATTTGAGACATCAGCATGAATCGAGTTCCACTTACATTATCTTAGGCCCATTCTTGCTTGAGACATTGTAATTGCTTATCCAAAAACAATTGTTTCCTCTGCAAACATCCTGATAATTGAAACTGAAACTGATTTAAACAAAGCTAATATGGAAGAGATAAGCATGTGAAAATCATCAATCAAGAAGACAATAAACAAATGAAAAATATTTGTTTATTACATTAGAATGCAACAGTCTAAAAATTTTTTTTGATAAGTAAGAAAGAAGAATATATTCAATAGGAGAGCCGCCAAAGTGGCGACTCATAGAGAGTACAAGGAAACAAATCATGAGCCCACAGAAACACCACAAATAGCCAGAAAAAACAGCCCAACAAAGCACAAACAACAACCAATGGGGAGGCTGCCCAAAAGAGAACAACCCCCAGAAAACACCCAGCAGAAAGAAAAAGCTACAAAAACGAAAATCACTTAGATCCCAGCCACTTAATGAACTCAATAAAGCGTTTTAATTGCCCTCTTTAATGCATAATATAGTCTCGGCCCAAAGAGGCCACACAAGAGGACTTTGCTTCTGGATAGACAGTGTCATGTCTTGAAAAGCGATTTGTTTCTTTCTTTTCCATATAGTCCAAGACATAAAAGCCCGGCACTCCACACAACCTTTCTTTTGCCTCACGAAGACCCCCTCTCCATCCTTCTAAGGGTTTTTGCGTACAACAGTCTAAGGATCCCTCCCATTGATTGCTTCTAACAAGAATTGCACATCTAAAAATGGTTGTTTAAGCCTTCCTGGCAATCCTTCTACCTATCATCCCAAATAAATGTTCTGAGTCAGAAGCAGAGAAAGATTTCAAAAGTAAATTATGCAATACTTCTTTTATTCAATTTGTAAAGATATATAGCTAATCCTTCAGTCCTGGACTTTTTCTGGCAAGTGCTATGGTTAATGGTGTCAAAAGGGGTCATGGAATCAAGAGTGACAATGGTTGGATGACAAAATAAGCCTATGATTCCCGACTTTATAATGAAAAATTCAAGATTCAACTTTTCTCTTTCCACCTTTTCTTGACAACCAACCAGAGTTTAAAGACAACCCAATATTCTGCTTGTGAAATAAAGCAACAATCCAAAAGCAAAATTAATAATTAAATAACATGATGAAAATAGTATTCACTTTACTCAATTTAGATGAATAATTCATTTTAAAAACTAAGACACCAGGAGAAAACAAGATTCAGAGCTTTGGATTCTTTGCTTTTCCCGCGCTTGTCAACATGGAAAATGAAAACACCAGTAATTTGGAAGTATGCCGTTGTGAACTCAAAACAAACTCAACCTCAAAAATTGAATATGAAACCTGGTTGAAAATTTATAGAACCCAGTAGAGCAAACAAACAGTAAAGACAGAACAAGCATACACCATAATTGAACAGAACAAATACATCCATATTGAAATGGAGGCCCCAGTAAAGATACCCAAATGAAACAAACAAACCAAAGGGCAAATGCAAAACATACCCAAAATACATTGTAAATTATCCTTGAATTAGACAGATTGTTTGAGTAATTTAGACAAACAGTAAAAGAAGAACAAGCTTATACCATAGTTGAATGCAAAGTACATCTATATTGAAATGGAAAAGCTTAGTGAAGATACCCAAACAGAAGCAAACCAACCCAGTGGGCAAATAAATATATAAAAATACTGCAAATTATCTTGAATTGGAAAAAAAGGTCTTATAGTGATTGAGAGACACCCAAATGATCAGCCTCACAAAACCAAACCTACATGAAAAATACACTAGAGGTTATCTCTCAGATTAGAAACAAACCAAAACCCAGAATCGAAAATCGAAAAACACCTTGGAGACTATCTCAAATTGGAAGCTGTCCAAATGGGTAGGCAGCAATCTCCGTAGCACAGCCTTGGCAGCAGACTCTTGCACAGAAGGAGCAGCTCTTCTGGTGTCCAGGCGAGAGAGCAAAGCCTCTATTGCTTCAGAGTGTGATGAAGAGGACAGAGGCAGAAATAACAGTAGCGTGAGAACCCAATACAGAAACAGAGGTCCGAGATTTGACATTGTAAGCATAGGTTTGAGCTAAAACTTAGAAGAGAAAAGATGGAATCTTAAAATTAATCAAGATGATAGACCACTTAACAGTTAAAGCCAGTTTGTACGGAAATACATCATTTTAAAAAATAAAATTAAAATTAATATTGGCAAAAAAAATTCTGGCCCAGAGCAATATCGGTAATGGAAGCTTGACGTTTCAAGCGTGCGGGTTCATAGGTAATAGGAGCCTTGGCGTTTGCGACATACGTGAAGGCGATAGAGTGTGGCGTTTGAGGTAATTCGATTCTGTCGTTAAATCGCGTTTCATGCTTCAGGTGGTAATTTCAAAAAAGGCGGAGCTGAAAGACATTTGGGGCATTTTCTGCAAACATGTTTCAATGGACGTTGTGATGATCAGTAACTAAAATACAGCATAGAGGTCCTTGTTGCTCCAGGGCCAAAAATCTCATCTGCCTTCCGGAGCGTCTCCTGAGATGTTTAACATTTTGATGGATCAAATGTTTGACAGGAAGAGAAGTTAATTTTAGAAAAAGAGAGAGAGATGTATGCCTCCCTTGTTTGCTTATGGGAATTCAGTTCCTTGACATTAGTTAGAAAGGCACCAAACTGCTCGTAAGAGAGACGGCTCCTGGAAACAAAAAAGGCCAGTTGTTGAATGTTCTAGCCTTGACAATTGAATTGAAAAATTGAGGAAGAATATATGTTTCATACTATAATTATTTGGTATAATCAGGGATTCATAAATAATTCAGTACCTAACAACAATATTTAGTCGATTATTTGGGATAACGGAAGAAAAGCACTTGAGTGAGTTCAATCTGGCGTTGTGGTAATGACGTTTAGTTCTCCCAGCAGATCCATTGCGACCTTGCATGTTTGAAATCTTAGACGTTAAATTTGCAGAGCGTGCATTTCTAGTTGGGAAATTTTTTGAAAGCAATATTATTTTATTTTTATTTTTTTAAAATGGTGTATTTAAATCTGAAACTTCAGCGTTTAAATACTTCAATATCGTCGTTAATGTAAGTACATTTAGGCTACTTCAGTCGTCGTTCAGCAATAATGTTGAAGCCTTGACTCAAGTGTTTTTCTTCCGTTATACCAAATAATCTACTAAATATTGTTGTTAGGTACTGAATTATTTATAAATCCCTGATTATACCAAATAATTATAGTATGAAACATATATTCTTCCTCAATTTTTCAATTCAACTGTCAAGGCTAGAGCATTCAACAGCTGGCTACTGTTTCAGGAAACCGGCTCTCTTCACAGCTTGATTTGAGCTTCTAACTAATGTCGAGAACTGGTATAAGCAAACGAGGAGGCATATACATCTATATATACTGCAAAATTAACTTCTCTTCTGTCAATGTTTGATCCATCAAAAATGTTAAACATCTCAAAGGAGGAACTCGGAAGCGGCCTGATAACAGAGCATACATACTATGACTTGAAAGGATTGATCGCTCACAACGTCCGATGTGAAAAGCTATCAGTGTTTGCAGAAAATACCCCAAAATATCTTTCAGCTCATGCTGGTGCCGATTTGAGATTGGATTGAATGCGTGTTGAGCGACGACATTTAGTTTAACTTCCGAATGCCGTGGATCTCAGCAAACCTATGTTTGAAATCGGGTGCCGGCGTTAAGGCTCTGGTTTGGAATTTTTGGAAACAATATTAATTTTATTGTAGTGTGCTGCCGTTTTGGTCCTATGTGGGCGTCGATTATTGCTGCATGAATCATATGTGGGCCTTATCCTACATGCTTTTTTTTTTTCATTTATTTAGTTTTGAAAAATAAAATTTAATTTTAATGAGGATTCAAAAACTAATAAAACATTGAAATAAATTCATTAAAATGTATAAGATAAAATATAGCAGGATAAAATAGTATTAAATGAATTAGAAACTATAAATTTGACAATATTACAAGTCATTCTCAATATATATGACTCTTATTCTATAATATATTGATAATTATAATCTGATTCATTGTCTTTATTTAATCAAATATGTTTTACGGTATGAACTATTCACACATATTTAAAATGCTTCAATAAGACAACAATAAAAAAAACGACATAAAACCAAACACCGTAACAAGATGTCATATAGTACCTATTTATTTTGTAATATATTGTTGTAATACTATGTTCTTATAGAGACTCGTTTTAAACCTCTTATACACCCGTCTCCCCTTTTATTGCCTTCTTTTTTATTAACAAATATATAACTTATGGAAGTTGACATGATGTATATTGGCGAAAGTGGAGTTTTAGACTCAAATAATTAATTTGAAAAAAAAAATTATAAAATTAGTTTTTAACTTAAACTAATGTCCAAAGTAGTGTGTTTGAGTCACGTATATTATAATATGGTAAATGATGCTGTCATAGATAGCGGTAATTTGAATTTTTATCAAATGCTTTTATGTGGAAAAACTGTGATAATGCATTCTTTTTGAAATTTTTGTTTCTTGAAGCTGGCCATAATTACATTTCAAAAAGTATTAAATCAACTGCAAAGTGTAACCTATAGTACCAAAAAGGGCTATTATAAAATATGTATATGTTACGGAAAACTATAATTTATAATCCCAAAACATGATGTTTTGAAGTAATTTATGTTGTAGTCTCATTGAATTTTTTGAGTCATTTATTCGTCGAACATCGACTTATCGGAATGTGCACACAAGAGCAAACAATAAAACAATGGTATTATTAATTAGGCCCGTCGCCTACAATGCTAAGTGAGGATCAGATTCTCAAGGTGAAAGAGTTTGTCCTTTTTTTTCAGTCAGGAATCTCTTACCTTCTATGGTGTCACCCCCTCTTCTTTTATGGACTTAAACGATTTTCTTTCGAAACGGAAGGGGAAGGTAGTTCTTTATTTGCATGTTATGACACATTATTACTTTAAATAACAAAGCTGTAAGTGAGATAGCTAAATTGTCTACGTATTTCTTACATGTCGTTTGGCCTTAAATCGGGTGGTTCATGTGGTAGTGGTTATTGTTGAAGCGAGAAATTCGGTGGCTGCGTGCCCAAGATGGTAGTGACCAGAGAAATATTAATACTAGGCATTATATCTCACTTTAGTTGGGGAAGTATGTTTAAGCGTAAACATAATGAGATTATTAGATTAATGGGTGGGCTATGTAAGGTTCGATTTGACACATGGTATTTGGGTGTGTTGGTTTAGAATTACAAAGCCATTATCGTACGCTTAATATTTATATGAACTAATATGAAAATAATTACAAAATATAAATACTTTATAAACATGATGACATATAGGCTATAGCATTAGCACCTAAAAGGTAGTTATATTTTTAGGTAAATGATAAGATAGTTTGGATTTGAAAGAATAAAAGAGTAAATTGTTAAAGAAATTACTTCTAAATATTTAATTTAAAATATTAAATCTTTATTATTTTAAAATGATGATGATGATATTCTTCATATATATTTTAAATTATGATTTTTTAAGAAAAAAAATATTTTATAGGTTTTTATTATAAAACATAGCTTTTTTAGTTTCAATAAATAGTTGTCAAATTAGGTTGTTATCATTTACTAAGAAATATTTGGTTAAAATATATCAAATAATCGTAAATTTGTTAATTTAACTGTTCCCATATTTTGTTTCTTGAAAAATTACCTATTTTGGGAAAAAAATTATTCTCTATTTCATGTATTTGTATTATCTCTTAAAAGAAATGGTTTATTGCCAATTTGCTAGTGAGAATTGGCTTAGTGGGTAAGGGATTCGATGGGACATAAAAAAAGACCATATTCGAGTCTATATGAGAACAAAATACTACAATATTGTAATGCAGTGAATAAATATCAAAAAATAAAAGAAATGGTTATTTTCACAAGAAAATTAGAAGAACATTTTTTGTCAAAATTAGGCCAAAAAATAATGAAGGGTAAATTTTTTAGGTTTTCAAAAGGATTTTTAATAATATTTAAAAAAAAAGTTTTTTAAATCAAATCATCCCTCACTGATTTACTCACTTTAGTGGACCTATTTTAGGCCCAAACCAAGACCGTCTCGCTTTGGAGTGGCCGTTGACAGGCTCATATTGGGCCTTCTGCCGATCCAAAACCCAATGGTCCAAAAACACGACCACAAGCAAACCGTAGACCTTCCAATGAACCCACCCGCAGCCTAACAGAACCCAAAACCCTGGCAACCCTAAAACCCTCTAATGTTTTATTCCCTCACCAGCTTTACCGTTTTACCAGTGGCAGGAGCTGCGGAGAGCAAAACCTAGGTCAAAGCAACAATGGAGATGGAAGTCGAAGGCAGGGAGAGACAGGCAAGAACGTGATGTCGGTTGAAGGACCCAGGAGGTGATTTGGGGCATCCCTTGTATCTTCCTCAGGACGCTGCTCCCAAAGAACTGCAACAAATCGTGAACAAGCTTCTCAACAACGTGAGTTTTCACGAATTCGGCCTTGGTGGAATTTGAACATACACTTCATTGATGATTACTTTCCTTTTTTTTGTTGACAGTATTTATTGGCATTTTAGCGGGATTGACACAATTCTTAGATGTGACTTTTTTTTTTCAGACATTCTTTATCAACCTTGTGGTGGAACGTTTGCTGAATTCCTGAAATTTTAAGACTATTTATTTATACTATATGGATGATTTATACCTACTAGGAATGCCTGGTTGCGACTGCTGATAGGCAAACAACTTGCAGATTTTGTATTGAATTTAAGTAGGGCTTGTAGAGGGCAGTTATATCATTTCTCGTGTGATTTTCACAATTCAGCCATCTAAGGTTGATAATTAAAGTTATATTCGGAAGGTGTTCAAAAAAAGTTGTTAATTTTGAAAAATGGTTTAGAAGACGTACCTGTGTAAAGCATTTTTGTTGTTTGTTTACCACTTTATGAACTAGTTGGGTGTTGAATCATCAATTTTGGGATTTTCAAGGAGGAGAAGCTACCTTATCTTTCACATATTAAAGTCAAGGAGCTTGTGTGCAGCTTGGAACGTCTTGCAGAAAAACAAAGGTTTTAAATTTTCAGCATTACTTGCTCCTACAGCACTTCTATTTGGTGGAACGTTTTTAAAAGATAGTACATATTTGACTGTAGCTGCTTTTATTTGTTTTGGGCAAACAAATTTCAGTTTCTGTGGAGAAGGCGCTGCCCATAGTTTATCAACCCCAAGCAGTTTTCCGAATTCGCCCAATCAATCGTTGTTCTTCAACTATTGCTGGTATGAGATTTAGGTTTAATCCTCTCAGCGTATTCAAATGTTTCCGAATTTTTATCTGCTCCTCACACAAAATTGCTACACACTAAGCCACCACGAACCGCTCTCCCCTGTTTGTATGCTTCATTGAGCATTGCTCTTTTTGTATTAGATGCTTTGTCCTTTGTTTGCTTGCTACTTGCTTGTATTTTATGCTGAGGTTTACCTCTGTGTATTATTTTCTTCTTGTAAGAAGCCCCGAACAAAAAAAAAAAGAAAAAAATTGTTGCCAATATGGAGTGGTTTGACACGGGTTCCATTTCCACCTAAGGATCCACGAACATGGATGAAAATATTGTCAATATTCAGCAATATTTCCATGGAACATCACTGTATCCAGCTCAATGGACACAATATATCAGTAAGATATATCTAACAATAAGAGTTTTGTTTTGTTTTTTCTGTAATGTGGTTGGTAATTTTTCAAGATTTTTAGTTTTTGCTGAATTATTGGGATTTCAAGACAATAAAATTGCCAACTTCAAGGCCCAAAATAAAGAGAGGAGAGCAAGAACAGGAATCTAGTTTTTATGTATTCCACAAGTAGCTAACCGGCAGAATTTCGGTCCTACAGGATAAATGTGAATAAAATAATATAAATTAATTGTTCCATAGGTTTTAGCTTTAATTAAATTAGTTTCAGTTACGACATATTAATAGCCTTGGAAATCTTGGGGTGGGATTATAGGAGGCTCTAGGTTCAATTCCCAATGTAAACAAATAAAGAAAAAATATTTACCTATAAAAAAAGTATTGAAATCAATGATTTTTCTTACCTATAAAAAGAGAAAAGACTTGGAAAAAGAAGATATTAAAATATCTTAATTTAATTATATTATTTTTAAACTACATTTAATTAGTCGTGAATATTATAGAAACTCTGAGCCATGGTTGCTTTGCGGTCGAGTCAAAATCTTCGAGTTTCTGATGGAAGGTGAAGGAAAAAAAACAAAATGTTTTATCCACGAGCGGAGTAGAGGTATGGCAATTAGTTCGGTTTGGAGTAGGGGATGAGCAATTTGTTGGTAGGAGTTGAAGAGTCTTTGTAGGGTTTAGTTCTATTTAGAAGACCCTTGGAGTGGTGGGAGAGGCGGAAGATATTCGAATTTGGAGAGAAAGGGGAAAACAATGCGGGGTTCCTTCTACATTACGATACCGATCTTAGGAAGGAAAAGGCATAGAAATTGGGTTCTCGGAAGGTAGGGGTTTTAAATGGATGGACTATCTTTGGTAGAAAATCGGAGAATTTGGGTTTAAACTGCGGGAGGGAATAAACCCATGAGGATTGTGACAGAAGAACTGTCAAAGGGGGAAGAGAAGAAGTGGACAATTCCAAGCAAAAATAAAGTTACTTGGGGGGGACAGCACAAACTCAAAGTAGAGGAAGTAGCAGGCAGTAGCGTGGACAGTGCGGTGTGGATGGATGTTGGAGACTGCGTCTTTGGGAAAGGCGTTGGGGTCTCTGCAGTTCTGTTTGATCGGAAAATGGAAGACAAAAGCGAGATCGCCTCCTACTTGTGAAAGGTGTTGGAGTGCAGTTTAGGGAAACTGGAGGATTAACGGGAAGTCTTTGCTAGGCGCATAAACGAGACCTTTCTGTTGGAGTTTGATTCGCGAGAAGCGAAAGTGGGTTCTAGAATCGGGCGGGAAAAAGCTGAAGAAGGAGGAGCTTCTGGTTGGAATGGTGGAGTCCGAGAATCTGGGTGCTTGGGAGCGGGCCAGGTGCGAGAGGTGTGGATTAGGGTGGTAGGGCTTCCACTTCACCTATGGACACCCGAAATACTAAGAAAATTAGGGGATGCGTGCGGAGGTTTCGTGGGTGTGAGACGGGACACGGAGATGTGAGGTGAAGTGGGCGAGAATCTTGGTAAGATGGTTGGAAGGTAAGTCCAGACGAGCGTCGTGACATTCTAGAAGGACCCGAGATCTTTTAATTTGTTGATCTGGTGGGGGGTCTCTACGGGTTTTACGGTGTTTACGAGTGGCCCATGGTGAGACGAAAATTCCGGAGGAAGAAGAAGGTGTAGCGCAGCGGGCAAGCGGGTGGGATACAATTGTGAAAAGTAATGATGAAGGTTAGAGTTGCGGGGACGTAAGATGGGCTGGGGAAAAAGGATGGGGCATCTTGAAATTTGTGTCTTCTGGCGCCGGGAGCGGTTCGAATAGCGAGAGGTGGGGCCGATACGAGAAGGGTAGAGCAAAGTCGAGGCGGGTCACGTGCTAGGGAGAGGAGCTCACGCGCGGGGCTTAGCCCAGAGGTGGATCTAATGTACGGGCCTTTGCTTCCTTCACAGGTTTGAAGGGAATGATTCTTCACGGGCGAGGATGGTCGCGGGGAGCCCGGCCGTTATAAAGGCGGTAGTGGGCTAAAAGTTGGGTTTGAAGTTCTTGGTGAATTAAAACCCTTAAGAGCTCTACTTGATGGGAACACTTGAGATGAATGGGGCACCTTGGGCGAGAGGTTCTGGGTCTTTGGGCCGGCCGGAGTGATTTAAACGGGACCCAAGAAGTGAGAGCGGCCAGAATTTGAATAATGTCTTTAAAAGTGGCCCAGGGCGCTACTTTGGGGTACTTCGGCTTAAGAAGAGTGGAGGATGAAGGTGGGGGTTCCGAGTGCAGTGGGGTGGGCTCTTGTGAAGCCACTGGTAGATCAGATCTTGGATGTGCGAGGGCCCTACGCATACCAAAGAAGGCGGCTGTTCGGGGGAACTCCAGTTTTGAGGAGTTCTTGGGAAAAGGGTTGAGTTTGGTGGCCGTTGAGAGACCTGCTATGGGAGGCTCGGGCCAAGGAAATGGAGATGAGGGATTTTCGGATGGCAGTTCTGTGGCTCTAGTGGAGGCGGTCTCGACGCGGCCCGAGGTGGTGGATCCCAAAGTGTTCGGAATACTCGCAGAAGGACCTAGGTTTGATACTTTGTCCTTGGTTGATGTTTCTCCACCCCTCTTTTCTGTTTTTGGTCGGCCTCTTCTTTCTGGGGGTTCTTCTGGTTCGGGGGACTTCTGTGAGCATGATTCCCTGGGGGATATGGAATCGTTGAGGGTGGTTTCAGGTGATGGAAGAGAGTGGGGGAAGGGGATAGCCAACGCTTTAATGGTAGATGGTCAAGATCCAGGGGGTCCCGGGTATTTGAAAGGGGAGTCAGCTATTGGACAGCCAGAGTGCACGGGTTATAATAGCTGGCCCCGGGAAGATAGTACACTTTGTTCAAATTTAGTGAATATCCCAGGGAATTAGCAATGGCGGGGTTTGAGAGATTACGAGAGTTGATGTAAAATAAATGTGACAGGTTGAAGATAAGAGGAAGGGGGTTATCAGAGCGAGAGATGTGAGGAGGAGCTCGGAAGTGGGTTGTACTATAAACTACAGTGGAAAGAGCCAGAATAGAAGTGGAAGAGACAGAGGGAATTTTTTGTTAAAGTTGAAATGAAGCTAACTGTTTTCGTGGAATGTTAGAGGTGTGAAACAACGAACAAGAGGAATATTATTAGAAACTTTATTAGGTCTTAGAGGGTGGATTTGGTGTGCTTACAAGCAGATCCAAGAGTTGTCTCATTTGTTTGCTAGTAGTCTTGGGGCGGGTGGGAAATTTGGTGAGTGGAGGCTGTGGGCGGAGGAACAACGGGGTATCTAGTGTTTTGAATCTGAGAATTGGGATGCAGTGGAGGCCCAGGGAAATCGGCCATTTTTCTGTAACTTGTAAGTTTAAAAATGTGGAGGATGGTTTTATGTGGGCCTTCACAGGTGTAGTCAGTGAAGAGAAATGAGGAGCTGTTTTGGGAAGGGCAGGGGCTCTGAAAGGTTTGTGGGAAGGACCCTGGTGCTTAGGTGGGGACTTTAATGTGGTCCTTTCCCCCGACAATGTGAACTTGGTGGGGTGGGCTTCGCACCCTATGGCGCTGTGAAATTCTTAATGGTGGGGGCTTAGAAGTCTCCTACGCAAGGCCCTTTTACACGGAGGGGTAGCCTTGATGTCGGCGTATGTCGGCTTGACGGTTGGTGTCGGCGATTGGGGAAAGTCGGTTTAGCAATGTATGATCAAGAAGAACTCTCCGAGACCGTGTCGACCAGCATCCGTGTTGTTAGACAGTGATGGGATTAAATCAGGGCCATCGCCCTTCCGGTTTGAGAATATGTGGTTGAAGTTCGAAGGATTTAAGGATCTTCTTAGAGGATGGTACTTAAAACCTTCGATTTTAGGATCCTTCGAGTTTCGTCACAGCGAAATTAAGGCCCTTAAAAGGTATTTTGAAGGTTTGGAATAAAGAGGTTTTAGAGTGGAGTTAAAAAAAGGAGGCTTTAAAGCGAGGATCTCTTTTTTGGGACGGGTGGGAAAAAGGATAAGGAGTTGTCCTTGGCGGAAGCAGAGGAGAGGGAGAAGGCCAGAGAGTACTATAAGGAGTGGGTTGATCTGGAAGAGTACCGTGGGCAATCCCGGGAGAAATTTGGGTGCGAAAGAAGGAACGAAACACGGGGTTCTTTCATAGAATGACGATTCACATAGGAGCGAATTCTATCTGAGCATCGAATCAATGGCGAAAAAAAAAAAAACGGTGAGGAGGCAGGGTTCAAGAGAGCTGATTTAGGGCTTTCCAGTGTCTCCTCTTAGCCCCAATCAGTTGGCGGTTGCCTTTCCCAGATCTCGATGTCAATTTGATTGGCGAAGACCATTGTGCTAAGTTGGAAGAAATGTTCACAGAGGAAGAAATACTAGCAGCAATTTCTGGGCTTAATGACGATAAAGCCCCAGGTCCAGATGGTTTTCCTTTAGCTTTTTGGTCTTTCAGTTGGGATTTCGTGAAAGAGGAGGTTATGAGAACCTTTTAGGGAATTCTTCTGCATAGAACAGATAGTTCAGTGAAAGTAGAATATATGTGGGTTGATTAGAGAGTGGGATCTAAAGTTAAGACATGAGTTGGGTTCATTCTTATGGGTATTATACATTTTTTGTGTGGCACATTGTTTGTTGTGCTTGTATGTTTGCATCGAAGTGTTGACGAAGACGAATTAAAGGGTCATGAGGCGCTATTTCGGCATCGAGAGTGCGTTCGAGTAGAAGGGAAGGCTGATTAACGATGCGGTGCTAATTCTTGAATGAGGTGTGGACTCCCCCATTCTTAGAGGAATGAGAAAGGGATCCTTTGTAAGTTAGATATTGAAAAAGCTTATGACCACATCAGGTGGGACTTTTTGCTACAGATGCTTGAGAGAATGGGGTTTGGGTCTAAATGGATTAGATGGATTAACTGGTGCATCTCCACAACTTCGTTTTCAGTCTTGATTAATGGTTCTCCTTTTGGGTTCTTTCGGAGTTCCAGAGGCCTGAGACAAGGGGATCCTCTTTCGCCCTATTTGTTTGTTATCGGGATGGAAGCCCTAAGTTGTCTGCTAAAGAGAGCGGTGGAAGGCAATTTTATCTCTGGGTGCAGGTTTGGGGGTAGAGATGGTGGGGAGATTGTCATATCTCATCTATTATACGCTGATGATACTATCATTTTCTGTGATGCCAATGCCGAGCAGCTGATGTATTTGAGATGGACCTTAATGTGGTTTGAAGCCTTCTCAGGTTTGAAAATTAACTTGCACAAGAGCGAGATTATCCCTCTGGGTAGGGTGGACAACGTGGAGGAGTTAGTGGCTGAGCTTGGTTGTGGAGTCGGATCCCTCCCCACTAAGTACTTAGGTCTTCCCCTTGGTGCTCCTCACAGGGCTTCGGGAGTATGGGATTCTATTGAAGAAAGATTTAGAAATAGATTGTCCTCCTGGAAAAGACAATATATCTCAAAGGGTGGGAGACTTACCCTTATTCGAAGTACTCTGTCTAGCCTCCCCATTTACTTCCTCTCTCTATTTAGAATGCCAAAGATTGTTTGGTCCAGGCTGGAGAAGATTCAGAGAGACTTTCTTTGGGGTGGTGGTAATTTAGAGCGTAAACCTCACCTGGTCAAGGCTGGAATCTTGTTTGCGAGAGAAGCGTAAATTGGGTTAGGGGTGAGAAGTCTCTGTGATGAATCAAGCTTTGCTTTGTAAGTGGTGTTGGCGGTTTGCTAATGAGAGGGACTCATGGGCCCAGTGATCATTACTGGTCGGTGAGGAGGTTGGGGTTGGAACACTAGGACATCGGGAGGCTATGATGCTTGGCTATGGAAGAGACATCGAGGAAAAGAATGAAACCACACTTCCCAGCTCCATTTCCTCGGCCAAGTGGTGGGGTTGGGCTTTTGGAAGGATCCTTGGTCTTGATGAGCTGTCACGTACGTGATTTCCCACTTTGTTCAACTTGGCAGTTCACAAAGATGCTAGGGTGGTAGATATTTGGGATTCCTCAAGGGAGGAGGGGGGGTGGTCCCCAGTCTTTCTTAGACCTTTTAACGATTGGGAGATGGATGAGGTGGAAAGGTTCCTTTACTTCCTGGTCAACAAAAAAATTAGGCCCTTTCAAGAGGATCATTTGCATTATTGAAGGAGTCTAGGACTTGGTTTTCAGTTAGTCTCTTATGTATCGTAGTGAGGGTACTCTCCTCCTCTGATTTCCTTGGCGTCCATCACGGAACACGTCGTTCCTGAGTGGGATTTTTTGCTTAGGAAGCTTCTTGGGGTAGGTGCTTACTTTGGACCAGCTAAAGAGGAAGGGGATCCCCCTAGTAAACAGGTGTTGTTTATGTGAAGAGAATGAGGAAACAATAGACCACTTGCTTGCTCCGAATTTGTTAGGAAGTAGAGATGTTATGGGATCTTCTTTTGGCCATTACTGATTTTAACTGGGTGTTCCCCCGTACGGTTCGTCAACTTCTCCTTACTTGGCAAAGTGCTAGTGTCGGAAAAAAACGGAAGAGAGTTTGGATGGCGGCTCCTCTTTGTATATTCTGGACGTTGTGGATGGAAAGGAATAGGGTGGTTTTCGAGAATGAGGTCCCCTCTGCTCACAGGATGAAATCATTTTTTGTGTTTTCCTTGTGGTCGTGGGCTAAGTTGTATAGTGTTGATAACTTAAATTCGTTGGTGGGGTTTTTGTCTTGGATGGGGTATAGGTGAGAGGGAGTAGGTTTTTCTTTGTACCCTTCTCGTGTTCTCTTTGAGCACCTTGTGCTCTTTTTAATCTATATACTGCTTTTTACCGATCAAAAAAAAAAAAAGGTAGTCTTTTGGTGGGTTTTGGTTTCTTTGCTGTCCTTTGCTTTGGTTCCCTTTAGTTCATGTCCCGTGTACTCTAGGGTTCTTCCGTTATCTATATAAATTTGCTTTTTACTGATAAAAAAAAAATGATTGCTTTTTAACAAGTTTTTATTTTATTTTATATTTTGTATATTAATTAAATATAAAATAGATATTTGAAAGAAATACACGTCTTAATTTCTTTTACAATGTCGAATGTAATTAAATTATATAGATCATTGTCTTAGTATTATATATGTTTTCAAATTGATTTATTTTTGTCAAATGTTATAAATTTTATCATACTTATGTCATTTTCCAATAAAGCAACTTTAATATTTATTTATTTTATCCATTATCATTTTTCGATCAATTTTCGTTCCAATGATAATTTTGTCAAAATTCCATTGGTATTTCTTGTTACATCTGTAAAATCCTACTGTTGATATATCTTTGAAAACTGTCTCTTCATCCTTGCTCATGAACAATAATTATATTATTTTTCGTTTGTGTTTTGATCCTTAACTTTTTAATGAACGCTTCGTGTATAAGTGTGTGTTTAAATGTTTTTTTCGAGGATATTTTATGATTGCTTTTGCTGCTGCTCTCCTTGAATGCAATGTCATTACCAGCATAGCTCTATTATTATTATCACTTCCTTGTATAAATTTGTTACCTGTATTTGTCACTACAGGTCACACTGAAGCTGTACTCTCAGTTGCCTTTAGTCCTGATGGACAACAATTAGCAAGCGGCTCAGGTGACACAACAGTTCGGTTGTGGGATCTAAATACTCAAACACCAATGTATACTTGTACAGGTTGGAAAATCCAAATTTTGTGTCTAATTTACCATCCTTTTACTTTCAAATGTTAAGTTTTTGTGAAATTTTTTGATAGCATACCGATATTGAAAGATATTCCTGTGTTTATAGGGTGTGCCCCTTTGTTTGATTCTCTTAACTGTATGTTTTGTTTGTGTAATAAAAAAAATGGTCCTCCTTGTTATTAATGGTCATGGGGCATTTGATGCTTTGTGTGGTCTTGTGGTCTCTGGAGCTTTTTATCTTAATGTATTCTTTTTTGTGTGGCTTCTACCGAAAAAAAGGAAAAGATCACGAGGCATTTGATTTTTTTTGATAGCTAACATATATATTTTTGATAAATAAAGAGAAGTATTTTAGAAAAGGGCGCTAAAGTTGCGCCCACAAGGGCTCTCTCTCTCTCACACACACACACACACAAACAGATATATATTTGTCACATTGGGACAGAACCTAGGACTTCCCACCACCCTTTACCTCTTGAGCTAAAGCTTGTGGGTGTTGTGGAGGGTGAGGGGGCGCAAAAACACTGGGTTATTTTTAGTGGGGGAAAAAGTAAGACACAAATCACTTGGATGGTTTAATGGCAACTGAACCCTATGTAAATCCGCCCCTGCTTATGGGGCATTTTGATATGCTCATGCAGTATACCATGTTTGTTCAGATGAGAGAAGTAACTCTTTTTTTTCCTTTCTTTCTTTTTAGGTAGGGTGCTAGGGGATGAGGGTTATACGGAGAGGGCATTAAGAATGGACTTTTATTTATTGATAAAATGAAGCATATTGGTTTGTAACTTTTTTTTATCAGATGTTAGTTTGTAACTTTTGTATGTTACAATTGTGCTAACATTTTATTTTTCAACTTTTTTAGGGCATAAAAATTGGGTTCTTTGTATTGCATGGTCACCTGATGGCAAGCATCTTGTCAGTGGGAGCAAGGCTGGAGAACTTCAATGCTGGGATCCACAGAGACGGGCAAGCCATCCAGGCAATCCACTTGTTAATAATCTTTAAATTTGAATTCCTATTCTATTTTATGGTATTCCTAGTTGATGTTTAAATGCTACTTTGATTTTTCTTTTGAACCACTCTTAAAAGATTAATCCAATTTCTGGAGTCTTGGTATGGTTTTTGAGTGGGCTTCACATCATTTTGCTTCAAAACTGAAATCCACTTGTCATCATATTGTCTTCCTGTGTCCCGATGTCTCCCATGTGCTAGAATGATGCATCAAATTTGCATTCAACCTCTATGTTAGTAGTTTTGCAAGGGCTTGTTATTTTAACATTTATTTTTATTTAGAACTGACCTGTAGTTTCCTCAATGTTAAAATAGAACACGAAAAGGATGAGAAATCCTCCCTATGATTTATAAACTTGATCAAAAGGATTTGAGTAAATCTCTACCATACAAGGAGGACTGTACAAAAGTATAAAGCCTATACAACTGTACTTAGCGACTCTGGAGCTCTGGAGCACAAATCCTAGTGTGGCACAGCACGAAAGCCAACTTAGTTGTATTACACTCAAGTGATAGAGTTTAGAAACATATGTACAGTAAGCAAGAAAGGAACACAGAAATAAAGCAAATTCAACATAATCTTTGGTGTCTTTGAATTGTCCTCAAAATCCTGGTGTTACTCTCTCTCCATACAGTCCAACAGGTGTCCATTACAATTTGGAGTTCTTTTATTTCCTGTAAGTAACAAAGAGATGATTATCTTATCTAAAATCAATTGTTTATAATAATAAATTTGAGGTGTAATTGTCTACCATTTGCTAAGAGTATGTTAGATTGTCCATTGATTAAAATTTTACTGTGTGCAGTATTAGACCCTGCATGAGGCTAGTATGCCATTCATGTCTTTTAATCTTCACATGCACTGAATTTTTTTTTTGGTGAAAACAAGAATGTAATATATTAAATTAGGATTAGAAGGTTTCAATAGGAGGATAAGAACCCTTCTAAAAACAGAAATTAAACAATAGGAATCTTCAAGAGCCTCCACACTTTCATTGAAGGCGCAACCCATTAAACACAAGAATCTATAGAAAGAGTTGTAATTTGAAAACCACCCGCACTCATTTTAGAGCCTAGCCAATTAGCATTGATTAAGAAGAGGCTCCTCATCTGTACATATCCTTACTCGAGCCTAGGACAACAAACAAGGAGTTTCTTGGACTTTGAATGAACAACTCCTTGTTGTTGGAGAGTAGTGTATTTCTTTCTTTCCAAACTGTTCAAGAAATGCAAATAGAAGCTATATTGCAAGTTTTTTGCATTTGTTGCTCAGAAAATAGCCATACCACCTGAAAAGAGTCTATCTAACCGTGAAGGGAAAGAACCAAGTTGCACTAAAGAGAGCAGAAAGTAACTGTCATTCACTCTACCCTTAACACACTGAATAGGATGTGATCAATGGTCTCTTCCATAAGACAGAGGAACATTTGGTTACCTTGGGATCATCCTCTCCTTTGCTTGATTCTTAAAAAGACCCTCTGTTTTTAGTGATGAAACTAATAGAATGAAATTTCAATCTATGATGTGAACTCAACCTAAAGAATTTATCACTAATGTTTGGATTTACTACATGTCAGGGGCACAAGAAATGGATTACTGGAATATCTTGGGAACCAGTCCACCTCAGAGCTCCATGTCGTCGGTTTGTAAGTTCTAGTAAAGATGGTGATGCACGAATATGGGATGTTTCACTTAGAAAATGTGTAATTTGTCTTAGTGGGCATACTCTTGCAGTAACATGTGTAAAGTGGGGTGGAGATGGAGTGATATACAGGGTATACATTCTTTTATCTACAGAGTTACTAATGAGATAATTTTTCATCAAATCCTGTACTTTGTTAAATATCTGTTGTTGACATCTTCTGCTCAACTATTGCAGATCCCAGGATTGTACCATCAAAGTCTGGGAAACTTCACAAGGGAAGCTAATTCGGGAATTGAAGGTAAATGCCCAAGTTTTGTGGTGATCATGGTTTTCTGAAGTCTAGTTTCTTTTCCTCTCCACATTAGGGAAAAAAGGTTGTCTACTGTAGTTTATTGCTTTTTACTGATCAAAACTTTTCCAATAGTTTGCATCTTTACTATTTTCACTTGTTTTTTCATGTTATAAAAATTTGTTGTCATTATAAAAATTATTGTCATCCTAGCTGTTTTTTATGCAGCCTTGAGGGGCTGATTGCCTAATTCTTGTAAAGTTCAGGTCCCTATTTTAGCGTGTTTTTTGTAATAACATTCTTTTTGCTTATCATTTTTTTTGAGAAGTCTATTAACTTGTGTATCTTTTGGTTCTAGTTTAACAAATGCAGTATATAATATTGTTGGGTCGATGTATAGTTTCCTTATTTTTATGTTCTTGCAACTGTTCCATTGGTTGTTCTAGAAGATTTCTGGCATCTACACACAATTATATATAATCTTCTCTTTTGGATATATAATTGATCCAAGGTGACAAAAATTATGGCAAGTGGCTGTCTGATAACTTATATTTTAATTGATTTTAGGGTCATGGGCATTGGGTTAATTCCCTAGCACTTAGCACTGAATATGTTCTTCGCACTGGAGCGTTTGATCATACTGACAAACAATTTACATCACCAGAGGAAATGAAGGAGGTAATCTTTTTTCAGCTGAATTTAAATTTACCCTCATCTTTATCTTAATATCCTTATTAGGATTTTGCACATACCACTTCTATTTCTTTGTTTTTATCACGTTTCGTCTTGTTACATAATCAACAAAATAAAATATCAATTATATAAAATAAAATAAAATAAAATATCATGACTTGGTTTGGAAGCAAATTTATTTTTTATTTTTACAATATAAAATTTTATCAAAAAATATAAATTTTTATTTTTTTATATTTGAATACTCTTGCTTACTTTCTTGATTTGAAACAGGTGTTTCATATATTTGTATTATGGCGATGCGTCTAATCTGACCCATAGTTTATTTGAATAATTTCATATACTTGTCATGGTTAAAAATATTAAATTGGGTGAGGAGTATGGGAAAATGGCTGAGGGAGGAGTGATGTATGAGGCCTTAGACAAAATGGCTTTTATATATATATATGTATATATGGTTTAAATCTAATTGGGTTTTTGTTATAAAACCTAACTCAAATGGTTTAGAGTGCAAGCTAAACATTGAGAGGGGGTGGGTCTAGGGTGGTTGGAGTCCTAAGGACAGTTTTACGAAATGAACAGATTATAATATATTGCAAGTGCATAAATATAAAAGAAAAATTAGGTTTTTATCAAGTCCCACTCTAACTTTCGAAGGGTTTGGGGTGGAATTCTCTAACTTAATTTACTGTTATGTCTACCCTTTCCCAATTATATTAAAAAAAATATTTTATAATTATTTTATTTTATATTTTACTAATAAATAATAAAATTAAAAATGACTCTTATAAAATGATTTAAATATTTTTTATGAAATATATTAATTTTAATATAAAAAAATAAAAAAAAAATATTAAAAACAAATAAAAATAAAAATAAAAATGAATGAAGCTGGGTCAAAGAATTTTCCCATACTCCTTACCCAATTTAATATTTTTAACCATGACAAGGATATGAAATTATTCAAATAAACCATGCGGGGTTGGGATTGGGACGTACATTGTCATAATACAAATATATGAAACGTTGGTTTCAAATCAAGAAAGGGAAGATATTCAAATATAAAAATAATAAAAATTTATATTTTTTGATAAAATTGTATATTGTAAAAATAAAAAATAAATTTGCTTCCAAACCAAGTCGTGATATTTTATTTTGTTTTTTTTTATATAATTGATATTTTATTTTGTTGATTATGCATAAACAAAGTCAAAGACTTTGTCCATGCATTAGTGTTATCCTGGTTTGGAAGTACAGGCCCTATTGCAGCATTTTGATATATGTAATTATGTCACCAGTTAAAAACATATGTTTGCTGTCTTTGTAATTATCTAAATCTTATTCTTTCCTTTTCAAAATCATGCCCATTTGATACAGACCTTTTAGCTGGCCTCTATGGAAGCTTTCTCTGGTTTTTTTTTTGGATCGATAAGCTTTCTCTGGTTGTTACACACATGGTGTCTGCTTATCAATCAACACTTTTTGATCTTTCTTCTAAAAATTGCATGTTAAAGTAAAGCTGGACATGAGCGTGAACATATCTGATTTTTTTCTTCCAGACTATCATATTTTCAAAGCACTGGGCTTGCATGAACCCAAATGCTCTGCTAACTGGAATGCTAGTCATGTTTTCTGTTCATAGATTGGTAGAAATCAGGAAAGTTGTCAAATTGGAAGATAATTTTCTTACTTCCAGTTTGTATTGAGGAAATGGTATTCAGAAATTTTTTTGATGGGATTCAGAAAAATATGTTGATGCAAAAGTTAAGATATGGTAATCCAAGGGGTTACGATCCTGTGTATGGACATTTCATGTTTTAATATCTGTAATTTTGGAGCCTTATTCAGGAAGGAAGTGCCTAGGCATGGGAAAAAGTTTTGAAGTAGTATATATACTCGCTAGGTATATATATATATCTTTGATTGATAAAAAGCAATATATTGATAAAAAAAGAACCAAGAGCTTCCAAGAAGTACATTGGGAGTATTCAAGAGGGAACCAGATGGGGACAAAAAAACAGCAAGAAAAATAGCTGCAAAAAAACCTACCAGCCCAAGCAAAAGCACGACAAACCTACACCCACTCTATCAGACAATCCACTAAAAGGGTCGTGTTATCAACACTATACAAATTAGCCCAAGACCACAAATTGCTCAAGAAGGTAGCCTTTGTTCTTTGAACGGAAGAGACGTCATTCTCAAAAACCACCCTATTCCTTTCGCGCCATAAGGTCCAAAAGGGTAGGTATATATATTTATAAAAAAAGGGTAGGTACATATAGCGCTTACACCCCACCTAAACTATGTTTATTTGGGTTTCATGGTTGTCTTAAGGTTTTCTATTCTTTTTCTTGTGGTTGTTACTTCTCTTAAGGTACTTCTGATCATGATTCAATGAATTATTTATTGTTTCTAACAAAATATATAAATAAATTAACTAAAGAGATAATTAAATATATAATACTCCAGGAAAGAACCCTTGACCAAGAAAAAAAGATGTTCTAAAAATATTTTAACTCTAAAACAGAATGTTGTAATTTTTCCATTGTTCTTTAGAGGTTGTGTCAGTTGAACCAATTCAAACTACAAGCTTTGCTGATTTCTTTTATTAAACCACTGTGGATGTTCAGTCTGTAGCATTAGCAATGTTGTAACCACTCTTGATATATATCCTATTTGGCAGACTCAAGGTAAGCCTATAATTGTCATATATGCATCAAATAAGTTCAAGTTACTTAAATGAATATCTCTATCTCTCTCTCCCCTCTCTCTCTCTCTCTCTCTTATGTTTTTCTTTCACAGTGAAACATTGTGTTAAGGTTTTGTGCAAAGTCTTCTCCAAAGCCCATTCCGGCTCTTCTTTATTCACTTCATCTAACTACAAACCGATGTTCTGTTCTTCGCTAATTGCTACATCAGGTGGCTTTGGAAAGGTACGATAAAATGAAAGGCAATGCACCAGAAAGGCTGGTTTCAGGATCTAATGATTTCACCATGTTCCTTTGAGAGCCTGCTGTCAGCAAACATCCCAAAACTCGTATGACAGGTCATCAGCAGGTACAAACTTATATTTTTTATAGTTAAAAGGTTGGTTTGCTATTGTCATTGTTTCCATGGATAGTCACTTAATGCAAATACGGTAAGTGAAGTAAGTCATGTTGGCAAATAGTCTCTGAGTTAAATTGCTTCTGTTGTGATGTTGTGGTTACAAGTGGAAAAAAGACTATGCACTTTGGTTGTTGTTAGATGTGCATATCTAAAAATGATTACTAATATGAACTTAAGATCTCAGGGGCGGTAGAAAATCCCTTACAAATGAAATCAAGTACTTTGCTCCCTGTTTTGTTGACATATTGCCTGCCCTAGGAACCAGCAGAATGAACACCCTAAGTCTGGACTAATGTCAAAATTTTGGTGCAGTCATTCATTGAAATGCTATGAGCTTCTCTCCTTATTTACCCTACATATGAATCTTCTTCTACTAGGAGGTCAAATAAACAATCAGCTTTAGCAAGCTTTAATGCTTCCCTCATCACTAAAATCTCTGCTTCAATGGCTAGACCCACTCTAGCATTTTTAGAAATGCTTTCACTTATGTCTTGTAATGATCCAAGATTGATCCCCAATTCCCAGTTGCCCTGGGTTGTCAAAAGTGCATCCATCAAAAGTTTGGTTGATGCATGGGTTATTTTTATTGTTGTTCTCCATGCATGGTAAATGGAACCTTAAATTTTGGACCAATCCAATTGCATTGATTTCTTCCAACTCAAGTGAAACTTTTTATGTTCTGCTTGCTGTTAGCTTGTGAACCATGTTTACTTTTCTCCTGATGGACAATGGGTGGCTAGTGCTTCGTTTGATAAGTCTGTCAAGTTATGGAATGGAACAACAGGGAAATTTGTTGCTGCTTTTCGAGGCCATGTTGGTCCTGTTTATCAGATAAGGTTTGAATTGTTTCTATTATTTTTGTTTAAACTAATCCTTTCTTTTACAGAGACAATCATCATGTTTCATGTTACCCTACAGTTTCTGATAAAAATTTTTTTTTTACCCTACAGTTGGTCGGCTGATAGTAGGCTTCTTTTGAGTGGAAGTAAGGACTCTACACTGAAGGTAAATTATAGAAACTACTATCTTCCTTTTGTGGTATTGATGGACTTATCATATGGTTGAATTGTTCTGTTCCTGTTTTATAATATCAATGCACTAAAGAACCAAGATAGAGTATTGAAAAATATTTCTTCCTGATATGAGTTATACTCTTTCTATAAGAACTCTTTGTAGTTGATGGTTAAACTACAGTTAGACATCATGATGTCAACTCTTTCCCCCAAGTTTAAACAGTAATTGGGAAAGTGCATTACAAAAATATACATAAGGCCATTCTACTTTGGATATTCCTTATGAATCTTGCCCTGCACTCCTGACCACAATCACTCCCATCACACTAAGCCCTATGGTTGTATTGAACCATTGCAAGTCTGTGAGAAACCAATCACTAATGTAAGGATGGACATGACAAATTTGGGCCTAGAATACTCAGAGCAAGTGGGAAGTTCTGCCCAGTAGGGATTCTGAGTGCTACTGCTTCATAGACGGCTTTCACTTATTCATAGAAACAGCATGGCAGTCGCTTCAATTTAATATTATTTATCATATAGGTTTGGGATATCCGGATGCACAAGAGTTAAAAACAAGATCTTCCAGGTACATGAAGATGAGGTATGTTCCTCAGTACTAGTTAGCATTCTTATTTTGACATCGACCTGGTTTACTTAAATTTTGTCCTTTCCGTATTTTGGAAAGGTTTTTGCTGTTGATTGGAGTCCAGATGGTGAGAAGGTAGCCTCTGGTGGTAGGGACAGAGTCCTCAAGTTATGGATGGGTTGATGGCTGAAGGGGGAGATGTATGACATATAGATCGACATGATTCTTCTACAACATGATGGACATGGCAGGCATAGCTTCTTCTGCATACTATGACAGAATACCATTGGTGCAACTTAAAGTTTGTGCACAAATTGCTGATATTATGACGAATCGAGAGTGGTTTGTAGAGCAGTCCCCTTTTCAAAGTATTGCAGGTATTCTATCGATTGGTTGAGGTGTTCTGCAACCTTAGGACACCTATAGCATCTGGATAATCCTGCAATTCTGAAGAAAACCCTTCTGATTTTGTGTGTACCCACTTGTCAAGGATAGTGAAAGGCATATTCAGCTGTAATAATTTTATTATTTAGATTGAATCATTATACATCAGGTTTACAGATCTAGAAAAAAGTGTCATGGTGTTGAATGTTTTCTGTAGCTGTGTATTGCTGCAACATGACAATTAAATGAAATTACTGAAATATGTATTGATCGTATTGTGGGGATATATATGAAAATTCTTTTAAATAGAGCATTTGTTTATTCTGTCTTATATTCTCAGTCCAAGCTGAACAACCTGACGATTCTTCATCTCCATTCATCCCGCAAGAGGTTTGGCATTTCATGCATCTTTGTATTGGGCTCCTCTCATTCCTTCCACCCAAAGGAAAAAGGTTATCATTGTTTAGTTTTGTCTAATTTGTTTCTTTTGATCATTGTGAAAATATGTCCATGAATTTTCCAAATCATGAAATACCACTTTCTTGCAGCAGGTAAGCCGCAACTTGACATTGTGAGAGGTAGAAATAAGCAACGAACCTGCATTGAAGATAAGTTCTGTTCTTTTGAATTTGACCATATTCTAGAAATTTTGGTATTGAATCTCAACTTAATTAGGATTTCTGGAAGATGGTAACTTAGTTATACATAAGAGATCCAACATTTATAAATCTGAAAGAATTCATTGACCAACTGCTATTTGTGAATATTTTCAATCTGGAGAAAACTGTGATTTGCTCTCTTCTCACTGGCTAAGAAGCAGTTGTTGATTCCTGTAAAGCACAATACATCGATCCACTGTTTTTGGAATTACAAGTTCTTGAAATTACAACAGTAGCACTCATTGCTATATTTGTGGAATACAGTTAATGGCATAATGTGTACAACAGTAGCACTCATTACAAGTTCTTGAAGTTCTTTGACGAAGCATGGCCTCTTTTTTTCTAGCTTTCTTCATATCTTGGTCAACCCAAACAATTTCTCGAAGCAGAGCATCTTATGTGCTCATCTCTTCATCCCCTATCACCTTGTCGAACAATTGGATTACTTTCTATCTTCCTCACCTCCTTCCTCATGAGGACTTATCGTATCATTGCTTAGTTTTGATAACTCTGTTTTGATCATTGTTGAAAGAGCATCATTATAAGATATACGGGGGTCAGTGATGCAATTCACTATTCCCTTCTCTACTTAGCAAAACCTGTTCTCCACAATCATAAATACCTAGGTGTTTAAGTGACAGGTAATTAGGTATCTCTAGGCAATGATGTGAGAGAATCAAGCAACATACCTGTGTTCAATAGAAGTTTTGTTCTTTTGAAATTTCACAACGTTTGATTAGCCTGAATTCAATATCTGGGCAACTTAGAATCTCTGCCTTCATTAGGATTGCAGGAACCTGGCTTCTTGGAAAGACATGAAATAGGGGCGTTTACAAATTTGAATTGCTCCAATCAGTAACAACTCCAGAGATACATACAAATTTGCCCCTGGGAAAGAGAAGTGTCCTGGACGTGCAACCATGGAACATTAACTATCTAATAAACTCAAGGTTGTGGCCATCAATATTTTAATTGAGTGACTTGCATTGATTACATAATCTCTTAGTTATGATGCTGTGCATCATGTTGTATATTCCTTAGATTGTTATGAAGTGGAGATTGGGCAACATACCATGATTCAAGGGATGTGCAATTTCTTCTTATTTTTATCAGCAATCATCTGATATAGAGCCTAGACTTTTTTACCGACTTGCTTGATCTCACATTTTAGCATTGGTGGAAGTTGATTATTCAACAAACAAGACAAGGAAATTTAAATGCATAGATTCCAGAGATGACATCTATCATAAATTATTTCATTGTTGAGAATCAAACCACTTCTAATTTTCATTTGTGTATTACTTGAATGGCTGGCAGACATATCTTAGGGAGTTAGAATTGAGTCCTGAGCACCAACCCCGATTACCGGCATTTGGGAGACTTGAGGTCTGCTTAATCAAAGATGTATGTTTCCATGGCAGCTCATCTTCCTACACTGATACTGAGGGAAATGCAAAACAAGGGAAATGAAGTCATGATGTTGTGTTGTCTTCATTCTGCTTGACACAGGTAGATGATTTCCTTTACAATAACGTCTCTGTCCTTTACCTATTCAGCATGTAGTTTAAGGATGTAAGGTGGCTTTCAGATATTGGAAATATACAGGAATTACGAAGGCTGGGTTGGAAGCTGCTAGAGTTAGAGAATGTGGTCCAATGACTGCATTGGAAGTGGAAAATGATAAAAAAATTTCAATAGACAACCTGTTTTTCACAATCATAAATACTAAGGTAGTTAGGCATATGGTAATGCATCTACTGACAATGAAATGTGAGGTGGAGACAAGCAACATACCTGTATTTAAGATAAATGGTGTTCTTCTTTTGCATTTGACAACATTCATCTAGTCTAGGCTCCAAACTTGACTTCCACCTTCAATAGGATGATAGGAAGCTAACCTCTTGGAAAGACAAGGGAGGATGAAATTTAGAAATCTTAAAAGCATTCTAGAGAGCTGCTACTTGTGAATCATTCCAAGTTTGAACTGTCAGCCTTCAAAGAACGAATAATATACCTGTCCCTAGGAAAGAGATATGCCTTGGTTATGCAACCTTCATCTATTAGCTCTCTGCTCAAAGCTGTGCACACTCTTGTCAGCTTCTCATTCGTTGACTCTATAAATTCAAAGTATCCAGAATATATAACACCAATAGATAAAATTAGATTTCCTCTCTGAAAGTATTAGGTCTTTGTAATTTAAATATGAAAGATAAATGAATTCATTCAGCTAAATTATAGAATGAAAATTTAAATTGGGAAGATAGAAATACTTATGCTTACATGGGATTGTGGAAAGGGCCAACAAGAGGAACATACTTCGAATGGTAAATGTCAAGCTAAAAAGCTTGTAAGTGTAGTCAAAAGCTGTTACCTAATCAAGTTTTCAACAATAAGGTTCAGTGTAGGAGGATTCACCAGAAGCTATCCTTAGGGAAAATTTCAATAATATGAAAAGTTAAATTTATGTTAAGGGGATAAAATGTAAGAACAGTGTGTTTGGGAACAGACAAACCTTATTCGAGCCATGGACCGGAAAGGTGAATTCTCCCTGCTTCCATTTTCTGGAATCTAGAGTATCATGGACCAAAGATGAATCTCTCCTATTTCCAAATGAGTCTCACATTGGATTTAAATCTGTCTTTGACTTATGCAACTTAAGATAGCAGGACATTCCAGAAAGTCTCCTTCACCTCAGTATAATATGTCTAAAAGAAATAGCAATGTGAAATTTTTATCATTCACCAAACTTCTTCTGTGTTGGATGAAATTCATGCTAATGATTCCTAACCATTGTTTGCAATCAAAGTTTAGTAATAATTCGTGAACAAAAGTGAAAAAAAAAATGAACTACAAAATTCTTTTACCAGTGTTTCTTAAACAAACAATGAATACTGATTGAAAAATATGAAACCCACTGATTAAAAAAGTCACTAAATACTAGATGTTGCCTTCAGTACTGCAGGGACCAAAACAGATGCAAGTTGCAATTCAAGATCACCACAATCACAGGGACATAAGAACGTGTTGTGTTGCAGAAACTGTAAAACAAATAAATGGATGTTAGACACATATACTTCTTGCTACTTTTACTTAATCATCCGTTCACACTAAAAAAAGAGTATAAAAAGGAGTAATAAGTAACAGAGGTGTTACTTGCATCTAACTGAAATTTGTATCCTCCAATGTGAAATCCAAGTCCCATCTAGCCAACACAATAACTGTAATAATTAGACAAAAAAATTGAATCATTCCTTTTTGACAAACTGAAACCTGAAAGAAAGTACAATTTTATAAATGTTTCATTTTGTTAAACTGAGGTAAAAAGTATTTGTCTGTTGCACGAATGAAAAGACACATAGAAATGAGAAATTATTATATAATTTAATCATAAAGGCCCTATTAGAAATGGATTAAGTGAAATGATAATGTCATCTAGTTAGCAAAACAAAATCAATTTAATAAACTTGCTTGAAATTTAAAGGTATTGATTCATCAAATATTGAAATTGTTGGATTCAAAACTAATCACAACCTAATGTAATGCACCGCCACACTTAGGTTTTGGATTAAAATCTTATTTAAAAAAAAAAATAGTTTGATTCCGAGCTATTGCTTGATCGATGCGTTTGGGCCATGTAAGCAACAGCCTGGCAAATATCGTTGTCACGAGCGATTAACACTACTATTTTGTTTAATGATAAAGCTGCTTTCCTTAAAAAATTTGTAATGCCTATGTCCGGGACAACGGTAATGACTTTGTCGCAACAGCTGCAATGACTTTGTCATGACAAAGACAAACTCTAAACGCTTGTGGCGACAAAGCGTCTCCTCTCAGTTTCGCGACTTTACAAAATTTTGGAAAGATATCATCATTATGCAGACGAATGGCAATCAACTAAAGTGTGAAGTTTGTTGCGACAAACTGTTTTTTTCTCCAACTTTTAGGGACCATAATTTCTTTGTTTTAACTCGGATTTAGGCATTTGAGGTGACGTTGGAAAACTATTTTAATGTAAAATGCAACCATGGGCGAAGTTGAACCATTTGATCTTCCAGATGGTGCAGAAAAATTTATCTTTCCAATGATGCGCTGTGAGACACCCGGTTGACTCTCCTTTTGAAGACATATTGCTCATTCTTTTTCCCGTCGCTTGTTTTTTATTGAGCGTCCTCATAGAGCAAGTTTAGAGGAAATGTGATGAGTTTTACATGAATATGGATATAAAATTGATAATGGTTCTTTCTTAATCATTATCTAGAAAAAATGATGAGATCATAATATTCATATTTCTCTAAAATCATCTTTCTTTAATAAAATAATTTTAAAAATTTATTACAATACGATGATAACATATTGAAGTTAAAAATTTCATAAATTATATTAATAATTTATTTTTAGTGAATCTTATTAATTTATCAAATCTTTGTTCGAACTCATTAATTTATCAAATTTTATAACTTCATTATTCTCATTTCAATAATTTTAAATAAGTTGATTTAAAAAAAAAAAATATTTTTAAATAAGTTTGTATTTTTTATATATTTTAAAGATAATTATAAAATTAATAAATTAAAGTGACCGAAATTATTTTAAAATAATATTGAAGCTTGAGAATATTTAAAAAATAAAATATTAAAACAAACTCTGGATCGGTTTAGCCATGACAAACTTGGTTCCTAGAAGTTTGTTGCGACAAGCATGACAAACTCAATTTAGATTTCAATTGCCGGTGTCTATTGCTTGGCTTCAAGATTTAAAAATTTGATTGTCGTTGTCTTAACGTAGCGTTATCGCTATTAAAAATAATTATAAAATTAATAAAATTAAAATGACAATAATTCCTTTAAAAAAAGATTAATAAGATAAATATGAAAATTTTTTAAAAGAATAATATAAAATAAAATGACAATATAATTTAAATTAAATAATTTTTTAATAATTAATAGCAAACATCAAAATTTTGTTTTAATATGAGATAATCTAATTTAAAAATATCGGATGAAAAAAAAGTTTATATTATCTTATTAATTTAAAATTATCCGTTGAAAAAAAAAAGTTTATCTCGGATTAAAACAATTTTTTATATTTGATATTAATTATTAAAAAATTATTTATTTTAAATTATATTGTCATTTTATTTTATATTATTCTTTTAATTATTTTTAATATTCATCTTATTAATATTTTTTTAAATATTATCTTATTTGATATTAAAATAATCCCGCTTCATGCAAAATTGAATCTTAAAATAAATTACTATCACTTTAATTTTATTATTATTATTATATTAAATCTTCTTAAAATGACGTTGTTGAGTACAGTGGCAATTGCTTTAGAAGATGATGAAGGCCATTGTTCGAAAGCGACAACGTTATCACTAGTTATAAACATGTGAATTAAAAGCGTCTTAGATTGGAATGATAGTTTGAAATCAAAACTATTTTTGTAATTTTTTTTTTGAAAAATAGTATTTTAATCCAAAACTTTGTACACTCTTTAGATAAGTTTGACTCTATTACTGAAATTTTAAATAAGATAATCTTTAATGAAAGATACTAAATTAAGTTCAGCTACAAATTTTGTAAGTTTAATTTTCAATAGAAATTAGAATAATGATATTAAAATTCAATACAATAATGGAAAAACAATGATACTTACAAGTAGCTGAAGATCATTCTGCTGAGAAGTTGTTTGTCATTGTCATCCATCTATTAAGGGAATTAATACTCTCTACTCGTTTTACATTCCCTAAGCACTAAAAATCCACCTACACATAAAAGGTAAAAGTAAACCAAAAGAAATTTAATAACAGAGGTAAACCCATAGATCTTCAGGATAAGATTGCATAATAAATTGAATTTACAACTGGCAGGGAAGAAGTAGTGATGCTTATTTGTGACAGATTGAAGAGAAAATTACACCGTGACAAAATACCAAGCCAAGAGCTACTTTCTAGTTGTAAGTTGATACAAAAAAATTAAGTCAAATTAGAAAATTGATGTAGCATGTAAGAGAAATGGAAGTAGTGTTGAGGAGAGAAAGTGGAAGAAAGGTGTGTTGGGAATGAGATGCAATACCTTATTTATTTACTGCTCAGAGATGGATTAGTCGTGTATGTCCACATAAGGGATGTGGGCAATCTTGGGCCAATCATCTCCTTCCTCCTTGGAGAACCTTTGTTGTAGAAGTGGACATCCGTTGATACGCAGTTGTGAAAGCGTGTCTGGCAACAGTCCTTCCCTTGGCAATATGGATCGGAGCTTAGGACAGTCGTCGATCTGTAGGTTTTGAAGAGTGGTGAGGGTTTGGAGAGACAGAGATTCTAGGGATTCCAGATTCTGGAATTTGGTAAGGGAAAGGAAAGTGAGAGTTGTAGGAAGAAGAATCATGTGGTTGTCATCGGAAAAGGAAGTTGCATGTTGAAACATGGCTCCAATTGAGAGGATTTTAAGGGGAGTCTATGGCCCCATTGGGATAGGGGGTTCTTGATATTCTCACAACCTTTAATGACAAGAGATTTGAGACGAGTGAAGTTTTGAAATTGATGAGGCCGCAACTCCAGACTCTTACAAGTTGTAATGTATATTTTTGAGTGGTCAGAGAGGCAATCTGGTAGGGCTTTGAGATTAGGATACTCTTGGATGCTTAGAGATTGAAGTGAATTACTATTAGCAGAAGAGTGAAACATCTCCTCTGAAATTGACTCTAGTTGTTCACAACTTTCAATGATCAGTGTCTGCAGGGTGGAGGGAAACTTGCCTTTCGGGAAGGATGTGAGAGATGGACAATCATATAAACTCAAGACTTGAAGAAGAGCACCATTGGCAGTGGTGTTGCTGGAATAATGCTGATGCATTACTCCCTCTGGTAGAGACTTAAGATTTTCACAATTTGATATTAAAAGTTCCTTGAGAGTGGTGGGTAAACTGCCTTCAGGAAAATCAGCAAGAGATGGACACCGGTCTATATATAAGACTTCAAGTGCGCAGATACCCATAGTGATAGCGTTGTTGGTGTGGATGGAATTGCAGTGCATCATTATTCCTTCTGGAAGAGAAGACAGACTTTCACAATTTTCCACCCTTAGTGTCTTAAGGGTGGTGGGTAATTGCCCTTTTGGAAAGCAAATGAGAGATGAACACTTCCTTATTTTCAAGGTTTCAAGGAGACACGAGTTGGTGCTCATCTTCGACGTCATGCCATCGGGAAGACACTTCAGACCTACACAATGCGAAAGAGTAAGACTTCTTAAATTTGGTGGGAAACCTACCTCTGGAAATGACACCAGCTTTGGACAACTGTAGATCTGCAACTCTTCAAGGCCTGTTAGACTCTGCCATTCATTTGGAAGCCTCTCCAGTTTATCACAATTATCTATCCTCAAAGACCGAAGATTGCATCCCAATCCCAAGGATACAAGTCGACGGGAGTGAATTGGGCCTTCTGATTCAAACCTATCCTCCCACAAACATGTGAGCTTTTCACAATTCTGAATTTCCAAAACTTGAAGCCCTATCAGTGACCGCACAAACCCTTGTTGCAAATTGATAAGCTCTGAAATCGAATCAACTCTTAACCAGGTGAGTGAGGTGAGCTCAATTTCACTTTGAAAGATCGTCTCATCAAATTCCCTCACATATAATTGCTTGAGAGATGGTAGCCTTAAAAGCGTGAACTCCAGTTTTGGACAGTCGTAAACAGAGAGTTTTGTTAGCAAAGGGAGGTAAGTGGGTAATTCCTTAATCAATTTAGGGCAATTGCGAATTTTAAGCTCATGGAGGGAAGGGAATAATGACTCCGTTGCTGAAGAGAGGAAGACCAGTCCTCCCAGTTCTCCCATTCTGACATATCCTCGAAATATAGAGACTCCAATGATGGGAAAAAATTATCTGTAGAAACTCCAGCCTCTCCATAAAAGTAAAATTCTGCCCCCACCTGTTTAACTCCATCCATTCCTTGGATCCTCAACCATTTGAGAGATGGTAACTGCCCCAAGCATGGTAAAGACGTGCACTTTTTGCAATCCACAAGACTTAGTTCCACCATTTTAGACAACAACGAGGCATCACTCACCCAACCTGGAAATGCTAAACCCCCATATGAATGAATCCCGAGTGTTCTCAGATTGGAGTGAGGTTGTAGAGACTGAAGGACATTCATTTGATCTGCCATTTCATCATTCCTTGAACCATCTAAGTTAGAACTCCACTTCAATGTCAACCTTTCAAGGTTATTCTTCAATTTTAGACCGGCATCCCTTACATCTTCAACATTCACCACATTTTCCAATTTCGAAATGCAAATTTCTCCTTCAAGACATGACATTTCTCTTAACTCTTTGATATTTAAACCATCGTTTTTGCCCACCATGAAATTAGACAATATCTGCAGGTCTTTTAATTTACCAATTTGTGAAGGCATTGCTTCTAAGAAGTAGCAACCACTAACATCAAGACATCGAAGGTTAATTAGATTCCCAATGCTAGTAGGCAACTTGTAAAGGCCATCGCAGTCTGACAAAATCAATGTCTGTAGATTGTAAAGATTGCCTATTGAATCCGGTAAACATGTAATTCGGGTACCTGACAAATTAAGATATCTTAGTAGTTTCAAATCACCAAATTCCTTTGGTATCTCCAAGATTTGATACCAACTCAAGCAGAGCACCCTTAGGTATCTTAATCTTGGTATCAATTCCTGAAGTACCTTATTACTTATATGTCGATCACCAAAACCCCAATTTTGTGTTGGTACAACACCCAAATTTTGTGTTGGTACAACAATGAACGTGCGCAAATGCTCCGTCTTATGAAACCTTTCAAACATTTTAAAGATATCACGACGACCACGAATAAATGATGAGTGACGAGTACTTTTAGGAATGGGACATTGCCAATTATTCTTGGACTCCTCATCAAAATGTATGCATGTCTCACCAGCAACATATTTAGCTAGATCGTTAACAAGGTCATGCATCGTAAATAGTGATTCACTGTTATTTGACGATTGGAAAAATGACCTTGATAGTAACTCACAAAAATACTTATCACCAACATTTTCCTTTCTCCTATCATCTTTTGATTGTTGAATTAACCCCTCAGCCCTCCATAAGGGGATTAACTCTTCCTTCTTAAACTCATAATCCTGAGGAAATATCGCACAATATGCAAAACACCTCTTTAAATGTGAGGGGAGATGATTATAGCTCAATCTCAAAGCAGGGATGATTTCACATTTATCAATTGGTAAATCCCATATTTTGCTATCTAATATCCTTTCCCATTCCCGCTCTCTTAGTTCAGAGCGCAAAAGGCCACCAATTGCTTTTGCAGCCAAGGGCAAACCTCCACACTTTTTCACAATACTCCTCCCAATTGTTTCCAAATTTTGATGCTCATTGATATTTATGTGTTCAAAAGCATGCGTCTGAAATACCGACCAACAATCATCCTCAGATAACTGTTTGAGCTCATATAAGTTCTTGTGTCCTCCCACCCAGGTCGCAACACCATGATCGCGAGTGGTGACTAGGATTTTGCTTCCTGGTGCTCCCTCGAACAGAGGGGAGCGTAGGTCGTCCCATTTACTGTATATATCACTCCACAAATCATCCAAAACTATCAAAAATCTTTTCCCGGCCAATGCCTTCTTAAACTCTCTTTGAATCTCATGAAAGTCCTCTGAATTAGACGGTTGAGAAGAAACAGAGTTGAGCAGCACCTTTGTTAGTCTCACTTTATCAAACTCATTTGACACACAAACCCAGGCCTTTATAGCAAAATGGCTGGCTATGGGCTCTGCAGTATCATCGTACACTAGTCTTGCCAGAGTAGTCTTACCCATCCCACCCATGGCCACGATGGAAACTACTGAAACATTGGTTCCCACAGATTCATTCTTAAGTAACATCTCAATTATGTTCTGCTTATCTGCTTCCCTGCCCTTAACCCGAGGTAAGTATACCTCAGAGGTAGTGACTGGTCGCCTTTCCCAACTAGATCTGGTTGTCATTTCCACCTTGTCCAAACACTTCAAACCAAGCCCAGCCTTCCGAGCTGAAATTTCTTCTACTCGACGGGTGATTTCCCTAATCTTGGACCCCATCTTAACATTACGTATAGGACTGAAAGTAGTGCAACAAGAGGGGATTAACTTGCGTACCTTGCTGGTTCTGGTTGTACCTCTATTATCAGCTTCCGACATCACCTTTCTTCTTAAAGCTTCATAGCCATATTCGTCCAAGACGTCCTCCATATCGTAAGACAAATCCCTCAGCTCGGCCAACCATGCTTTCACCGACTGCTCTGTGATCTGCTTCTCTTCTGCATCATTCAGCACTTCGCGAATACCCAACAATGTTGTCTCCCATTTCTTGAGCTCAGCCTGGACATGGTCTTGGCGTGCGAATTTGAGGACATCAGAGGATCCCAGTTTGCTGAACAACACTTCTACGGAAGCAGAAAGAAGAGCCTCTGCAACAACCTCCATTGTTTCTTAGCAGAACAAGAGAAAGACAGGAATCAGAGAATGTAACGAGGGGGAAGAGGACAGTTGGTTTGGGAGGAAACCCACTCAATTTGGGAGAATATGATTCCACAGCAGGTTTCTTTCTTTCTTTCTTCCTTGCTCAACTGGAAGGATGTATGAACATGTAAAGGTAGGTAACAATAACTTTTTTTTTTTTGAAAGATGCTTTTAATAACTTTTCATTAAATGGTTTGAATAATTTTTATTAAATAAAATTATAATTATGTTGGTGGAGGAGGACTAGTTAACTTTTCTTAAGTGAGAAAGATAGAATAAGATTGAGGAGGGTCCACAGAAACAAAAAAGACATGAATGAAATTTTTTTAAAAAAAGTAAGAGATGAAAACAATTCCCAATGCCTCAAAATATTGGATATAAAAATTCTAGTAGTGGGATGAATTCATCTTCATTAGAGTCCAAACATGATTTTAGAATTTTTAAAAGAAATAACAAGAAAGTCTATGATGAATAGTTAGATGTGATAGGGAAAGTGATACACTGATAGCAGTTGTTGATTTACTCCAATCCAACACCTTTTTTTTTAAGATTTGAATTGAATATAATTTATATTTTGAATTAAGTTTTAGTTCATCTATATAATTTATTTAATAAATAAATTATTTTTTAATCAATTTGCAGAATACAACTCAAATTATCTTATTTAATGATTATATTGATTTACAAAATTATATTTTTAACTTATTTAGTTCATCTAAAAATTTGATTTTTAATAAGTTAGTGTTGTAAATATAATGCATGACCATAATAAAACAAAAGTCATTTTACTATGGTAACTAAAGGACACTTTCCAAAGGTCATTACACTTTGGTAACTCCAAAGGGCACTTTCCAAATGTCATATTAATAATCTATATATACCCCCCTTCACGATTTGAGAATATATCTCATTTGTTGTATCACCTTGTTTAGAGTGTTTTAACAAGAATCCTTCCATTATAATAATTTTCTCTCCTATCAAACTCTCTTTTATATCCTAGTTACAATTTGCAATTATTTCATAACATGTTATCAGTATCCAAATTTACCAAAATGTTAAATATCATAAAACTTGAGTTTGTGACACTTGATATTTCCTGTAAAAATTATTTATCATGGATTCTTTATGCTAAAATACATCTGACTTTCATGAATCTTGGAGAAACAATAAAAGAAGGAAATGAAGAGTCTCGACAGGACTATGCAAAAACTTTAATTTTTCTTAGACATATCTCCATGGGGATCTAAAAAATGAATATCTCACTGTAAAAGATCCTTTTACTTTGTGGAATGATTTGAATGATAGATTTGAACATCAAAAAACGATGATTTTACCAAAAGCTCATTGTATTGGATCTGCTTTTGAAGTTGCAAATTTTAAAATAATTAGTGATATATTCTACTTGCTATTTAAAATAGCTCCGGCTTGTGGAAAAAAATCACCAGATGAAGACATGTTAGAAAAAAGCGTTCCGGCATTTCCGTCTTTAATGTCACTCGTGACAATATAAAGTAGATTTACAAAATATTTAGAGTTAATATCATGTCTTAATAAGCGGGAACAAAATAATGAGCTATTGATGAAAACCACATGAGTCCGTCAAGCTGGATTTTGAGCCATTACTTAGTGAGTAATTTATGCTTTTTCTAATTGTGGCGTGAAGGTGGACGTGGGCGGGAATTCCCGATATGCCCATAATAATTATCCTTCAAATCCCAGTGAAAAGGGAAAAGAAGACCCATTTACATATTAGAAGTGGAATAATGGTGAGACAAAACAAGAAAATGACGTAAGTGAACATAAAAAACTCTTCAAGGCTCTTGAAGAGACTTACTACAGACGCAGAATGGAAGGACATTGGTCATGTACTTGTCGTACGGCCAAACATCTAGTAGATCTATATCAAGCATCATTAAAGGATAAAGGAAAAATGGTTCAAACTAATTTTGTTGATAGAAATGGGCTGGACCTATCTTATTTTGCTATGGATTTTTTTGAAGGTCCTAGTGATAATTTCAATTGTTTAGTAGATGATGAAAATGTGAATATTAAATAATTTTATGTATTTTAGTTTGAGTTAATAAGAATATCATCTTGTTATTTGTATTTTTATCTTTATCTAAACTTATGTATTATTGAATTTCAAGATGAATGATGGTGATATATGTCTTGCTGACTACTCAACCACGCATACAATCTTTCGAAAAAAAGCATATTTTTATGAATTTAATAGTAACAAATGCCAGTGTAAGTACCATCTCTGGTACATTAGATTTAATGGAAGGCTCCGAAAGAGCAAATATAATGCTACCAAATGGAACTAGATTCCATATTAATGATGCATTATATTCTAGCAAATCAACAAGAAATTTGCTCAATTTTAAAGATATATGTAGAAATTGATATCATATTAAACTATGAATGAATGTAATAAAGAATGTTTATATATTACCTCTATAATTTTTGGGAAAAAGATGGTTGTGGAAAAAATCTCAGCATTCTCCTTTGGGTTATATCATACATTTATAAAATTAATTACAGGTCATACAACGTCATGAACCGAGAGTTTCAATGACCCGAATTTACTTTTTTATAAGCAATAGGCTAGGTCACCTGGATCTTTTAATAATGTAGTGAATCATAGAATAATCACATGGGCATCAATTCAAAACCGAGAAGATTCTTTTCTTGATGAATTTTCTTGTGATCCTTGTTCACAAGGTAAGTTAATAGTTAGACCATCATTTAATAAAATCATGTATGAATCACCAGTCTTTTTAGAAAGAATACATGGGGACAAATGTTGACCTATTCATCCACCATGTGGACCTTTCGTTATTTTATGGTCCTAATAGATGCATCCACAAGATGGTCACATGTGTGTCTTCTTTCCATAAGAAATGTTGCTTTTGCTAGGCTCCTTACACAAATGACCAAATTAAGAGCACAATTCCCTGATTATCCAATCAAGACAATAAGACTTGATAATGCTATGTCAATTGGGATAAATATTAAGCATCATGTTGCTCATGTTTATACCCCAAAGAAATGGTTTAAGCGAGTCTGATCAAAGCGTCTTTAATTAATAAGCTAGACCACTGCGTGAGGCAATATTACGACATCTACAGGGACATCTTTGTTATGCATCTTTGTAAAGTCCTAATAAATTAGACCCGACATCTTACCATCGGTACTCTTGTTTCACAACATCTTTGTTAAACAACCAAATATTTCCTACTGAGTTTTTGGTTGTCGGTCCATGTACCAATTGCACCCTACAGCGTGCAAAATGGGTCTGCATGGGCTTGAGATTCATAGGTTTTGATTCGCCGTCACATGCTTGAGATATTTGGAACCCTTAACAGGAGATGTTTTTAGAGCCAAATTTGAAGATTGTCATTTTAATGAAATTATATTCCCACCATTAGGGGGAGAAAAGTCGATTCCATAATAACGACGAGAAATTACATGGAATGCATCCATATTATCTCATTTTGATCATTGTACAAATCAATGTGAACTGGAAGTTCAAATGATAATTCATTTACAAAATCTTGCAAATCAATTACCAGATGCATTCGTTGATGCAGAGAAAGTGGCAAAGTCACATATCCCAATCGTGAATTCTCCAGTATGGATTGAGGTCCCTGAAAGACAAAAAACAAATGAATCCAAAACATGCTTGAAGCGTGGGAGACTAATTGGATCAAAAGATGTAGCTCCTCGGAAGAGGAGAACAAAAGCAAAACAAAATGCCCTGCAGAGGAACATGATGAACAACAAACTTCCGAAGAGGTGCAAAACGAACAGATATCTCCAGAAGAGGCAAAGGTACCTGAAAATTGTGAGATCTCAATAAGTTATATGCACAAAGATGAAAAATGGGATCTGAATAATTTTGTTATGGATAACATCTTTACTTTCCAAGTGGCCTTAGACATCATACAAAATGATGATGATCCCGAACCATAAAATGTAGATGAATGTAGAAAAAGAAATGATTGGCCAAAATTGAAAGAGGCTATGCAGGTAGAATTGCATTCATTAATAAAACAAGAAGTGTTTGGACTTGCAGTCCAAACGCCTGCAAGTGTAAAGCCTGTTAGGTATAAATGGGTATTTGTACGAAATCACAATGAAAATAATGATATCATAAGTTATAAAGCGTGATTAGTAGCTCAAGGTTTCTCACAGAGATATGGTATTTGTAACGCCCCAAAAATACCCTAGAATTTTTATAATAAAATTTATTATATATTCCGGGTATAATTGGGCCAACTTGGGTATTTTTCTAGGAATTATTAGATGAATATTGATTAAATGATTATATACAAAATAAAAATTTATTGGTCGAAAAATAAACCCAGTGAAAAAGGCAAATATAAAAAGTATGGAAATGGGGACCCTAAGAAATTCGATTGTAAAAATAAGTTTATATGTCTAAGTGAAATTAGGAGAAAATAAATGAGCAAGAGGAAAATGATATGAGGCTTAAATGAAGAATAATAGAGAAATTGAGGGACCTAAATACAAAAAGAAATAAAGAAAAAAGAAGAAAAAAATCAAGAAAATGGCATGTGGCATGTAGGAAAGAGGGAGGAAGTTTCCTCCTTTGAAAATACGATCAAGGGTGATCCATAAAAAAAGGAAGATGGAAAAGAAGGGAGGGAGAGAAATCTTAGAGAGAGAAGCTCCACCTTCTCTCTTGATTTCCCGACGATCGGACAAGCGGTTCTCGGAGAAGCAAGAAGAAAAGTGCTTCCCCGCTCCAAGAGTTACAAGTAGAGACCGAAAATGAGGAGTTTCGACAAACTACAAGAGGTAGGTCTTCCCCTACTTTGATTACTTTCAACCTAAAGGGTCGTGTGGTGGTGTTTTGCCCCAAAAGGGGGAGGTATAGATTTGTCTAGTTTTGGTATAGAAAGTATAGATACATGGTTTGGAACCCTCTATCTTATGTATGGTTTGGGTTTGGAAACTCCCAAACTCATTTCTTGTTAGGGTTGAGTTGAGAAGAACTCTAAGGCTCCTATAGATGTGTTTTGGGAAAGTCTGATTGCAATTTGAACCAAGAAAATTTCCCTAATTTTGATCCTATGCATTAGCCTGACCTTAGAACTGATTTTTGGGTAAGAAATAAAGGTAATTTGGCATTGAGTCCTTCACAATTGGGGTGTAGCCACATCAAATGAACTTGATGTTAGGCACTGAATTTCTTAATTCGAACCTCGTAGCCGAAGTGCATGACCACTGCCTGGAGCGGTCTGACTTGGCTATCCCTGAGCTCAGCTCCCGATTACCGCGGCCAGTGCCTCCAGTAGGCCGAGGTCAGGTCGGCTCAAGCGAGAGCGGTTAATTCATTTGGTTTGACTACTTGTGACCTTCAAGCGGAAGAGTCGTAAGCTTGCTTACGTCCGAACTCCGTTTTGGGTGTTCTTAGACTCTATGGAAAGCCCATTGAGTCAAGATTCCATTCATATTCCTGTGGAGGACAGTAGGTGAGCTCAGATATGTCAGCTGAGCTCGGCCAGGTCAGGTTAGCTCGGCCAAGGCAGGTCAGCTCGGCTGGGTTGACTACGTGTGACCTCCAACTTCGGAAGGTCATAATTTCTTCGTCTGAACTCCGTTTCGGGTGTTCTTGGACTCTATGGAAAGCCCATTGAGTCAAGATTCCATTTGTATGCCTGTGGAGGATAGTGGGTGTCAGGTTGAGCTCGGCCAGGTTAGGACAGCTCGGCCCGAGTTAAGTTCAGCTCAGCTGGGTTGACTCGTGTGATCTCAACCGGAAGGTCATAGCCAACCGTCCGAACTCCGTTTGGTGTTCTTGGACTCTATGGAAAGCCCATTAGTCAGAATCCATATATATATATATATATATATATATAGCTTGTTAAAATTAGGCTGAATTAAAAACCAAAAATCAATCCTAACCAAAACCACTAGCACGTACGAATAATATTGTTCTTTAATGGTTTTGGAATAGGGGCTGACAGGAGAAAAGCCAAACTGAGATTGAGATTCCGATGATTGGAATCAAAGTGCAAGATTTTTTTGAGTTTGTTCTGGAAATATTCTTATTTCAAGTGTTTGGTAGTTTTACCAAATAAATGCGAAATGATTATATGAAAATGAACATATCTTTGAAATAATATTACAAAAGTGCATATGGAATTGAAATGTGATATTTGGGGAAATGTTTAGAAAGCGAATGAATGAATGATAAATTGAATTATGCTTGAATTGGTCAATTCTTGACAACTTGAATTGAATCGATATACCGAATAAACCGCCTGGCGGGATGCACTATCGACATCGTCCGCGAAGGCACCACAGAAATTGTCAATATCCACTTGGCCCGGGATGCACCAATCGGCATCCGTCGTGATGTCGTCATCGACATTTAAGTGATACCACAAATTCGGGTTGCACCATGACATCCGTCATGATGGAAGGCCGGAATTGTTAAATGTGTAAGCACATTCACTAGAATGATAATAAGGGCGGGATTCATCAAAGCAGGATCATGATGTTAATTGAATGGTGATGAAATAGCAACATTGTGAGTGTAAAATGGATTTATATACAGCAAATCTCTAAATTGAATTATTTGCATTAGTATGTTGTGATATAATAAATGATTGTAAAATGAAAACATGTGAAAATGAATAGCATGAGTATATGCTGATATAATAGGCATGGTTTAATGTTAAATGCATGTCAAGTTAAATTGAATATTGGGATAGAACTGTATATAACTACTAAGCATGAAAATTCTTAGCGTGTAGTTTTATCTATGCGCAGGTTTTGAGTAGACAGGAAGCAAGCCAATATCGTGAAGCGCAGAGTCATTCAACAAGTTGCGGCGTATAAGTATATACCCCGCCATATGCATATCATTTCCTTTTGAACATGAGATATTTTGTGAAAAAAAAAATAGTTGAACTCTGAATTAATGTTTTGTTTTGTATATCATTGTAAAGGCGCCAAGTCTTAAGGCTGTAATTGCATCTTGTTAAATGTGAATGTTTATGGAGCCTACCATTTGAAAATGCTTCATATAATTGAAAACCCAATAAAAGCGAAATAGCGTAAATAAATGTTTTAATAAGATAAGTAAGCATTGAGTAAACGGATAGGTTCGGACCAGCCGCCCGGGTCGAACCGGGGATTCAGGTCGCGACACTTTTGAAAAAGAAAACTTAATAAAATGTAAAATAAAAGAAATAAAAGAATTAAAAGGGCGTCCCCGGGGTTTCGGTTCGAATCCGCCTTCCAGGTCGGGTCGGGTTGGGTTGGGCTCAGGGGTCGCCATAGTATTGACTACGAGGAAACATACTCTCCTGTCATGGACGCAATTATAATTCTCTTTTTGATAAGCTTAGCAGTCTCTGAAGGACTGGATATGCGTCTCATTGATGTTATCACTGCGTATTTATATGGATCCATAGATAATGATATATCCACACTTTAAATCCTGAAGGACTTAAATTGCACAGACGGTTAATTTTCTAAAACCTTGTAACATATACTCCAATTCGTTATAGTGATCTTTATATGGACTAAAGCAATCCGGACGCATGTGGTACAATCGCCTTAGTGAATATTTACTAAAAGAAGGGTATGTAAATAACTCTATATATATGTCTATGCGTTTTTATTAAGAAATCAGGAACCGGATTTGCAATTGTTGCTGTGTATGTTGATGATTTAAATCTTGTTGGAACTCCTGGAGAGCTTACAAAAATAATAGAATGTTTAAAGAAAGAATTTGAAATAAAAGATCTTGGAAAAACAAAATTTTGTCTCAGCCTATAGATCGAGCATTTTCCAAATAAAGTGTTAATTCATCAATCAACTTATATTAAGAAGATCCGGAAACGTTTTAATATGGATAAATCACATCCATTGAGTACTCCAATGGTTGTCGGACCACTTGATGTGAAAAAAGACCCATTTTGTCCTTATGAGAATGGTGAGAAAATACGTGGTCCTGAAGTACCATATCTCAATGCTATTGGTGCACTTATGTATCTTGCTAATTGCATTCGACCAGATATTGCATTTTTTGTCAATTTATTAGCCAAGTATAGTTCTACTCCAACTAGAAGACATTAAAATGGAATCAAGCACATATTGCGTTATCTCAGTGGAACTGCTAATATGGGCTTATTCTACTCAAATAAGTCAAAGCAAAAATTATTCGCATATATAGATGCAAAATATCTTTCAAATCCGCATAAAGCCAGATCACAAATCGGGTATGTTTTTAATTACAATGGAACTGCCATCTCATGGAAATTTGTCAAACAGACAATGGTGGCCACATCATCAAATCATTCAAAGATTCTTGCAATTCATGAGGCAAGTCGTAAATGCATATGACATGATCTATGATCCACCATATTCAAGAATCGTGTGGGCTCTCTTTTATAAAAGATAACCCAACAACTTTATTCAAAGATAATGCAACATGCATTGCACAGATCAAAGGAGGTTATATCAAGGGAGATAGAACCAAGCACATTTCACCAAAAATTTTCTATACACATGAGCTTCAAAAGAATGGTGAAATTGATGTCCAGCAAATTCATTCAAGTGATAATCTAGGAGATCTATTTACAAAGGCATTGCCAACTTCAACATTCAAGAAGTTAATATACAAAATTGGAATGCGACAACCAAGGGATATCGATATGAGGGGGAGCATGGTTGAATGTTAGTGTACTATACTATTTTTTCCTTCGTTCAAGCTTTGTCCCACTAGGTTTTACTGGTAAGGTTTTTAACGAGACAGTCTTAACAATTTCTCTCAAGTTTTATGATGGTCATTTAAGGGGGAGTGTTGTAAATATAATGAATGACCATAATACAACAAAGGTCATTATACTTTGGTAACCCAAAAGGACACTTTCCAAAGGTCATTATACTTTGGTAACTCCAAAGGACACTTTCCAAAGGTCATATTAATAATCTATAAATACTCCCTCCTATCATCATTTGAGAATATCTCTCATTTGTTGTATCATCTTGTTTAGAGAGTGTTCTAACAAGAGTCCTCCCATTATAATAATTTTCTCTTCTATCAAACTCTTTTATTATATTCTAGTTACAATTTGCAATTGTTTCATAACAGTTAGTTGTAATTGAGTTGTAAACAGACTAGATTAGTAGGTTGTTCGGACCAAAGGACATATACAAATTTATGACACTATTACCAAATGACTATTGTCTAATCCCCGACAACGGCGCCAAAAACTTGTTTACCTCTTTCAGTGATGGATCAAAACACCTATACAAATTTATAACGTTATTACCCAAGGACTATTATCTAATCCCCAGCAATAATGCCATGAAACTTGTTTGTTGTGTTCCTTATCTATTATACTGATTTAAAAGCGGTTTCCTTAAGAGTAAATCATTTTCTTTCTGGTTTTGATCCGAGGATCTTTGCAAGTGTCTGGAGTTGAACAAGTTTGTAAATTGGATTTAAGTCCAGATATCGTACGCACGAGAGATCACGGGAATTCTCAATCAACTACCCTAACTTCTCAAACTCTATACTATTTGGACTTTATTAGGCAATTGAAATATTCTTAGCAACCTTAAAATATAATAAAAACTAAGAAAAATGACTTAATAACAAAATGAATTAAACTGAAAATCTAAAATAACAAATTCAGACTGATCAGTTATCTTTTAAAGGGAGCATTGAAAATGCTGCTATTGTGAAACATCAATTCCTGCAGACTACTCTGTAACTTTGCTTCATGAACCACAGATTTAAAACACATCTAAGGAATAGGGTAGTGCGGGTTGGATCTCCTCCACGACACTTTCGTATCTAATATTCCACGATTCTTTGACGAGGATTAGATAACTACTTTTAATCCTGGGTTGCCTTGTTACGGATATTTTTTCTTTTCAATACTTCATACGGAGCAGATGTGTAAACCACCAGCTCCTAAGACATAGGTATAGCATGGGTTTACAATTTCTTGAGTTTCTCTTCCCTCAAAATTGGAGCAATGGTTAAATCCGCACTATGATTAGATCCTTGCTAACATGGGATTGAACACTTCTTTGTTAAAGATCGAGTGAACTCTCTGCTTGTTTTAATTGATAAGTCATTCCAGCTCATTCTCGGTTTCAGAGTGAGGAAGAAGATTTATCAATTAAAATTCACGAACTCATTAGATCCCGATATCAGGGTTCGCATACCTTTGAGAAATTGTTCACTACTCTCAGGAATGCCTTCTCTGTGTCACTCAGAGGGCCTCCTGGAAATCAGAGCATGAAACAATCCTATTGCAGGTATAGGACAACGTGTGGGATCAAATACGAGAATATTCCAGGACCAGCCAGTAGATTTATAGGCGAGTTCGGTGGCTTCTAATAAATTTCTGTAGGAAAGATAAATTCTAACAACAGAGTCTATTCAATGGAAGATGGGTTTCTAAATTACTTTACTACAATGGCTTTCTGATCAAGAGAACCACTATAGATCGGAAACTGGAAATCCGAATTCCAAAATTTATGCAGGAATTCGAGCGATCTAGCGATATTTGAAAGAAATAGAATACGCATTACAGAAACCTACTTTAACGTTAACGTCCGGATCGAAATTTGAAAATAACAATCTAATCTAAAATAACCACAAAACAAAGAAAAGAAAAGAAAATTAAAATACATGAGCCTTAAGAGCTACCCAAGATCTCTCGTTACGAGCCGCGAAATTGCTTTCCTTGATGGCAGGTACTTTGTTATAGGGTTACGAAGTTGGGCCCTAACTTTAATCTCTGCCTCTTTGTGGTTGGTCGCAGCCCGTTTGGTTGTTAATGTCGCGACCTCGATTCTTTGTGCGACATCAGTGCAGCTCTAAACATTTAATCGCGAAGCTTATATGTGGTCGCGACATGCCTTTAGCATCCCTTGTCTTTTCCTATGTCGTGACCTTGATTCGTTGTCGCGACCTCAGTTGTCTCAGCATACGTCGCAGAAGCTTATATGTGGTCGCGACATGCCTTTAGCATCCCTTGTCTTTTCCTATGTCGCGACCTCGATTCTTTGTCGCGACATCAATTGTCTAAGCATTTGTCGCAGAAGCTTATATGTGGTCGCGACATCAGTTGTCTCAGCACTCATCCATTCTTCCCAAAGAAGGTTCTTCCTGCGAGTCGCGACCTACAAATGGCGTCGCGTATGAATTACACTGCAAGTTGTCTGCATTACCTCTAGGAACAATTCTGATTCGAGTTGATGTCGCGACCTCTTACAAATGTCAGCGACCCGATGTTCAATCTCTTGAAGAAATCTTATGTCGCGACTTCTATTATGTTCAACTTCCGAATTCCACTACCACCCTCCATGTCTACCTCGGCCTTCACTCGTCACGAATTTAAATGGTGTCATGGTCATGTCTTGTTCCTTCATTAATTTATGGTTGGTTCGACTGAGTTTCGTTGCACTGCCGTTTCGCTTCAATTTTTATGTCGCGACTGGAGCTTTGTGGTTGCGACCTCGATGTGATCTTCATTTCTGTCAAGGCGTCGCGACATCAGGTCTTTTCTTCCTCGTGCACCTCTCCTGTTGCGACATCATTCATCCAGCCGTGTTATTCTCGCTAGCCACTTTCGCTTCCTTCTACCGCAATATCCTCTTCAATTTCCTAACGCATAGCTAGCCAAGGAAGTTATTCCACATTTCTGTTATTATAACCATCATTTTATAGAAATCAATCAAAAAAATGGACTGAAAATGGATGACTTTTAAGCTCATCATAGGTTAACCATATAAACAGCTAATCATCAAATGTAATGAAAATTTTCATGGATATACTCCAAGAAGAAAAAGATAAAAAAAGGTAAGAGGTTGATAGTAAAGACTTAAAGACAAAATGATTAAACGGAGATAACATGCACCACCTGAAGTGTTACAATTATTTGTATATAGGAAAAATATTAAATGTTATTATCATGACCCCAACCACCACTAAGTTTAAAGTTTATCGATTATTCTACTTTGGACAATTATGTTAATGTGATCACAGGCAACCTTATCCCTACCCATCATGATAACATATAAAATTTTAAGTTGTACCCACTTTGTGCTATTTAAATTTTCTTTTGTTACTTTAAACTTTAATTTGATTAAAGTAAATATAATTAATCTCCTCTTTTTCCTTTCCCACTCTTTTGAACTGGGGTTTCAAGATTGCAACATGTAATTATAACTTTTACATTTTTAATTTATTAAAAGAAAAATGCTTATCAGCCCCATGTTAGCATACAGTTGGTCGGCTAATAGCAGGTTTCTTTTGATTGGAAGTAAGGACTCTACACTGAGGTAAATTGTAGAAACTACTATCTTCCTTTGTGGCATTGATGGAATAATCAAATGGTTTAATCATTATGTTCTGTTGGTTTGATAGAAACAAAGTGTAAGCACTCTCAGGAAGCAATCGAACGTTGAGAGATTAAAAGTCATATTTTATTAAGCTTCAAAGCACTTATTTATACAACAAGCTTAAAACAGAAAAACATAAAAAATACAACTTAATTTGCTACCTGCGGATAACCCCAAAAAAAAAGCAACAAACCTGCTACCTATAGATGCTTCCTAAAGAATAGAAACAAACCAACAAATACTTCCTAAGGAATAGGTAAATCTTCCACATGACTAACTTATTTGACTATTTCCACTTCAATCTACTAAGATCCATGTCAGTAGCTCCTAGGACATGTCATTCAACACTCCTTGTCTCTGGAGCTACAGACTCCAAGCCTTTGTCTCAAGAACTCATATCTAGTTTTGGGAAGTGGCTTGGTTAAGATATCAGCATTTTGACTTTTTGTTTTGCAGTAGACCAACTGTATTTCTCCCTCCTTCTGTGCTTTTGTTAGGAAATAGAGTTTCAGCTTGAAATGTTTTGTTTTGCTATTGAATATTGGATTATTTGCAATTGAAATTGCAGCTTGGTTATCTATGAGTATTTGTGTGCTTTCCTTTTGCTCCATAAACAAGTCAGTCATCAATTTCATGATCCAGAGAGCCCGACTGACAAAGAAGAACAACTATATTTCAGTTTTGTCAGGATCAGCCAGACTGCTGAACACCATGAAAAAAATAAAGATAACCAAAGCTGAAACAATAACCTGAAGTACTTCTCATGTCATCAACACAACCTGCCCAATCACTATTTGAATAACCATGGAGAATGAAAATTTTAACTTGACAAAACCTCAGACCATAGTCAATTGTACCCTTGACATATCTAACAATTCTTTTTGCTACTTGGAAGTGAATTTCACTAGCACAATGCATGTACCTTGAGAGTAAACTTATAGCATTCATAATATCTGGTCTAGTTGTCGTTAGGTACATCAAGTGCCCTATAATGGTCCTGTAAAGCCTTTCATCAACTTTTGCTGCTGCATCTTCTTTTCAAAACTTCTCATTTGGATTCATTGGAGTTGCACTTGGATTGCACTCTTCCATCTTGAACTTTTTTAAGATTTCCTTGGCATATTTTTGTTGACATATGAAGATCTCATTTTGCATTTGTTGTTGTTAGCGATTTTTCGAAAACGCACGAGTCGCACAAGTAATACAGTGGACTAACAAGTCTAGATATCGATCCCACAGGGAAGTTATGGTTTTAGCGAGGATTAAGTACCCCGGCTATTGAAGTCGTTCACTATTTGAGGACTCATTGACTTGGAGAGAAGGTTTTCTAAACTAAACTAAAAACAAAACAAACAGGATGTGATCAATGTCCACTCACAAGGAATGGGACAATATCAGAGATATAACTCAAGGAAAGATACTAGGGTTGATTGTTTCCATTGATGCATTTATGGTTTATATTCATTAAGCGCTGATTGAGCGAACATATACTTGTGCATGTCTAAGGAATCCTATATGAGGTTTACACTTTCATGTCTCCCCTCAATTTCTCACACCAACTCCCTATTCTCCTTTCGGTCCATCTAGGTCATTAGTGCTGGCTTTTTCTGGCGGGTTCTTTGCTGGAGTATCTGTGAGTCACTCTAGGTCCATGCATTAGGGCTACCAAGTTCTTCGGATCGATCATCTCTCAGTCCATACAATCCTCACATAATACTGAGATGGTGCTACTCCTAATGAAATCCATCTAGTACTAGGGATTCATAATTTCCTAGACTTCTTTGATTAGGTTAATTAGTATTTTAATTAACTAATTCATACCTTAAGAGACTCGGGGCCAGATTTTAGGGCGTAATCCAAGCATCACCAAGGATGCCCTAGTATGGGGATCGAAGACCCAACTCTCAGTATGGATTAAGTAGTTAAAACCATAATATCTAAGAACTACTCCAACTAACATCCACACGAGCATGAGTTCACAAAACCATTCTAAAAGATATATAAATCAAACATCAATTTAAACAATCAACCCTAGAGGAAAGTTTAGCCACTCATTGCAACTAAGAAATCCAACAAAATCATATTTAAGATAAACATAATAATGAAAGATTAATAAGGAGAGTAGAGTTTAGAGATACAAAACAAACGAGGGATGAAATGAGTCTCAAAATCTACACCCCAGCTGCAAGAGCTCCTCTAGTGAGCTAGATCTTCAATATCAGCCTCAAATCCAAGTAAAGTAGGCAAAATCAAAGCCACAAATTAGGTAAGAAAGAAGAGAGGAAAGAAACCCTAAGGAGGGTGTTCTCTCATTCCAAAAACTGAACCTTAGACAAGTCTAAAGAACCAAAATTTATAGGCTAAAGGAAATAGGCCTTTAAAAGGGCCAAAATGGTAAAAAATGACTAATTTTTGCAAGGCTTAACCTTCGCCTTGGGCGAACCAGTAGCTTTCTTCTTTGCATGGCTCTAGTTCGCCAAGGCGAAGGCCTTCGCTGCGGGGAAAAATGCCTTAGCTGTGGAGAACACCTTCTGACTTCAAATGATCATAACCATCTCATCCGACCTCCAAATGCAATGATTTTTGTCTCTACGGAAAGCTAAGAGAGAGTAGAATCTATATATATCAAGCTTGGAGTCATTGGAGGCCACCAGGTAGACTAAAAATGCACAAACATTGAGAGGTGATACATGTGGTGTTTTGGAAAATCTTCTCTTGACTTCACGAGACCGTATCTTTTTCATTCGAACTCTGCATTGGGTGATCTTGGACTCGTTGGAAAGCTTAAGAGGTGTAGAATCCATCCATATCATGCTTGAAGCCATGGGAGATTATGGTACAACCCAGAAATTCATCTTTTTGGTCCTCTTTATGCTCTCTTTGCTTCAAAATGTTCCTAGAGTCATAAGATGATAAAATTAAGCATTAGAGCTGTTAAAAACACCACAAAAGCATATGATTGATAGGTGATTAATGGTATAAAAGAATGTATGAAAAACACCTATTAGTTGTACCTCCTTGCCATGAAAGAATGTTATTCTCCCAAGATCAGTCATCTCAAAAACATCCTTCATTTCCTTTTTGACATTTTCAATTTGCTCCATACTGCTTCCTGTCACAAGTTGATCATTCTCATTCTGCATTTGTTGTACCTCCATGCCAAGAAAGAATGTTATTCTCCCAAGATCAGTAATCTAAAAAACATCCTTCATTTCCTTTTTGAAATTGTCAATTTGCTCCATACTACTTCCTGTCACAAGTAGATCATTAACGTATCAAGATACCACAAGTGTTTCATCACAAACCTTCCTGAAGTATAGAGTAAATTCACTTAGGCTTTTTGTAAAGCCTAAGCCTAACAAATGTGAATCAATCCTGTTATACCTGCCCCTTGGTGCTTGTTTTAAACCATTCAAGGCCTTTTTCAGAAAATATACTTTCTCCTCCATTCCTTGAACAATACAACCTTCAAGCTGCTCCACAAAAATTTCTTCCTCTAAGTATCCATTCAAGAAGGCTGATTTGACATCCATATGATGTATATTCCAGCCCTTTTGAGCAGCAAAAGCTAGCAACATTCTTATAATGTCCAATCTAGCAACTGGGGCAAAAGTCTTAGAGAAATCCACTCCAAGCATTTGTGCATATCCTTTGAAAACCAATCTTGCATTGTGTTTGTTTATAGAACCATCAGAATTGAGTTTGGTTCTATAAACCCACTTGACTCCAATTTCCCTTTTGTGTGCCGGTTTGTTCACTAACTCCCAAGTCTGGTTTTTTCCAATCGTTTTAAGCTCCTCCTTCATTGCATCCATCCAATTTTTATCAGTTGTAGCTTCTTCACACCCTGTAGGATCTATTATAACAACATTGCACCTCTAATAGATGTGAGAGAGTGATCTGGTTCCCCTGACAAGTTCATCATCAATATTGTCATCTCCTCCTGAGAGTCAAGGTCCTTTTGGAACTCAAGATTCTCTTTAAACTCAAGCTTCTTATCATTCTCCTAACTCCAACTTTCTAATTCAAAGAATTTGACGTCTCTGCTAACTATTACTTTGTTTTTTTCTAGAAGGTAGATTCTATAGACCTTTGATATTGAGTTGTAGCCTATAAAAAATCCAACTTCTACTTTCTTATCCAATTTGTCTCTCTTAACATGTGAAATATAAGAGAAAAAAGACAACTTAATGTTTTTAAAATTTGTAGCCTTGATTTATAGCCATACCGTGCTTCAAATGGAGTCTTTTGTCGCAAAGCTTTTGGTGGTAGTCTATTCAGCAGAAAGACTGATGTATGTGCAGCCTCAGCCTAGAATTTCTTTGGCATCCCTTCGTCATGCAGCAAACACCTTGTCATTTCCATAAGTGTTCTATTTGTCCTCTCAACGACCATTCTGTTGAGGGGTATAAGGTGTTGTAAGCTAGTACTCAATGCTTGCATCCTCACAAAATTTGTTAAATTTCTCGGAGGTGTATTGAGTTCCATTAGTAGACCTGATCACTTGCATTTTACATTTACTTTGATTTTCAGCCCAAGCTTTAAACTTCTAGAAGATGTCAACAACTCAGATTTAAATTTCATGAAATAAATCCATCACATTCTTGTGTGATCCTCAATGAAAGCAATATAGAAATTATTGCCATTCAGTGATGGTGTTTTCTAAGGTCCTCCCACGTCAATGTGTACTAACTGCAACTTCTGAGTAACCTTCCAAGCCTTGTTTTGTGTGAAAGGAAGTATTGTTTGTTTCCCGTACTACAGGCTACACAGGTAGGAGGCTTCACCTCTAATTTAGGCAAGCCTTCTCCAAGATCGTTTTTCTTCATAAAGAGAAGGGCGGTATGATGACAGTGACCAAACACCTATGCCAAAGCATTGTATTGCTTTCTTCTTTGTGAATTGTAGCCTGCTTTCTTACATCAAATCTAAGGCAAAGCTTTTGCGTTTCATTTGGACTAGAAATACCTCTCTACCTTGTGCATCAGCAATCATGCAATGATTGTTCTCAAACAACATCTTATAGCCTTTTCAAGCAGTTGACCAACACTCAACAGATTTTGATCAATCTGAGGAACATATAAGACATTAGAGATTAATTTCAAACCTTGTGGCCTTCAATTAGCACTGTTCCTTTGCCTTTTATTGCAAGATATGCTCCATTTCCAATTCTAACTTTGGAAGTAACAGTTTTTTCAAGTTCCTTAAAGAGCCCTTGATCATAATTCATATGGTTTGTATAACCACTGTCTATAAGCTAAGTTTTTGGGGAGCTGCTAGTGGCAAAGCATAATACCACAAATAGTTGCGCATGTTGAAGTTCTTCATAAGCGACCTTGGCTTCTCCCCGCCCACTTGTGACCAGGTTGCATCCTTTCCACATGCCCTAGTTGACCACACTTGTGACATTTTACATCCGACCTCCACCAACACCTTTTTTGTGGATGATTGGATTTTTTACAATAAGGACATGGTGGAAACTTTTGAGTGTTGTTGTTACTGTTATTGTTGCTTTGCATCTCTTTCTTGTACTGAGATATGGCCTGAAATGCACCCTCCAAAGATCCTTCTTGTCTCATAAGCCTCCTTTGTTCTTAAGCCTGTAATGCATTCAATAGCTCTGCCAAGGTGATACTTGACACGTCTTTTAAGTTTTCTAGAGATGATATTGTAGTCTTAAACTTTTTAGGAACTATTATAAAATTTTTTTGAACTATTCTAGAATCAGAAAAGTTCGTACCAAGAAGTCTTACTTTGTTAACAATAATGAGAAGTCTATTTGAGTAATCATTGATTGTTTCTGATTCTTTTATCCTTTGCATCTCAAATTCTCTAATTAGGTTCAACACTTGCATACCTTTGATTTGTTTATTTCCTTCATATTCCTTCTTTAGGAAGTTCCATATTTCATTTGTTGTCTTTAGTGTCATGATTCTGGTGAAAATTCTAGATGAGACAGCTGCAAATAGGCTAGCTTTTGCCTTTGATTTCCTTTGCCTCCTCTCATTGTGTAGTTTTATTTGAGCCATAGTTGGATTGTCAGACAGGGGAGGAACTTCATATTCCTCACTAATAGCTTCCCACATATCATTAGCATCAAGGTAGGCTTCCATACGAACATCCCACACTTGATACTTTATTCCATCATACATTGGAGGTACCAGTGCATTCAATGAAGCTTATGAGGTCATTCTGGATATTGTTTGTAGATGGTGGTGTATAGGCTCACTCACCTCATAGGTTACTCAAGAACGCAGCTCTGATACCAGTATGTTGGTTTTGATAGAAACAAAGTGTAGACATTCTCAGGAAGCAACCAAACGTTGAGGGATTAAAAGTCATATTTTATTAAGCTTCAAAACACTTATTTATACAGCTAGCTTAAAACATAAAAACATAAAAAATGCAACTTAATCTGCTATCTATAGATAACCTCAAAAAAATAGCAAGTAACATGCTACCTATAGATGGTTCCTAAAGAATAGAAACAAACCAACACATACTTTCTAAGGAATAGGTAAATCTTCCACATGCCTAACTTATTTGACTACTTCTACTTCTACCTACTCAGCTCCATGTCAGCAGCTCCTAGGACATGTCATTCAACATGTTTCCTTTTTATATTATCAATGCACTAAAGAAGAACCAAGATAGAGCGACGAAAAATATTTCTTCCTTATATGAGTTGTACTCTTTCTATAAGAACTTTTTGTAGTTGATGGTTAAACTATAGTTAGACATCATGATGTCAACTATTGCCCCAAAGTTTAAACAGTAATTTGGGAAAGTGCTTCACGAAAATATACTACAATAGAACATAAGACATTCTACTTTGGATATTCCTTATGAATCTTGCCCTGCCCTTCTGACCACAATCACTCCCATCACACTAAGCCTTGTGGTTATATTGAAACATTTCAAATATGTGAAAAACCAATCACTAATTTAAGGATGGACATGACAAATTTGGGGCTAGAGTTCTCAAAGCAAGTGGGAAGTTTTGCCTAGTAGGGAATTTGAGTGCTATTGCTTTGCCAAGGTGGCTTTCCTTATTCATAGAAACAACATAGCAGTCAATTCAATTTAATATTGTTTCTATATAGGTTTGGGATATCCGGATGCACAAGTTAAAACTGTGAGTACCATGGTCTTTAGACCTAGACCCACTACTCAATGGGCCTAGGGCCCGCTTGGCCCGCATCATGAAACGGCCTAAACCCACTTATCGTATTAAAACCAGACAAGAACTAACCAGATTGGAGAGTCTTAAAGCCCATTTGAGAAAGTCAGGGTGTCCTGTTAAAGACTCACTTCATGGCAGCCCGTCTAGGATTTCAAATCCCCCAGCTGACCATCCTACTGCGTATGGGAAGTTCGTTATGGAAAAGCATACGAAAGCAAAAAATACGCAGAAGAGATATTTATCAGCAGGTTTCCCAGTTTCCAAAACCCTTATTTCTCGAAAGATTGATCCTTGATAGGAAGGAAGAGGTTTTATCCCTAAAATTAAAAGGTTTTATCCCTAAAATTAAAAGGTTTTATCCCTAAAATTAAGAGATTTTATCCCTAAAATTAAGAGATTTTATTCCTAACATTAAGGGAAGATTGGCGAAACCACACCCTATAAATCAGGAAGATCTCCCCTGAGGTAAGGGAATTTAATTCCAATTGCATGAACTCTATGCTTCTTTTTCTCCATCTTTTGTTGACTTAATCATCGGAGAGGTGGCTGGCATACCGCCGTCGGATCGCCTTTTGCAGGTTCACGTTGCCCTGCCGATGCCTAGAGGTTCAAACTATCAAGGTGCTTACAATTGGCGCCGTCTATGTGAATCAAATACAAAGTCTTGTCTACAGGCCACAAGGGCTTGGCTTCAACGATTGTCTAGTAGCCCTTCATTATCCAAGACTTTGTCAACCCCCCCTTCCACATCTGATTCGTCCAATGCAGTCACAATGGTAAGCATTCCGATGAACCAATTTCCAAAAGATCTGTTCCTCCATTGGCGTTAAGACATGGAGAGAAAACAGGAGGAACAAGCAAGATAGATGAAGGAGTTGCAAGGACATGTTGAACGCTTGCAACGTGAGAATGACCAGTTGCAAGCCTAGATTGGAAAAATCCACGATCTTGAATAAGATGTATGAGATAGCGGTCGAGCTAGGCATCCGTTTGCTCGCAATAAAGGGAAGGAGCTCATCGTTCCTGATGATGTAGATACCCCAGCAGATGATGAGGTGTCCTCAAGCAGCTCCCTATCCCTGAGTCTCTTGCCGATAAAGAATGTTCAGGAGAGCACAAAGGCCAAATCCCGCAAGAGGCCTTCCCCTCACCTTGCCTTCAGTGATGTCATTAGTGGCGCATCTCGTAGACGAGGAGAAAACAGAGAGAGAAGGCGAGCCGCCCAGGATCAAGCCCACAGGAACCGGTAAATGTTGCTTGCCCCTTGGGCCGTGCACCAATGCCCCTGGGATCCCCTTGAGGCTGGAGGTTTCTATAAAAGGTTTGGAGGGTGGCGAATTCCTTTGTGCCGCTGGTTATTTCTGGTTTTTCAACGGGTAGGTGGTTAAGCGTTGTCGGGAGTCAAACTTGGATGATTGTTGAATGGAGGATGTCACACCCCGATTCCCGGTCCGACCCGATTGGCGGATCCGAACCAAGTTCGGGGTGCGAGAACATATACTGGGACTCTCTACCTATTTAATCAGACATTGGTATATCTAAGTCTTATAATATATCAACATATCATATACAAAAGTCCAAAATAAAACTACCACCGTAGCGGTGTTTACAGTGTCATATGTACAGTACTAAGTCCCATTTACATATTCAAAAACTATTCATTTACAATTACTGATCAGAGCACGGAACCTACAGTGATGAACCCCTACTCATGTGTTGGCCCTATAGGATGCGGAAGTTCTCGGACGTCTTCTCCTGTACCTACACGGATTAAAAACCCGTGCTAAGCTTTATGCTTAGTGGGAAACATGTAATATGCATGTACACATTTATGTTCAGCATATAACAATAACAGATATCAGAAATTGCATGCATTCATATCATAGACTTATACAAGTACTTATGCTTATAATAGGCTTATATTTATTCGGATCTCCCATAGGAGTCTCAGAGCTTATTCTTATTCAGAACTTATACTTATAACGGACTTATGCTTATTCGGGTCTCCTATAGGAGTTACAGAGCTTATTTGTATTCTGGACTTATGCTTATAACAGACTTATTTTTATTCGGGTCTCAGTAAAAGGATTCTGAGCTTATTCTTATTCGGGGAATACCGAAGGTATTCTGGTCGAGCGATACACATTTGTTCCTCTTATTCATTATCAGGTTATTATCCTTATAACTATAGAATGCCTAGACTAGTGCTAATAAAGTGTAAGACCACGGCATAATAAGTATCCGAGATACTATCATTATGGAAAGCGCCTTTCAGCGAGATTGCCCGGAGTGCGAAGCAGAAGTCTTAGTAGCACTAATCGGGACGGGTGTCGTAGCACTAACGGGACGAAGTCTTAGTAGCATAACGGAGACGGGAGTGCCGTAGCACTAACATGACATGAGTGACATAGCACTATCGGAGTGCGAAGTACTATTCGGGAGTCTGGAGCACTAATTAGAATTACCGAAATTGCTAATGCTTGGAGCACTAATGAGAATCTGAAGTACTAATCAAGGTTAGGACACTAATCAGAATTGCAAAGTACTAATCAGGGACGTGCCTGCCCACATTGTGACAGAAGTGCCATGTCATTTAATACTTAGTCTTAGGCATTCCTACGATTGTATGTGTTCAGAAACTTCATATCTTATTATTGGGGCATGAACTTTGCTCCGTCGAACTGCCCGGCGAAGCGGGTGCGATACATTCTCATAATTTCATCCTTTTCTATACTTAGGAATCGTGTTGCAGCCATATAAAAGCGGCTAAAACGAGTGTAGGGACCTCCGCGCCTATTATTGTTTTTGTTTAAGCTCTGTATTTGGTTCGGATGGATCATGTAGTCATAGTATGATCACTTTGTTAAAAAAGCTACTGTGTAATTATGAACACCCTTTGGTGTAATTAATGAAATTACATTTCCTTGATATTCTTGTGCCTTGACATAATTGTTGTTATGCATTGCACGGATTCCGGCTGGGGTATTTGAGTACTAGCCGGGGTGGCGGGCCTACGAGCTGGCCCGTACTCGCTTTACGTGCCTGAGAGACGAGCGTCGCCATGAGTCAAATCGACTGTGGAGGTGGTGAGTCAGCGGTGTATTTAATGCCTCCGCAGACGCTAGGCGTTTGGTATATAGGGAGCTATCATTGGATTGCCCCTATTCCTGTTTTTGTTTTCCTTGGGTTTACACATACCTTCTTCTGCTTTCGAGACCTGTGGGCAATGCGGGTGTGGCCCAGGCACTTTAGCGAACCGTTTTCGGACTTTGTTGCCAATTTACATTCGGTAAACACGTCACGTGCGGGTATGCTTATTTTGCGATTTGTCGGCATATTTTCGATGATACAGAATAGTGGGGGGTTTATTTCTAAAACCTCTTGGAGTGCAGGTGAATCTGCCTAGGCTTGGTGTGTTTGGTTTGTGCGTGGTTTTGCCTTTCACCAGTTTGGAATATGGCTTGGGGCTGATCGTCGTTCTTTCTTTCTCCCTTTTTTTTGTCTGCTTAGAGAATGGTGAGAGGTCAGGAGGAGACTTTGACCAGTCTAGTGGGTCGCGAGCGGGGACCTACCCGAAGGACGCCTTGTACAAGCAGCATCATCTCCTCTTTGTCTATGGAGGAGTTGAGGGCCTATTGTGAAATCCCTGATGATATCAACCTGGAGTTGATGGAGGGCCCAATTGCGTCCACTCATGGCGAGGAACATAACGCAATGTTTTTGCAGGGAACACCTTCTTGGCCAGGGCCGGCTTTGTGTCGTCTCTTGTCAAACGAGTTTTCCATTTACCGGCGCCACGCCTTATTCATCCCAACACTATTCGGATTTTGACCAGATGCTGCGTACTTAACCTCCTTTACTAGTTGGATCTTTCACTGGTGGAGGTTTGTTTTGCATATACCTTGAGGGTAGCACACGGTGGTCGGATGTCTATGTCGACCCGAGCCCAGAGGCTGCCCGGTCGTGGCGGACTCCCAGTTACTTCACAAGATAGGCGGGCGTGATTCGGCTTACTGGACCTTAGGATGAGACCCCGGGTTCGCCTGGGCTTCCGTTTAATGTTAATCAGACACAGTCTTTCCCAGGTGTGTATAGATGGCGAGGTTTGCTTGGTGGTGTATGTGTACAAATACACACACACACACACACACACACACACACACACACACACACACACGGATATATATATATATATATATATATATATATATATATATATATATATATATATATATATATATATATAATATATATATATATATATATATATATATATATTATTTTATTTTATTTTATTTTTACATGTAACTTATTGCGGGGTACATTTGCACGGGAAAGGCGAAGGTTAAGGCAGTGAGCCTTGGGTGAAGCGCCTCGAAAATCATGCTTGTTGGAGATTCCAGGCGGGGAGCATATCCACGAGGTCCTCCTTACTTGGAAGAACTTGGGCAATGTGAGTCGCACCCCGGCTCCCTACAATCTTTCAGTCATCCTGCGCCCGCTGCCTTCAGAAATTGTGGACGGGGAGCATTTTTTTGCTGTAGATCTTTTACAATTACTCTGGAGCAATGCATGCATTGAGGATTCGAGGCCAAGAAGGAAATTTGTGGAACTTTGTGATCCATTAACCCTCAGGGAAACCTTCCTGCTAGTGAGGATTTCGGTCCACCTTGCATCCCCAGAGTCCCAGTCGGGACGAAGGGGGTAACCGCTTTGAGCGCGTTCCCTTGGTCAGGAAGGGCATCCGTCCTGCCCCCCGAGTATCAAAGAAAAAGAAGAAGATACTTGGGGGGTTAAACGTTCCTGGGGCCGGAGTAGAAGATTTTGTCCCTTGGGTTCCCTCTGAGTCTAGGCATCCCCCGGATTGGGAGGGAGAAGAGGAGGAGGATGATATGTCTGGGCTACTTCATCGCTATGCTGCTAGGAAGCGGAAGCGGGATGAGAGCTCGGGGCCGGTGGTTGATGCCATCTTCAAACTGGCCGGGGGGATCGAGTCATTTAGCTACTGATGGGGGCTCGGAGGTGCAGGCAATTGTCATTTTCAGGTTCACTTGAGATGGGGTTGAACGGCTAACCGGCCCTGGAAAACGTCGATGTGGTGGAATTAAGAGAGGCTTCCTTGATCCCGGCGCGGCAATCCAAGTGATCCATCCTCCCATGTAAGCCGTTGACCGATCTGGTAGGGCTGGGAGTACATGGGCCAGGCGCAAGAGGCCGTTACTCCCGGATTGGATGTTGTTGAATTCATATCTCCTGCCTCGCGGCCTGGCTCCCCCTATGGAAGAGGTGTCAGCTCCCGGGCCAAAAGGCGTCCAGGAGATCATAGACCGTTGGAGGCCCTTCAATCGAGTCGAATCTACGGCTAAGCGTATGCATGATTTGTACCCGGCTATGCTACGGATGTCTGTAGCTGTTTGGGCTAGGGGGCAGGGTGAAGATTATACCGTCACCGTCCCCGTTGGTACTATAAAAGAAGATCTTCAGCAAATGATTGAGGATAGGACGTAGGTTTACAACCACAACTATGCTCAATTAATGGTAGTAAGTTTATACGCCTCTTTTGTTCTAGCATCCCGATTCTTAGATTCTGTCATTATCCTTAATATGTTTCTTTGCGACCAATTAACGCCTGCATCAGAATATGGCCCTCCCGGCGTGAGAATTTCCAAACCGGGTTGAGGCGAGAGGATGTGGCTCTACGTCCAGTCGGCGTTTTTGTATCAGGGGGCCCTGAATGCTTCCTTGAAGGAGGCGGAGTTGAATTCACGACGTTGGGGTCGAGCGAAGAAGTTTGTCGAAGAGAGTGCTTCAGTTAAGCGGAGAGAGATGCATACGCCATAAAGAGGTGGTGGGTTGGGGCGGGCGGTGGGCGGTGCGGGGCATAGATGGAATTTGAGTTGTCCTGGGTCCAACGTGCCCTAGTTGCTTCGGAAGGCGCTTGAAGGAAGGCGGAGTCCAAGTCAGAGGTGGCTACGCAGGCCTTGGCTGCTTGTGCAGAGGCCGGGCGGAAGGCGGAGGAGGAAGTTAGCCGTCTACGCGGGACAGAGAGTTTCCTTAGCCTTCCCAGGGCAGGTACAGTAAGGTGATTGTAGTTCCCAGGAGGAGGTTTCTGAAGAAAGCAATGGGAGGAGGACTTTGATGCGAGTATGATGTGATCTTCAAGTATAGCTATGACAGTGGCGCCTTGCGCATTATTTGTTGAAGTAAGTTCGGATCCGGTCGGAGATTCGACACATGAAGCCATTTACCTGGTTCTTCATCAACCCGATGCCCCAGTGTTGCCCTTAAGGCTCTGCGATCCTATGCAGGCATTGAGGAACTTGGTAGAGGTTCTTCGACCATAAGGATGGGCTAAGCATCAATCGGGATTTTCGGTCGGGTGGATGGGAGAGCGGTGCCCCGATGCGGCGAGACTGGGGATTGTTAGACCGCCGCCTAACTGCTTCCATCTTGTACTCGAATATTGTGCTAGTGAATCTAGACTTTTTTTTATGAAGGATACGATGTTTTGTTAATTTTGTGGAGTCCATTTTTTTTTAATTAAGTAACACACATTGAGCCGGTTAGGCCATCAACTACTAGCGCTATCAGGGCTTTGGTATGAACCAGCGGGGCCATAACCACACTGGGCCAAATAGAACTCTTAATTTTTTAGTACCATTCGGACTTTGATGTGAACCAGCTAGGTGTTAACCACACTGGGCCGGACGGGACTGTAATTGTATGGCGCCATCCGGGCTTTGGTATGAACTAGCTCGTGTTAACCACACTGGGCCGGATGGGGCTTTAATTATCAGCGCCATCAAAGGATTTATTAGGAATTAACTAAGTGTTAACCACACTAGGCCGGACAGAACTGTAATTGTATGGTGCCATTCGGGCTTTGGTATGAACCAGCTAGGTGTTAACCACACTGGGCCGGACAGGGCTTTACTTGTATAGCGCCGTCCGGGCTTTGATGTGAACCATCTAGGTGTTAACCACACTGGGCGAGACAGGGCTTTAATTATATAGCGCCATTCGGGCTTTAATGTGAACCAGCTAGGTGTTAACCATACTGGGCCGGACGGGGCTTTAATTCTGGTATATCAGGAACTGATGTGAACTAGCTAGGTGTTAACCATCTTGGGCGGACTGGAACTATATAGTGCCATCCGGACTTTGATGTGGGCCATTGGGGTGTTTATTATCTTGGTTGGAAGGCTTTGATGCTATAAGCGTGTCGAGCTTTGATGTGAACTAGCTAGGTGTTAACCATACTGGGCCGGACGGGGCTTATATAGTGCCATCCGGACTTTGATGTGGACCGGCTAGGTGTTAACCATACTGGGCCGGACGGGTCTTTAATTATATAGTGTCATCCGGGCTTTAAAAGGAACCCTGCATGAGAAGAAAGGTGGAGACAAGAATATGTATAAAGGTGCAATCACTCTTTATTGATAATACTTTTTAAGATGTGTAGCGTTCCACATTCTAGGTACAGATGTTCCGTCTAGTTTTTCTAATGCATATGATCCGGATTCGTTGACTCGTGTTACAAGATACGATCCTTCCCAATTGGGTTGGAACTTTCCTGCCGTTGGGTCGGCAGTGTTTTCAAAGACCTTTCTTAGGACCAGGTCACCCGGTTGGAACGCTCAGGGCTTCACCTGTTTGTTGTAGGAACTTGCCAGGCGGCGGTGGTAAGATGCTATACGGATTGCTGCTAACTCTCGTAGTTCATCGACCACATCTAGATTTGTGATTACTAACTCTGTATTAGCCTGCTCTGGCACATATGTCCGGAGTGTAGGTATGTCAATTTTAGTAGGGATTATAGCCTCCATCTGTGCGTAAGTCTGAGGGGTTATCTAGGTTGGTCCTATGGCGGGTGATTACGTAAGCCCTGAAAGTACCCGGGGAGTTCGTCGACCATTTGCCTTTAAGCCAGAATCTAACCGTTTTTCAAAGGCGGTCAGCGAGCTTTGTTGAAACCTATGAAGCCAGTTGCTTTGCGAATCTACGGGGTGGAGTCTGATTTTTATATTTAAGTCACGGCATAAGTTTTACGCAGACCAGTATCAGATTGGGGCCGTTGTTGGATACACAGTGTCCAGAATCACGTCGACTAACGATATCTTCCAAAATAAATTGAGTGGCGTCATGTCCTTGGTTATCACGAAGGCCTTGGCCTATTCATTGTCGGTGCCACAAATAACGAGTTCTTCGAAGTAGGGCGGTGAAGCGTGACGAGCTATATCAATTCCTCATAAAGCAAAAGGCCAAGGGCTCGAGATGGAGATTAAGTCTTGAACTGGTGATCTCAAGATTGGAGCTAGTTGTTGGCAACGGTCACATCTCTTAACATAATCAGCAGTGTCAGATTTCATGGTTGGCCAATAGTACCCCTGAGAGTGAGCCTTGTGTGCCAGAGTTCTGCAGCCTGGATGATTTCCACAAATCCCCTCATCTAATTCGGCCAACGCATACTAGCCCTGTTCGGGGGTCAAGCATTTAAGATACGGCAAGTTTAGGGATCGTTTGAACAGTTGCCCATTTACCAAGGAAAATCTAGCCAACTGGATTTGTATCTTGTGGGCCTTATCCTTCTCATCATGGAGTTCTCCCGTGCTGATATACTATATACGAGGTCCATCCGAAGGGGACCTCATCTGCAACTTACTTGGGTGAAGCATCGAGGACCTGTTGATAGTAAATAGGTAGAAATGTTGTTTCGATTATTGGCAGAGAAGCGGCCACGCCGTAGTCTGCCATCTCATTCAGTTCACGGGAACATGCTCAGCGCGAGACCAAAACTGCTAGCGTTGTTTTACCAAGGAGACATATTTCGCCATTCGGAGGACTCGGGATTCGAACTCTGCGCTAACTTGCCCGATAACCAACTGGGAATCACTCGAAACCATGAGCTTGTCGGCGGACACAATGCATAGTTCGATCCGGTAAAAGTCTTTATTGATTCTTTGGAGCGGCGGAAGCAGTAGATTGTTTGTTTGATCTTGTCCCCATTCGGGGGATTTGACTAAAGACCGTGCAGCCCCCTCGTTTGACACCCCGTCGACGAGTCCTGACTCATGCGGCGGGGTGCACTTCAGTGAAGTTGGCTTGATGAAGTGCGCGAAACGTCCCTTCTTAGATAGCAGTAGGCTTATCTTTGGATCTGCAGTATTCGCTCATTCGATTGCACTAACGAGCCATTCTAGATAAAGTCAAGTTTATGAATGAATTAGAAGGAATTGGTTAGCACCACGATGGAATGTGTGTGCTGGAAATCTGGTAGGTTCTTTGCTTTTATCCGGAGGGCTAAGGCGGCCTTCTCGAGATGGCTGTATATGGTTTCTGCATCGGCTAAGGATTTGCTAACGAAGAACACTGGCCTTTGCCTTCCATCCTTACTCTCTTTAACGGGCGGCCTCCTTTGCTGACATCGTCTTCTTCAAATACATGAAGAGTGTCTCTCCAGCCGAGTAGCAAGCATTGAAGGATTACGCGAATCTGGTTGATTCTTGTAAAGGCTGATTGCATTCCTACGTTCCATCAGGCCCCACCAGGGGTGGCGAAGGGTAACTTGAGACAGTGTGAACCATGAAATGAACCACCTCAAGCGCTACTTAGGCCCGATGGCCCATATACCTACACTGAAACGAGTGAGTGATTCTAGAATGAAACAAGCCTTAAGGTGAGTGGGGGTTGCTTCAATCCCCCTCTAAGTCACCATGAATCCTGAGCCGTAGCGTTTACCCAGAGGCGAGGGTTAGGTTTCATGCCATACCCCACGAGGAGTTTGAATGCCTGCAGATGTGTGTTGATAGGACCCGAACAGAGCCAGCTCAAGATTCCCCGGGTGGGTCCCGCTGAAGCAAAGTTCAGCAAAATCCACAGGAGTGTCAATGGACCCCGACTTTAAGAAAGAAAGTAACACTTGCATTAATATAATATCTCAATATATATATATATATATATAAAAGTTACAATACTTTCAAAATCCTGGCCAGGCCCACATCTTACTATAGGTCACAACCACAGACATACATGATAAGGACTCATATGAGTTCAATACTAAGATCAAAGCATTCTAAGAGTGTTTGCGAATTTAGGGGTACAACAAAAATACATAGGTCCAATAAAGTGAGGAAAGATAGATAGAATACTATTTGCCGTAGAGCAGTAGCGTGAAGGCTACAGGCGCGGTGAATCTCTGGTACTGGACTCAGAGGCAGTTTAAAACAATAAGCGTGAGATAATAAATCTTAGTGATGACATAATTTATATGGAAATAATGTTTTTATTTTCGAAAATTTCTTCTCTCTCTTATCTCCGTTCGCACTCCTTTATAAGGTTCCGTTTGGAATGGATTACTTAGCCGAATTTATACCTAAAGTCAACAATGAAATTCATGTTTAAAATTTAACCAACACATCATTATCAAGAACCTTATAACTGAATTTATTTAACATAAAAATTGAGCATAAAATATATATATATAACCATCGCTGTAAATGCGACAACCATGAAATACAATAACCATAAATATTGAGATGGTTATACTTTACTTCCGAACCAATAATGCATTTATATATCCATAGTAATGAATCCGGTAAACCTGACCCCACGACAGTGGCAATAAAACCTTAGGGTAAACCTGGAGCATCACGTGGCAACTAATAACCCCGAGATTGGTAGGCATCAACGTGTGACTAATAAATAACCGATTGGGCGACATCAAGTGGCAACAATAAACCGTTGGTGCTTGAGCATCACGTGGCAACTAATAACCTTGGTGGAGCGAGCATCACGTGACAACTAATAAATAACCCGGAGTGGGCGACATCACGTAGCAACTAATAAACCTTGGTAAACCCGGAATAATCATTATAACCTTTCGATAACATTTATAATCATTTCACAAAGTCTCGAATCATTTCTTAAATCAATAACTTTTCAAAAAATGGTTAAAACCTCAATCCATGTACCAAAGTATTTAAAATACCACAAATTTATCCAAGAACTCATTAATATTTCCAAATATTTAAAATGTTATTAAAATCCACATATGAAATGATAACTTGTTTATATAAGCGATATTAATTATATTCTGTAATCAAAGATTCGACCAATTAAGTTATATATATAATAATTAACCATAATTATATATCATAATAATACCCCAAGCGATTAAAACATATAAATCAT